>JAWWNF010001029.1:0-396556 GCA_034641395.1 Darevskia armeniaca | reverse complement strand
TTGCCCACCTACGGTAATCCATTCATCTGCCTGTCAAGAGATGCACACAGAGAGGGGAGAGAGGCAGCAAAAGGCCACTTATTGCTTACGTACAGCAAAAAGGAACGGCACACTTGCCCACCCGGCCCTCTTGCTGTTAGACTTTCTCTCTCATTCTCTCTCCCCCCTCCTCCAGTTTCCTTGTTTAATCAAATTGAAGCAGGGATTATACGAGTCTGAAAAAGAGCAACCTTGTTCGTTGCAACGGTACCTTTGTTCTATCCAGGACTATAAAACCCTTTGTGATTATTATCTTTTTCATAAACTTTTATTGAATCCGGTGTTACGAGGGCCGTCGAAGGCGGTGCAATTAAACTTCCCCAGTCATCTCATTCTGAACTCCGGCGAGCTACACTGATGGGGAGATTAAAAACTAATACAGATGACAAATGCAAGCAGACAAGCCCAGCCAAGGAGTCTGGAATGGAGGGGGCGGGCGGGCAGGCAAGAGGCACAGGGTGGCTGGGTTGAGAGTAGGCACTCCAGACCCAACCTTTCCCTTACATTTTCCAAAAAACCAGAGGCTTTTCTGTTAAGTATTATTGACACGGTTATACCTAACAAATTAAGGGAGATCATTTTGTATGTAACCTCAGCTTCGCGTATTTTGATTGCTAAAAGGTGGAAAGATCCAGAAGCCCCCAAATGTCACAGAGTGGCAACATAAAGTACAGGAATTTGCTGAGATGGCTTATCTCACCAACAGCATGAGGGGCAACTCGAAGCAAAAATTGGAAGATAAATGGAATAAATACAAAATATATGTTCAAAATTACAGTAAGGGTATGATAACCATGACAGCTTTTGAGTGACCTTAGAACAGTGATGGCTAACCTTGACACCCCAGATGTTTTGGAACTACAACTCCCATCATCCCTAGCTAACAGGATCAGTGGTCAGAGATGATGGGAGTTGTAGTCCCAAAACATCTGGAGTGTCAAGGTTAGCCATCACTGCCTTAGAAGATGTAGAAGTTAGATAAGAGTGGTAAGGGTGCAGGAAGATAAAAGTATGTATTAGAATAACGGCAAAGAAATGTATAATAATAAGGAAGACATTCATTTGTATTACTTTATTATGCTTTTGGGTTGGACAGGAAGTCTATGTATTTAATTGTATTTTTTCCCTTTTTTAGTTTTATGCATGTTTCCGACTACTTTTACGACCAAGTTCTTTTTTCTCTTTTCTTTTTTCCTTCTTTCTTTTTTCCGTTTTCTCTTTTTTCTTCCCTCTCGCTATCTGTTTTCTTTATTGGCATGAGATACTAGATACTTTGTATTAGTGAACAAATGAGATGTAGAATAAGAGACATGAAAGTATTATATTATAATGATGTTTATTACTGTAAAATATGAATCGGATCAATAAAGAAAATTTTTCTTGGGGAAAAAAAGCAAATAAAACGTTTTAAGTGTGTTTCAAAGTGCAACACACAAATGTGACACTAGATGGCGGTAGTGAGCTATGGCAAATTCAATATATTTTTCAAAACGCTTTTTTTTAAAAAAAAGCATTTTCACAGTGGTTTTTATGTTTGTAGATTCTATCTTGGACCTCCCAGAGAGACCTAAGGGATGCACCTAGCAGTTCAAAAGCTTTATTTATAAGATAAACAAGCTATAGCTTAGGCCCCACTCTCTTGGGGGCCCTCAAAAAAATCAAAGGGGAAAAAACCTGGATGTACATTGCCAAAATATAAGATCAAAAACAAATCAAATAAAACCTACAGCAACAGTGTTTTGTGTTGTGTAGGCCCCTATGGCTTGTTTTCCCTATGCAGAATGCAGAAGGGCTTTGTTCGCAGATGGTGGTAAGTGATGCCACTGAAAGAAGCAGGTGACTGAATTTCTCCTCTTTTCCTCCCTCTTTTCCTTTCTAGATTGTAGGCTAGAGAGCCGTTTTGTTTTGTCTTTTAACTTTTCTTTTTCTTTTGAGTGATTTGAAAGCTGCGCTGGGAGCCCTTTTTTTGGCTGAAGAGCAGCATTTTTAAAAAATAAAAGAAATCCCTTTATCCCTTGATGTTGTGGGGGATGTTTTTGGGACCTATAATGGTGTTTCCCAAGTAGAATATAGGGACAAATTTGACCTCTGCCTTTTTCTTATAGGGTCTGGTCCACGATTTTCTGTTGCTGTCTTTAAGAAAGCACAGAACTGCCACCCAAGGTCAGCGAGAGGAAGGTCTGTCATTGTCCAAGATTGGGCTGTTGATCATTACTGACACATTTGAGTGGTTTCAGCTGGGAACTATCAACAGCACTTTCTCTTCCAGCTCTGCCTTTATGATAGATCATTCCTAGGTACCAGTCTGGCCTTGTTGAGCTGTTTCCCCCTCCACCTTTTCATTTTGTTGGATGGGTATTGCAGTTTGAGGAATGCTTGATGTAAATTCTTAGGTAGTTGGCCCCCTACCTCTCTTCCCCCGACCTGGCCACAGCGATCCATGCGACGGTCACCTCCAGACTAGATTATTGTAACTCGCTCTATGCGGGGCTGCCCTTGAGGCTGACCCAGAAACTCCAGCGGGTGCAGAATGCCGCGGCGAGGCTCCTTACGGGGGCCTTGCCGCGAGATCACATTCACCCAGTGCTTTATCAGCTGCACTGGCTCCCGGTGGAGTACAGGATCAGGTTTAAGGTGCTGGTCTTAACCTTTAAAGCCCTACGCGGCCTAGGACCCTCGTACTTAAGGGACCGTCTCTCCTGGTATGCCCTGGGTAGGACCTTGAGGTCATCAAATAATAACTTTCTGGAGATCCCAGGTCATAAGGAGGTCAGGTTGGCAGCCACCAGGGCCAGGGCTTTTTCGGTTCTGGCCCCGATATGGTGGAATGATCTGCCACAAGAAACGAGGGCCCTGCAAGAGTTGGCACCCTTCCGCAGGGCTTGTAAAACGGAGCTGTTTCACCTGGCTTTTGGGTTAACTTGAGTGCAACTTTTAAAATTCTAAATTTTTAAGTTTTAAAGTGTATTTTATACTTATATTTTTAACTGTCTGCTCAATGGTTATGTGGTTTGATGATTGTTAGCCACCCTGAGCCCAGTTTTGGCTGGGAAGGGCGGGATATAAATAAAAGTTTATTATTATTATTATTAAAACGCAGAGTCTCTGCCTGATGGGTCTTAAGAAAAGTGGTTGTATCTTTGAGCTTGGTTGTGGATCTTGTTCTGAGTAGAAGCTGGAAGTATATAAATCTGAGCAGCAGTCAGTGGATCTCTGTAGCTGCAAGGTCTGTCCAGAAAGTGAACCTCTTGTGTGGACTGCTCTAGGCTCAGGCTGATGATGGGCTGAAAGTTTGTTTGCCTGGAAGTCCTGGTGAAGCTGTACAGGTGCCTCGTGATCATGACTCCAGATTATGAAGATGTTGTCCATGTATCTCAGGTAGAGGCAGGACTTTTTTTCAGCCAGAACTCACTGGAACTCAGTTCTAGAACCTCTCCGTTTTTCAGGAATGAGCCAGCTCCAAGCAAAGGTTTGCAGCCAACTGCAGAAAGCAGCCAGGAACAGGGAGACTTAGATGTTAGGCAAGGGAGAGCCGGGCAGCTGCAGACTGCAGCTCTTCCTGACCTTGACGGGTGAGCTTCCTCAGACCAGGAAGAGGTTGGAGCTGACCCACTAAGTCCAAAGAGTCGGCGAATGGGAGGTCTGCTAGACAGGAAGCAAAACAAGAGACGTAGGGGTCGTAAGTTCAATATCTTCTGTTGACACTAGAAATAGTCTTCAGAAGGGTCATCTTGAGTAATGATGCCGGAGGCTTTGTCAGAGCCGTCCAGAGCTATCTGTTTGTTTTTGCAATAAATCCTCCTTTTTAATTACCTACGCTTACTGCGTTATCAAGCTGGGGACCTGGACTCCTGACACTGTTGGGTGCCATTGCCATTCTAAGAGAATGGTGGAGGTGTTCATGGTGAGTTCTGGCACCTCTTTTTCTTGAAAAATAGCACTGGGTAGAGGAGAAGTTTTTGGATGCTGGATTTGTTCTATGTCAGCCATTAAGATGTTTGCTTAACTGTGGAGCCAGGCAAGTGACCATGGCAGTGCCACTGATCTGAAGGCAACATGTTCTCCCCAAGGCTGAAGTAACTGTGGACTACAAAGAGGCAGAATTTAGTAGCAAGGTGTGCTGGAGCCTGCCAACAATGGTATCTCTGATAGCTTGCATCCCATCTCTGAGGGTGGTATGAAGAACATAAGAAAATAAGATGAGTCTGCTGGATCAAGCCAATTGCTCATCCAGCCTAGCATCCCGTTCTCACAGTGGCTGACCAGATGCCCCAATTGGAAACCTGTAAGCAGGATCCAAGCCCAAGAGCTCTCTCCCCTCCTGCGGTTTCCAGCAACTGGTATTCAGATGCATTTATGCCTCTGACGTGGGTAGCGCTGTGGGTTAAACCACAGAGCCTAGGGTTTGCCGATCAGAAGGTCAGCGGTTTGAATCCCCATGACGGGGTGAGCTCCCGTTGCTCGGTCCCTGCTCCTGCCAACCTAGCAGTTCAAAAGCACGAAGTGCAAGTAGATAAATAGGCTTAGTCATGCTGGCCACATGACCTGGAAGCTGTATGCCGGCTCCCTCGGCCAGTAAAGCGAGATGAGCGCCGCAACCCCAGAGTCGTCCGTGACTGGACCTAATGGTCAGGGGTCCCTTTACCTTTATGGAGGTAGAGCACAGCCATCATGGCTAGGAGCCATTGACAGCCCTCTCACCTATGAATTTGTCTAATCTAAGGTTACCAGATTTTTTTCAATGAATCCAGGGACACTTTTCAACTTCAATGGATTTTGTATGGGGACTGGTTTGTAAATCCGGGGACTGTCCCTGGGAAATGGGGATGTCTGGTAACCTTAGTCTAATCCTCTTTTAAAGTCATCTAAGTTGGTGGGCAAAGGGGACCCAGGTGGCGCTGTGGGTTAAACCACAGAGCCTAGGGCTTGCTGATCAGAAGGTCGGCGGTTCGATTCCCCGCGATGGGGTGAGCTCCCGTTGCTCGGTCCCAGCTCCTGCCCACCTAGCAATTCGAAAGCACGTCAAAGTGCAAGTAGATAAATAGGTACCGCTGCAGCGGGAAAGTAAACGGCGTTTCCGTGCGCTGCTCTGGTTCACCAGAAGCAGCTTTGTCATGCTGGCCACATGACCCGGAAGGTGTCTGCAGACAAACACCGGCTCCCTCGGCCTATAGAGCGAGATGAGCGCGCAACCCCAGAGTCAGACACGACTGGACCTGATGGTCAGGGGTCCCTTTACCTTTAAGTTGGTGGGCAAAAGGGACCCAGGTGGCACTGTGGGTTAAACCACAGAGCCTAGGGCTTGCCGATCAGAAGGTCGGCGGTTCGAATCCCTGCGACGGGGTGAGCTCCCGTTGCTCGGTCCCAGCTCCTGCCCACCTAGCAGTTCAAAAGCACGTCAAAGTGCAAGTAGATAAATAGGTACCGCTGCAGCGGGAAAGTAAACGGCGTTTCCGTGCGCTGCTCTGGTTCACCAGAAGCGGCTTTGTCATGCTGGCCACATGACCCGGAAGCTGTATGCCGGCTCTCGGCCAATAAAGTGAGATGAGTGCCCCAACCCCAGAGTTGGACACGACTGGACTGAATGGTCAGGGGTCCCTTTACCCTTTTAAGTTGGTGGGCACCAAT
Source organism: Darevskia armeniaca (assembly GCA_034641395.1). Taxonomy (NCBI): domain Eukaryota; kingdom Metazoa; phylum Chordata; class Lepidosauria; order Squamata; family Lacertidae; genus Darevskia; species Darevskia armeniaca. The sequence goes on along the minus strand of JAWWNF010001029.1, from coordinate 390,889 downwards.
ACATTCTAGGGGAGCGAGTTCCATAGGTTAACTATCTGGGAGGCTGCGGAGCCAGGTCCAGCGGGAACTGCTCAGTAGCTGCAAGCAACTGGCCACAAGGACCAGCTCCTGTTTCTGGCAGCTCTGGAATTTAAGTTTCAGCAAAGAAAAGCAACCGCTGACTCTGCAGGCTGTGAAGAAACTGCTCCTTTAAAAAAAATTATTGTCTATAGGGAATTAACTCAAAAGGGCACCATTCAAAGCGGAACTTTTAACCTTCTGCGAAAATGCAAACCAATACTGTGATCTGTGTATTTTTACATTAAGTGTGATCTAAAGAAAGATAGTATTATGCACTTTGTATGTCAAAGGAAATGGACATTTTTGCCACCTGTATTCCCAGCCATGGGTGCTTATTATTCCCTTTCTTCAACAGTGACTTTATTCTCCCTTCAACCTTCACAGCTTTATGAAGCCGAGGTTTAAGCTATGTTTTAAAAAGATCTGCAGCAGCCCCTTCACTACAAGCAGTTAGAACAATCCTATTCCCTTTGAACCGTTTGCTTCCTGTATATATCTTCAATGCAGTTTAAAGGCAACATACACACCTCTATTTCCTATTCTTGACAGCTTCTAACGATTCTGGACTTTTTAATATAAAAATCCCAAACACCTCCCATCAAAACCTTATGCCTTGAAACTGACAGGCTCCCATTTCACTGATTCTCTCTCTTTTACAGGGCAGGTTTTGAAATATGTTTCTTTTGATGTTTGTCATTCTTTGAGGATTGTAATTTTTGTTGGAAGGGGGGAGGAGTTTTGATCAAGCGTCCTCTGCTTTGTTTAGAGGTGCATGATAGCGAGACGTCTTTCTCTCAAAACATAGAATCCTAGAATCCTAGAGTTGGAAGAGACCACAAGGGCCCATCCAGTCCAACCCCCTGCCAAGCAGGAAACACCATCAAAGCATTCCTGACAGGTGGCTGTCAAGCCTCTGCTTAAAGACCTCCAAAGAAGGAGTCTCCACCACACTCCTTGGCAGCAAATTCCACTGTCGAACAGCTCTTACTGTCAGGAAGTTCTTTCTAATGTTTAGGTGGAATCTTCTTGCTTGTAGTTTGAATGCATTGCTCCGTGTCCTCTCTCAGGAGCAGCAGAAAACATGGCTGGATCAACAGCAGTGGCTGAAAAGGGCATGGCAAAAAATGCTTTCTGATTTCAGGTATTTGCATCAGGAACCACACTGTGCTCTGATCATGAGTAAACTTATTTTTGTTACTTATGAAGCAAACTGTTGTGTCTTTATTCTTTGTTGTTTAGTCGTTTAGTCATGTCCGACTCTTCGTGACCCCATGGACCAGAGAACACCAGGCACTCCTGTCTTCCACTGCCTCCCGTAGTTTGGTCAGACTCATGTTGGTAGCTTCGAGAACACTGTCCAACCACCTCGTCCTCTGCCCTCCCCTTCTCCTTGTGCCCTCCATCTTTCCCAACATCAGGGTCTTTTCCAGGGAGTCTTCTCTTCTCATGAGGTGGTCAAAGGATTGGAGCCTCAGCTTCAGGATCTGTCCTTCCAGTGAGCACTCAGGGCTGATTTCCTTCAGAATGGATAGGTTTGATCTTCTTGCAGTCCATGGGACTCTCAAGAGTCTCCTCCAGCACCATAATTCAAAAGCATCAATTCTTCGGCGATCAGCCTTCTTTATGGTCCAGCTCGCACTTCCATACATCACTACTGGGAAAACCATAGCTTTAACTATATGGACCTTTGTTGGCAAGGAGGAATAAAAGGGGTCTTACCAGGAATATATTCCAATCTCAACAAAGCCAGATTGGATTGCTTAATAATAATAATGATAATAATAATAACAATAATTTATTATTTATATCCCGCCCATCTGGTTGGGTGTTCCCAGCCACTCTGGGCGGCTTCCAAAAAATATTTAAATACAATAGTCCGTCAAACATTAAAAGCCTCCCTAAACAGGGCTGCCTTCAGGTATTTTCTTAATGTCAGATAGTTGTTTATCTCTTTGACATCTGAAGGGAGGGCGTTCCACAGGGCGGGTGCCACTACTGGAAAGGCCCTCTGCCTGGTTCCCTGTAACTTGGCTTCTCGCAGCGAGGGAACTGCCAGAAGGCGGTTAAGTAAAGAGATTCAAACGAATCTGCAACCAGCTTCCAGCTGTGTAAAAGGGGGGATTTGCTGCGTGAATGAAGCTCATTAGCGTGTTTTAGGAAGGATAATATTTAATCAATATATCCTCTCTTGCTACCAACAACATTCCCACAGGCCTCTGCACACACCTCGCCTGAGTCTCCTGGAACTGGCCACAAGCTCAGGGTAGAATTCAACTAAGTCTTACTCAGAGTAGGCCCATTGGAATTAATTAACATGGTCGAGTTAGTTCAATTAATTCCAACAGGTCTACTCTGAGTAAGACTTAGTTGCATACCACCCGTAATCTTTTGATTAAGATGCAAAACTAAGAGCATAAGAAGAGCCTGCTGGATCAGGCCAGTGGTCCACCTAAAGCAGCATCCTGTTCTTGCACTGGCCAATGAGATGCAAGCAAGACATGAGCACAGGAACCCCCGTGGTTTCCAGCAAGTGGTATTCAGAAACATAGCCATCAGAGTTACGTAGTAGTCATGGATAGTCCTCTCTTCTGTGAGTTTGTCTAATCCTCTTTTGAGGCTCTCCAAGTAGATGGCTGTTATGGCGCCAACAGGATGGCGTGCCGAAGCCAGGTATCAGTACCGGGGTCAAGAGAAGCCGAAGTCAGGAGCAGTCCGAGTCAGGAACTAGCCGAGGTCAGGTATCAGTACCAGGGGTCGAGAGAAGCCGAAGTCAAGAGCAGTCCGAGTCAGGAACCAGCCAAAGTCAGGTACACAGGATCAGGAGCAGGATGAGCAGGCACAACCACGTGCTTCAGCACAGCAGTTGCAGGTGCTGGTGAGGGAAGCAGCCGGCCTTCCTTAAGTAGCCAGCTCGTCACCACACCTTTTACGAGCTGCAACTGCCTCCAATTGCTCCCTCCGTTTCTCAGCTCTACGCTCTACAGCTGATATGGGAGGAGGGGAGGGGGCCCTCTGGCTCCTCTCCTCACAAGGGCCTGATTCTGGCTCAACTTCTTCCTCCTCCTGCTCTGGCCTTCCCTCTTCCCCATCTGCTTCTTCCTCTTCTGAGGAGTGTCACCACCAGTCTTCTTCAGGTAAGAATCCCTCCATTCCTCTGGACTCTTCCGTGGTTGCCGCTTCGCCTAGGGGGGCTTGCCACCACTCCTGCTCATCTGGTGCAACCCTGACAATGGCCACCACTGCCTTCTGTGGGAGGGAGTTCCATAGTTTAGTTGAATGAAGAAGTTATTTCTTTTCTCTCTCCTCAATCTTCCAACATCCAGCTTCATTGGATGTCCAGGACTCCTAGTGTTATGAGAGAGTGAGGAATACTTTTATCAGTCCATTTTTCCCCATGCATATGCATGGCATTTTATAAACATCTGTCATGTCGTCTCTTACTCGCCTTTTCTCTAAACTAAAGTCCCCAATACTGCAACCTTTCCTAATAAGGAAGCTGCTCTTGATCAAACTGACCTTAGATGGAAATTAAGTCATTCCTGCTTCTCACGGAGAAGGAGAGGAGGCTGTGAGCTGCTTGCTTGTATGCCGATTGGCAAGTTCAGGATGTTTCCTCAATATAAAATTGTACCTTATGTGCATAGGTACCAGTCCCTATCACAACTTCAGATAATACTGGATCTGCCCAAGTCTCACATCTTCTGTAATCAATGGTGAAAAATCCAAAGTCTGTTCCTACTCAGATACCAGCTCCTCTGCTCCATCACATAAGAAAATACAGAGGCCTGTTCCTAAATAACCCGGAGGAGCCAATAATGAAGTGGAATTGCATAAGGAAGAAGTTCCTAAAGGCAGGAGAGAAATGGGTCCTTCAGATCTATTTATTTCTAGAACTTCTTATGTGACGATTACTCTCTTCAATGGAGTTGCTCTCAGGCTTTGCTTTCAAACCATCAAGAGTTTTCCAAGAGTGGTACTAATAGAAAGAGATAAATGATTTGAATCTTGGGGCAACAGGAAAGAAGCTCAGTTTTCACTCAGATTCTCAAAATATTCTGCCGATAGTAGACTCAGCTCAGTCAAGCCCCATTTTAAGCATTCTTTTATACTGTATTTGTGCTTGGTTCTCCAGCTGCACAGCCAGGGAGAAGAAGGTACTTCAGAAGGTCATAACCACAGCCCAAAATATTATTGGTCATCCCCTCCCATCTCTGGAAGAACTATACAGTTCCCGTTGCCTTAAAAAGGTTAACAATATTTTAAAGGATCCATCTCATCCAGGACATAGCCTCTTTGCACCACTGCCTTCGGGTAGAAGATATAGAACAATTAGATCAAGAACAAATAGATTGAAGAACAGTTTCTACCCAAGAGCTATAACCATCTTAAACGCTGTAACCAGATAATATGACCTTGGAGAGCTGTGATGGGTGTATGTGTGGCTTTCTTTGGTGTGTGTGTGTTTTGTGCTGCTTTTTGTTTTGTTTTTTTCTTTCTTTCTGTTTTTACGGGGGGCATGCAATTTCGTTGCACTTGTATAGCGTTGTGCTTGTACTTGTGCAATGACAATAAATTATCTTATCTTATCTTATCATCTTATTTCTCCCCAGGTCTCAGGCACCGTTTTTCCTAAGTTGAAAAGTCCTGAATGTTGTGTAACCTTTCCTGGAAGAGAAATTGCTCCATTCCTTCAACCATTCAGCTCCAGGTCTCAGGAAGGCTGATTCAAGGCAAGACATGGGGAGTCATGAATCACAACTGAGTCGATGGCAGACTTCAGGAAGACTGCTGCCGCTCTCTGGTTCTGGGAGTGCTCCAAAGCTCTCCTTCAACAGGACCTGTTGAGAATAAGAAGAGAATAAGATCAGGTGATTGCTTGAAGTGCCAGATTTACCTATAACAGGGGTCGGCAAGGTTTCCCGGCCATGGGCCATATCATTCCCACGGAGATTGTCCGCGGGCCGGACATGTGCAGCGCAATGCCGGAAATTGCGCCTGCGCATGTTCGTGGCGCCGGAAATCGCTTCTGCGCATGCCCACACGCCAAAAAGTGCGCAAGTAGATAAATAGGTACTGCTCTGGCAGGAAGGTAAACGGCGTTTCCGTGCACTGCTCTGGTTCGCCAGAAGCGGCTTAGTCATGCTGGCCACATGACCTGGAAGCTGTACGCCGGCTCTCGGCCAGTAAAGCGAGATGAGCACCGCAACCCCAGAGTCGGACACGACTGGACCTAATGGTCAGGGGTCCCTTTATTCATTAAAAAAGATGATGATGAAGAAGAAGACATGAGAAGAACATAAGAACCTCAGAAGAACCTGCTGGATCAGGCCACTGGCCCATCTAGTCCAGCATCCTGTACTCACAGTGGCCAGACAGATGTCCCAAAGGGAAAACAGCAAGCAAGATCTGAGCACAAGAGCCCTCACCCTCCTCCTGTGGTTTCCAGCAGCTGGTGTTCAGAAGCATTGCTGGCTCTAACTGTGGAAGGTTGAGCATAGACATCCTGGCTAGTAGCCATCGACAGCCCTGTCCTCCGTGAATTTGTCTCACCCTCTTATCAAACTATTTAGGTTGGTGGCAATCATTGCCTCCCGTGGGAGCCAGTTCCATAGTTTTACTATGCACTGCGTTAAAGAAAGGAGTTTCTTTCATCTGCCCTGAATCTTTCACAGGGCTGACAATGGAGAGGGAATAAAGTTTCACATAGACACAGCACACATCAGCTCATTAGGAACCCTCCTAAAAATTTAAAACAATACAAATCACCTTTCATGGGTAGTACATGGAGATTCAGTGCTATTAGTACTATTAATATGGAGCTGTGAGTGAAGGATGGAAAGGGGGGTCCCTTTTGGAGCGAGCTATTAGTCTAAACAAGCAGCCATCACAAATATGCAAGGGGAGAAGTGTGAGAAGGAATGTACAAAAACCCAAAGACCTGAACCCTGGAAGTTGACTCATAAAAGGAAGGAGGGAAATGGAACAGGTCCAGTACCACCCCCCAAGATGCAAAAATAGGGCGGAACAGGTTATATTTATTAAAATGTAACAATTTCATACACAAATTCATGGAGATCTACCAATCTCCTGAATCTACCTGAATGGAGTAACTGTGCCCCTGAAGGACCAGGTGCACAGCCTGGGAGTCATTTCAGACTCACAGCTGTCCATGGAGGCGCAGGTTAATTCTGTGTCCAGGGCGGCTGTCTACCAGCTTCATCTGGTACACAGGCTGAGACCCTCCCTGCCCGCAGACTGTCTCGCCAGAGTGGTGCATGCTCTGGTTATCTCCCGCTTGAACTACTGCAATGCGCTCTACGTGGGGCTACCTTTGAAGGTGACCCGGAAACTACAACTAATCCAGAATGCGGCAGCTAGACTGGTGACTGGGAGCAGCTGCCGAGACTACATAACACTGGTCTTGAAAGACCTACACTGGCTCCCAGTACATTTCCGAGCAAAATTGAAAGTGTTGGTGCTGACCTTTAAAGCCCTAAACGGCCTCGGTCCTGTATACCTGAAGGAGCGTCTCCACCCCCATCGTTCAGCCCGGACGCTGAGGTCCAGTGCCAAGGGCCTTCTGGCGGTTCCCTCACTACGAGAAGCCAAGTTACAGGGAACCAGGCAGAGGGCCTTCTCGGTAGTGGCTCCCGCCCTGTGGAACGCCCTCCCTTCAGATGTCAAAGAGAGCAACAACTACCAGACCTTTAGAAGACATCTGAAGGCAGCCCTGTTTAGGGAGGCTTTTAATGTTTTATAGATTATTGTTTTATAGATTATTATTATTATTATTATTATTATTATTATATAAGTTACAGGGGACCAGGCAGAGGGCCTTCTCGGTAGTGGCGCCCGCCCTGTAGAACGCCCTCCCACCAGATGTCAAGGAAATAAACAACTATCTGACTTTTAGAAGACATCTGAAGGTAGCCCATGTCTGATGTTTTATCGTGCTTTTAATTCTGCTGGGAGCCACCCAGAGTGGCTGTGGAAACCCAGCCAGATGGGCAGGGGATAAATAATAAATTATTATTAGTATTATTAGTATTATTAGTATTGGTCGGCTTTCAGCTGCTTATGGTTGATATCATGCAAGTAAATTGCACACAAGATGTGATCATACTGTACAAATATAAAATCAAACCAAAATCAACCAATTAAGGTGACACACCTTAATTCAGTCACTGTCAGCTGGTGCGTTCTCTGATCTGCCTCTCCTTTGAGTTTCCTATAAGATCCATGCAGACCCTCCAGAGGCAAAACCCACCTATCTGAGATACAGATTACAGCAGTTCTCATCGCTCCCTCTGTCCTTTTCCTTCTTCCTCTCTCTTTTGCATTACTCACTCGTTCACTCACTGAGAGGTCACTCTCCAAGGAAGGAGGAATGTAATTACCCTTGATTGTGTAGTCTCCTAATTCCCTCCCCCACTGACTCATGCATGCTAAATTCCCCCGTCTCTAAATGCTTGTTGAATGGAAATCCAATTCAACAAAGCTATTTTGATGCACTAAATAAATATCAATTGACTGCTTTTTAAAAAAATAAAAAATAAAAAGGAGCTTCTTTGAGAGGCTTAGTGAGTATGAGGCAGCTGCAGGTTTGCAGGCTTGGCTTTGAAACACAGCCCTTGTTCTAGCAGCTGTCTGCTAAAACCAGGCATTTGAGAGTCACTCTGGTCATTAGCAATGCCACACACAAGAGCTCTTTTTTTTTGCAGGCATGAACTAAGCCCCAAAACATCCTATTTGTCCAACAAGGGCTTGACAGAGGCAGAGGGGGGGGGGAGGGGAGCTCCAGCAGCAGGTCTAGGAGTCAAAAGAGTCTTCTTGAGCAAGCGTTTGATGACCTCTGCAAATAGGAGCCAATAGGATTCCCACTGGAATCGCCATATGAGTCTATTGCAGCAAAAAGAATGTTTCATGTGCCGCAATGTTGTGGCACGTGACCACAATCTCAGAGTGGTGAGAGACCTCAGGATTCCAGGGGTTTACTTAGGGTTTGATTTCCTTGCAATGAAGGTCAGCAGAGACTGTGGTGTCTTTAGGATATATGGTTTCATTTACACATCTATAGAACATGAGCATAAGATGGAGGGGCTCACTGCACTAACACCTCAGCAGATTTCACTTCTCCATTAGTCACAGTTTTGGATCCAGCACAGAACAAACAGGTCTCTGTGTCTCCAGCTTCCAGCCTGCTTACAGTACAGCCCAACCCACAACCCTCGGGCTCCGAAGGGAAGGGGCAGGGAAGGCACATCCATTCATTCTATGACACATAGCAACTCCTTTGGTTATGCTAGTCATAAAATCATAGAATCGTAGAATAGAATCATAGAATCATAGAGTTGGAAGAGACCACAAGGGCCATCCAGTCCAACCCCCTGCCAAGCAGGAAACACCATCAAAGCATTCCTGACAGGTGGCTGTCAAGCCTCTGCTTAAAGACCTCCAAAGAAGGAGACTCCACCACACTTCTTGGCAGCAAATTCCACTGTCAAACAGCTCTTACTGTCAGGAAGTTCTTCCTAATGTTTAGGTGGAATCTTCTTTCTTGTAGTTTGAATCCATTGCTCCGTGTCCTCTTCTCAGGAGCAGCAGAAAACAACCTTTCTCCCTCCTCTATATGACATCCTTTTATATATTTGAACATGGCTATCATATCACCCCTTAACCTTCTCTTCTCCAGGCTAAACATACCCAGGTCCCTAAGCTGTTCCTCATAAGGCATCGTTTCCAGGCCTTTGACCATTTTGGTTGCCCTCCTCTGGACACGTTCCAGCTTGTCAGTATCCTTCTTGAGCTGTGGTGCCCAGAACTGGACACAGTATTCCAGGTGAGGTCTGACCAGAGCGGAATACAGTGGTACTATTACTTCCCTTGATCTAGATGCTATACTCCTATTGATGCAGCCCAGAATTGCATTGGCTTTTTTAGCTGCTGCATCACACTGTTGACTCATGTCAAGTTTGTGGTCTACCAAGACTCCTAGATCCTTTTCACATGTACTGCTCTCAAGCCAGGTGTCACCCATCCTGTATTTGTGCCTTTCATTTTTTTTGCCCAAGTGTAGTACTTTACATTTCTCCCTGTTAAAATTCATCTTGTTTGCTTTGGCCCAATTCTCTAATCTGTTAAGGTTATTTTGAAGTGTGATCCTGTCCTCTGGGGTATTAGCCACCCCTCCCAATTTGGTGTCATGTGCAAACTTGATCAGGATGCCCTCAAGCCCATCATCCAAGTCATTGATAAAGATGTTGAATAAGACTGGGCCCAAGACAGAACCCTGTGGCACCCCACTAGTCACTTCTTTCCAGGATGAAGAGGAGCCATTGATGAGCACCCTTTGGGTTCGTGACACTTGACTAGTGAGCCAAAACCATTGCCTAGACAAAGGGGCTGGTTTGGCATGCTTGCTCTCATACCTTCTACCCCCACAGATACAGGAACCCAAAAATCTGAAGGGACTCAGGGCGTCATCCAGCCTGACCCTCCCGAAACACACAGCGATATTCTTTCATTATTCAGCAGCCAGTGGTGAAAAGTTTGGAAGTACCGTTCCAATGATGCAACCTTAAAGAACACACAGTGTCCCAATATGCAGGCTGCTGTGTCAAGGTACTTTAATTATTGTTAGGCATGCCCCAACCTCTGAGCCTGGCCCGGCACAGGCAAAAGTGCTGCCTCTATGCTTCTCCCATATCCCTGCCTCACTGCCTGCAGCAGGATAAGACCTAATGCCCATCTGATCCAAACTTCCATTTTGGATTGTGGCCAAGCAGATGGGAAAGGCACAAGTATGGCACAAGCTGGTTCTGGGATTATGAGGGAGAAGACTTCTCTCTACTTTCTCCACCATGAATAACTTTGTACTCCTCTGTCATGCCCTCTCTTACATGTCTTTCCTCCACTGTTTTGTTTCGTTTTTTGCAACCTGCTGATTCTGGATTTCACCCCAAATCCCTTCATGTCTTGGGGAGTCCATGATTCTGAGGCCAGGAGATCAGCAGCAATTCATCCAAAAATAATAAACTCTGGGACAGTTGATGGGAATAGTTGGGGAGACTCCCCTATTCCACTCTTCATTTCAGGGACGAAGTTGCATTAAGCGACAGCTCCTCTCCTCTCCACTGGTGGGGGCACTTTATATCCAGTGACCAGCCCCCTGCCCTCATCAAAGCCTTTTGGATGTCTCCTAGTGCCTGACTCTCGGCTCAAGGTTGGGTTTTGTCAAGCCTCTTCCTCTTCTGCCAGTGTGGTGTAGTGGTTAAGAGTGGTGGACTTGTAATCTGGTGAACCGGGTTCACGTCCCCACCATAGCTGTCAACCCTCCCTTTTTTTGCGGAAAACTCCCTTATTCCAATGCCGTTTCCCGCTGCTATCCCGGATTGTTGATATCCCTTAAATTTCCCGGATTTCAAAGGGAGCAGCTCCTCTCCCTCCCTGCCGGCCAGGGAGGCTCCTCAGCTGCGTTGCTCGGCTGCCAATAAGGAGTCTGAGACCGACTGGGGGCGGAGCTTGCATGCCTTGTGCAGCCAGACCCTCACGCCCAACCAGACAGACAGCCTGCCTGCCGTCTATGCACTCGCTCTTTCGCTCACCCGTTTGCGCGCAGCCTCTGGAGTGCAGGGTGGCGAGGCTACTTGGTGCCATTGCACGGCCCTGGCGGCATCCCTTATTTTCAAATCCGAAAGTTGACAGCTATGGTCCCCGCTCCTCCACATGCAGCTGCTGGGTGACCTTGGGCTAGTCACACTTCTTTGAAGTCTCTCAGCCCCACTCACCTCACAGAGTGTTTGTTGTGGGGGAGGAAGGGAAAGGAGAATTTGAGCCGCTTTGAGACTCCTTCGGGTAGTGATAAAGCAGGATATCAAATCCAAACTCTTCTTCTTTTCTCCTGGACACAGGCAGCTTTAAAAAAGAAACAGGCTTTTGAGTTCTGCAGCAGGAGCAGCAGCAACCTCTCTTCTCAGATTAATCACACTGCATGGCATTCCATCTCCCCAATTTCCAGGGTTTCAGCGCTGACCCCTTGGTCAAAGGCAGCCCCAAAGGCAGAACCTTGCCATGCCTGGTGCTTGTTCTGGCACCATTCAGCCCGGCATGTGTTCAACTCTTCCAGCCAAATGACCTCCTAAGGGTTTGTGTGTTGTGTTCCCAGGAACTTTTGCCATCAGCGTGAACTTGAACTGCCCTCTCTTGGATACTTTTTGTGCAAAATGAGCTCATTCTTCAGTTCAAGGAGAGGCAAGGCAGATCCCACTTGCCTCATGACACTTGTCTGGCAAACCTTCCCTTGTTATGAGGTTTTTTTTGGGGGGGAGGCAGTCTTGATGATGCCCTGAGTGACTTCCAATTCTTGGGGTCCTGTATCTGTGGGGGTAGAAGGTATGAGAGCAAGCTTGCCAAACCAGTCCCTTTCTCCAGACAATGGCTTTGGCTGACTAGTCAAGCACCACAATTAGCATGACCAAAGGAGTTGCTCTGTGCCATAGAATGAATGGGCAGGCCTCCCATCCTGACCTAACTGCTAGGTAAGAGAACAATTGCCAGAGAGGTATGTGAGAGCTGAGCTGGGAGCAGGCTGGGAGCTGGAGACACAGAGACCTGCTTGTTCTGTGCTGGATCCAAAGCTGTGACTAATGGAGAAGCAAAATCTGCTGGGGTGTTAATGCTGTGAGCATAGCTGTCAACTTTCGGATTTGAAAATAAGGGATTTTCCCAAACTTTTGGATTTGAAAATAAGGGATGCCAAGAGGGCGGTGAAATGGCACCAAGTAGCCTCGCCACCCTGCGCTCCAGAGGCTGCGAGCAAACGGGTGAGCGAAAGAGCGAGCGCATAGACAGCAGGCAGGCTGGCTGTCTGGTTGGGCGTGAGGGTCTGGCTGCACAAGGCATGCAAGCTCCGCCCCCAGTCGGTCTCAGACTCCATATTGGCAGCCCAGCAACACAGCTGAGGAGCCTCCCTGGCCGGCAGGGAGGGAGAGGAGCTGCTTCCTTTGAAATCCGGGAAATTTAAGGGATATCAACAATCCGGGATAGCAGCGGGAAACGGCATTGGAATAAGGGAGTTTCCCGCAAAAAAAGGGAGGGTTGACAGCTATGGCTGTGAGCCCCACCATCCTATGTTCATGTTCTAAAGGTGTGTAAATAAAACCATATATCCTAAAGACACCAGAGTCTCTGCTGACCTTCAATGCAAGGCAACCAAACCTAGATAAACACCTGGACCCCCTGGATTCCCTCACTCCTTGGAGATTGTGGTGGCGTGTCTCACCCTCCAATGCCAAAGTTTGGTGGCGCTGTGGGTTAAACCACAGAGCCTAGGGCTTGCCGATCAGAAGGTCGGCGGTTCGAATCTCCACGACGGGGTGAGCTCCCGTTGCTCGGTCCCCTGCTCCTGCCCACCTAGCAGTTTGAAAGCACGTCAAAGTGCAAGTAGATAAATAGGTACCGCTCCAGTAGGAAGGTAAACGGCATTTCCGTGCGCTGCTCTGGTTCGCCAGAAGCGGCTTAGTCATGCTGGCCACATGACCTGGAAGCTGTACGCCGGCTCTCGGCCAATAAAGCGAGATGAGTGCCACAACCCCAGAGTTGGACACGACTGGACCTAATGGTCAGGGGTCCCTTTACCTTTACCTTATGACATAATGCAAAGGGGCTATCATAATCCCAGGGGATCCAGATGGCTGCTGTTGGTGGAATGATTGCCAGTTCCACGCAACCGGTGCCATTGGAAACGTTTCCTCCAGAGCAAATATCTTTCTCAGGACCACCACAGGGGAGAAAATTATTTCATCCGTCCACCACAGTTTATGCCATTTTGAGTACAGATGTGCATCTATCATGCTTAAAACTATGCTAACAAACAACAGTTTGCTTCCCCAGTGCACACCTGGTGCTGGTGGGGGGGGGGGCAGAGAAAGCTCTCACCTTATGGTCAGAATGCTAATCCTTAGCAAATCGTGCCACAAATTGTTTGCCAACCAGAACCACATTGCTGCTGCCAAAATCGGAGGCTGGAATTAGCCTGCTGGCTTGCTCTGCTGTGTGCTGCTATTGGTATGGCAATGGAGGAAGAGGACGGAGCCCCTTTTCAAGGGTCTGCTGAGAAGTGGATCAAGGCAGGATGCGAAAGAAAGACGCTCTGATTTAGGACCTGTCCCTCCCCACCCCACCCCACTCCACCCTCCCACTAGACATGGACGATTGCACAGTCCTTATCAGCCCTGCTGTTTCAACCCGATGAAAGCCCTCAGTTTAATCAGAGGGGGTTGTGTGCATTGCCTCCTTCTCTGCAGCTGCTCACAGCTGGGATTTTGAGAATCTCGAGTGAGAAGGTTAACCAAGCTGTCAGAGTAGATTTCCCCCCAAAGATGGCAAAACAGTGACACGTGTTTAGTTTGGGGTTGGGAAACTAATGGGAAATAGATATTCCTGCTGTGCGATGCGCTAACTGCCTTTGACATGAATGATGGACCTTTGCTTGGAACAAATTCATCCAGTGCCTAAACACATTATTTCAAGTGCTGATGGCACCGTGTTGCAAATATTCTAATGCTGGTGCTGCCTGCATTTGCTCTGCTGCATATCCAGCACATCTCATATGGTGAGGCCAGGGGAAATAGGGCAGATCTGTTGTAGAGTTTGCAGATGGCACCTTCTTCCTCCTCGTCACATCCTACCTTTGTGTAAAGGTAAAGGGACCATTAGGTCCAGTCGTGACCGACTGGGGTTGGTGCGCTCCTCTCGCTTTATTGGCCGAGGGAGCTGGCGTACAGCTTCCAGGTCATGTGACCAGCATGACAAAACTGCTTCTGGCAAACCAGAGCAGCACACGGAAACGCCGTTTACCTTCCCGCCAGAGCGGTTCCTATTTATCTACTTGCACTTTGACGTGCTTTCGAACTGCTAGGTTGGCAGGAGCAGGGACCGAGCAACGGGAGCTCACCCTGTTGCGGGGATTCGAACCGCCGACCTTCTGATCGGCAAGCCCTAGGCTCTGTGGTTTAACCCACAGCGCCATCTAGAACCCCCTCAATACAACAGCTTTCTCTCCCAATAGATTATTAACAGAAGGATTATCACAGGGTGATGCACCGGCAAAAAACAAAACACCTCTCATGCAATTCTAGGCTGCGTCAACAGAAGTCTAGTGTCCAGATTGAGGGAAGTAATAGTTCTACTCTGTTCTGCCTTGGTCAGACCCCACCTGGAGTTCTGTGACCAGAAAGTTGAAGCCAAGCCTTATGAGGAATGGTTTAGGCCACAGGGTTCCTCAAACTTGGCCCTCCAGATGTTTTGAGACTACACTTCCCATCATCCCTGACCACTGGTCCTGCTAGCTAGGGATCATGGGAGTTGTAGGCCAAAAACATCTTGAGGACCGAGTTTAAGGAAGCCTGGTTTAGGGAGTTGGGGATGTTTAGCCTGGAGAAGAGAAGTCTGAGAGGTGATCTGAAGGGCTGTCCCATGGCTTTGCCCAGAAGGTTAGTTCTTCTTCTCAGTGTATTGATCACCACAGTATGAAAGATTGATATGCACCAAAGGCCTTGATTTACAATGAAACAGTCCCCAAAGATGGCTCAAAGCTTCCATATGAGAATGTTTGTAAATGTGACTTAAGTGACTTTGACATCATTGAGTGGGAAGCTCTGGCATGCGTGAGGAACATTTGGCGTCTCAGACTCTGGGCTGGTGCACACAACTGTGCCAAGAAATGTCTCCTGCAGGCCAGTAGAAGCTCATAAGCAGAATGAAGAGTAAGGAGGGAGAAGACAAGCTTTGACAATGGGCTCATGCACGCAGCTTGAGGTTGATCGAAGTTGGTCTACCTAAGCATTTGTATACAGACATGTGCAGGCTACTTTAGGAAATCTATATTATATGGTATGCATATGATGTTATATGTATGGTAACTTGTATAATAATGCATCTATTGTTATGGCGCCAACAGGATGGTGTGCCGAAGCCAGGTATCAGTACCGGGGTCAAGAGAAGCCGAAGTCAGGAGCAGTCTGAGTCAGGAACCAGCCGAGGTCAGGTGTCAGTACCGGGGGTCAAGAGAATCATAGAATCATAGAGTTGGAAGAGACCACAAGGGCCATCCAGTCCAACCCCCTGCCAAGCTGGAAACACCATCAAAGCATTCCTGACAGGTGGCTGCCAAGTCTCTGCTTAAAGACCTCCAAAGGAGGAGACTCCACCACACTCCTTGCCAGCCGAAGTCAGGTACACAGGATCAGGAGCAGGATGAGCAGGCACAACCACGTGGTTCAGCACAGCAGTTGCAGGTGCTGGTGAGGGAAGCAGCCGGCCTTCCTTAAGTAGCCAGCTCATCACCACGCCTTTTATGAGCTGCAACTGCCTCCAATTGCTCCCTCTGTTTCTCAGCTGTACGCTTTACAGCTGAGATGGGAGGAGGGGAGGGGGCCCTCCAGCTTCTCTCCTCACAAGGGCCTGATTCTGGCTCAACTTCTTCCTCCTCCTGTTCTGGCCTTCCCTCTTCCGCATCTGCTTCTTCCTCTTCTGAGGAGTGTCGCACCACCAGTCTTCTTCAGGTAAGAATCCCTCCATTTCTCTGGACTCTTCCATGGTTGCCGCTTTGCCTAGGGGGCTTGCCACCACCCCCGCTCATCTGGTGCAACCCTGACATCTATCATCATCATCTTTGTGGCATTATAACTTTGGAACTTTGGCTATTGTGTTTTTCCTAAACACAAACTATGTTTCCAGAAGATTGGAGGATCCAGAAGGCTTTTATATCACCTGTTGGGATTTTATTTCCACTGCTTCAGTCTTCGATGCTCAACATTCACAATTCACACCAGCTCAAGAAATACGGGTGCCTTGATTTATATCAATTCTGGGCTGCATCAATAGGAGTATAGCATCTAGATCAAGGGAAGTAATAGTACCACTGTATTCCGCTCTGGTCAGACCTCACCTGGAATACTGTGTCCAGTTCTGGGCACCACAGTTCAAGAAGGATACTGACAAGCTGGAACGTGTCCAGAGGAGGGCAACCAAAATGGTCAAAGGCCTGGGAAAGATGCCTTATGAGGAACGGCTTAGGGAGCTGGGTATGTTTAGCCTGGAGAAGAGAAGGTTAAGGGGTGATATGATAGCCATGTTCAAATATATAAAAGAATGTCATATAGAGGAGGGAGAAAGGTTGTTTTCTGCTGCTCCAGAGAAGTGGACACGGAGCAATGGATTCAAACTACAAGAAAGAAGATTCCACCTAAACATTAGGAAGAATTTCTTGACAGTAAGAGCTGTTCGACAGTGGAATTTGCTGCCAAGGAGTGTGGTGGAGTCTCTTTCTTTGGAGGTCTTTAAGCAGAGGCTTGACAGCCACCTGTCAGGAATGCTTTGATGGTGTTTCCTGCTTTGCAGGGGGTTGGACTGGATGGCCCTTGTGGTCTCTTCCAACTCTATGATTCTATGATTCTATGATTCAGTGCATCTCCATCTCTTTCTCCTGTTATTTATTTATTGATTGTTTGTTTTGTATGTAGCATGGTGTAATGACCTGCTATTACACTTTTGGATTATTAAGTAATGGCAATAGAGGAAATTCTTTTTTAAATTTAATATTATTATTAGTAGTAGTAGTATACAGATTTACAAACCGCATCACAGCAGAAATCCATAGAAGAGGGTGTACAAGATGAAACAGAATAAACACAAGCTCTAAGTTGAGTAAAAGCAATTCTGCAAGCTCTAAAACAATAAAAGCCATCTCTTAAAAACAGCATAACCATTTCATTAGGGATGAAGTTTTCAAATCAAATCAAATACCTTTATTGGCATCACAGTATAAAACATTTCAGATCACTGGGATAATTAAAACGATATGGGTGAAGCTGTCGAGAGTCATAAGGTCACACTGTGATCGTGTGCACTTTGATATTCTGCTTTGCCCTGTCTGTTCCCCAAAAGGATGGTTCATTGGGAACCTTTTCGGGTAAAATTGTGGCTAAAAAGGAAGCTACCGGTACTAAAGCAGTGATATCTTTGTCCCCACCTGCCAGGAGAAACCTCATTTGACTTCTTCTTGGATTTGTAGGTGGAGGTCCAACATTTTGCTCAGCATTAGTTGGCGAGGTCTACTGTGTAGAGAGCAAAATTGAAGAGAATGTGGTCCATTGAATCAGGTAGGTACTTCTTGGTTGCAGGGATACAGACGGGCTTTGATATGGGGTATGTGAGAATCTACCTTTGGTCACTGCAGAGGGGAAGGCATTTAATCTCAGGAGCATAAAGGCTTTTCGATGGGAAGGGAGTAGTAGATCCTTCAGAGATGCAGTTGATCTTCCAGAAATGACCAGGTAACACACCAAGGAAAGCCTTCCAAAAGAAAAACGTCTTCAATCATTGCCTAAACATCATGATGCTAGACACCTGTCCGATTTCAGCTTGGAACTGATTACAGGGGGCTGGAGGTGCAACACTAAAAGCCCAGTTTCTAGCACAGGCTGAGCACACCTCTGGTAAAAGGTAAAGGGACCCCTGACCATTAGGTCCAGTCGTGTCCGACTCTGGGGTTGCGACACTCATCTCGCTTTATTGGCCAAGAGCCGGCGTACAGCTTCCAGGTCATGTGGCCAGCATGACAAAGCCGCTTCTGGCGAACCAGAGCAGCGCACGGAAATGCTGTTTACCTTCCCGCTGGAGTGGTACCTATTTATCTACTTGCACTTTGACGTGCTTTCGAACTGCTAGGTTGGCAGGAGCTGGGACCGAGCAACAGGAGCTCACCCCGTTGCAGGGATTCGAACCGCCGACCTTCTGATCGGCAAGCCCTAGGCTCTGTGGTTTAACCCACAGCGCCACCTGGGTCCCACACCTCTGGTACTCTCAGCAAATTCCCCAACAGAGGAGCACAATTGCCGGGCAGGGGTAGATAGGGCAAGGAAGTCCCTTAGATATCCTGCTCCCAAGTTCTTTAAATGCAACTCACAAAGAAACAGTTACCCACACTGCACTTAGGCACTTTGCTGGTGCACATCTCCTGGCCAATGTTTTTAAAGCCCTTTAAAAAAAAAAACACCACCTAGCAAGGGTTGGGCTAAATGACCTTGGGGGCATCTTCCAACCGTAGGATTCTAGGATTCTGTGCTCACTAGTGGGGCAGACTAGGGGGTTGGACTAGATGGTTTCCAAGGACCTAGATAGCCCTGTGATTCTATTATCCTATCCTGGCTGTTTCTCTCTCGGTGTATCTCTTTCAGTGGGAGCATCTCTAGTGGGGGCTCCTCGCAGGAGAGGGAGCGAGGGGCGGCTTAGTACATTACCTGCTTTGTCTTGCAGGGCTTAACACTGCGCTGGAAAGAATATCATTATTCCTAAACCCTTCAGTCCCAGTAGGGACAGCTTGCCTGGCAGAGCTGTGCAGGGAGGGCTCCGCTCTCTCCGCGATATTACTCAAAGGAATGAGCAGCTATTATGAAATCATTAAATTAATAACTTGGTAATATAGGCAGATATATAAAGCAATCTGTTCACAGAACAAAAGAAATTACCACCTCCCAAACATTCATAATTTAATTTAGCAATGAATTATTAGCAGCATGGAGGATTTCAGCCTCAAAATGTCAATAGAATCATGTAAATATAACTTTGCATTCCTAATGCTCAGTGTGTCGACTGAGGGAGGGTGGGCAGAGCTGGGCATGGTGTGGGTACCATTTTGAAGAGTCCTAGTGTGGGTCGGGGGCACCGCTTCTCTTTTAGCCCCCAAACCCAACAGACAGAAATACACGAGATGTTTGGCTTTTAATTAAGAGTTTATTAAACGCTCAAAGCTCTCTGATGGAAAATGAAAACATGGGCGAGAGCTGGGATTTACTCTGTTTGTAGGATTTAACAGACAGACTCAACCCAGCGATAGTTGGAGAGTTTCAGGCAGCTGAGAGGATTTGTGGGTTTTTTGTGTGGGAAAACTAGAGGGAGCCCATTTGGAAGAGCGTGCAGCGAAAAACAAAAATAATCCATTCAGCAAACCGTGAGGCTCCATCCTTGGCTCAAATATCTAAATGGCGATCTAGACACCTCTTGTAACAAACTACAGGTCCCATTATTCTTTGGGGGAACTCATGACTGTTAAAGTGGAATAAGAGTGCTTTTATGTTGTAGATGTGACCAAAGTCACACAAGGCCAGGAAGGGGTGAGGGACTTGTGGTCCTATTTCATGCCAGAGGAGCAGGAAGCAATTCCAGGGACAATAAATGCTGAGCAGCAGTGGGATGCATTGGGCCACCCCATATGACTCCCTATCGACTCTCGGGTACAGTCATAGCTGTCAACTTTCGGATTTGAAAATAAGGGATTTTTTCCAAACTTTCGGATTTGAAAATAAGGGATGCCGCGAGGGCCGTGCAATGGCACCAAGTAGCCTCGCCACCCTGCGCTCCAGAGGCTGCATACGAACGGGTGAGCGAAAAAGCGAGCGCATAGATGGCAGGCAAGATGGCTGTCTGCTTGGGCGTGAGGGTCTGGCTGCACAAGGCATGCAAGCTCTGCCCCCAGTCGGTCTCAGACTCCTTATTGGCAGCCGAGCAACGCAGCTGAGGAGCCTCCCAGGCCGTTAGGGAGGGAGAGGAGCTGCTTCCTTTGAAATCCGGGAAATTTAAGGGAGATCAACAATCTGGGATAGCAGCGGGAAACGGCATTGGAATAAGGGAGTTTCCCGCAAAAAAAGGGAGGGTTGACAGCTATAAGTGGGATGCATTGGACCACCCCATATGACTCCCTATTGGCTCTAGGGTACAGTCCAAGGACCCCACCAGCCAATGGAGGGTGGGAGGAGGAACCTGGCAATTCCATACACAAGTGCTGTGCAGCTTGCTGGTTTGGGTGAATGAACATACTCAAGAAGGATATTGACAAGCTGGAAGGTCTGCAGAGGATGACAGCCAAGATGATTGAGGGCTTGGAAGCCAAGCCTTGTGAGGAAGGGCAGTGGAGTGAGTTGGTTATGCTTAACCTGGAAAAGAGAAGACGGAGAGGTGATTTGATTGTTGTTGTTTAGTCGTTTAGTTGTGTCCGACTCTTCGTGACCCCATGGACCAGAGCACGCCAGGCACTCCTGTCTTCCACTGCCTCCCGCAGTTTGGTCAAACTCATGTTGGTAGCTTTGAGAACACTGTCCAACCATCTCGTCCTCTGTCGTCCCCTTCTCCTTGTGCCCTCCATCTTTCCCAACATCAGGGTCTTTTCCAGGGAGTCTTCTCTTCTCATGAGGTGGCCAAAGTATTGGAACCTCAGCTTCAGGATCTGTCCTTCCAGTGAGCACTCAGGACTGATTTCCTTAAGAATGGATAGGTTTGATCTAGTCCATGGGATATGATAGTTGTCTCCAAATACAGTGGTACCTCGGGTTACATACACTTCAGGTTACAGATGCTTCAGGTTACAGACTCCGCTAACCCAGAAATAGTAGCTCGGGTTAAGAACTTTGCTTCAGGATGAGAACAGAAATTGTGGCGCGGTGGCAGCGGGAGGTCCCATTAGCTAAAGTGGTACCTCAGGTTAAGAACAGTTTCAGGTTAAGAATGGACCTCCAGAACGAATTAAGTTCTTAACCCAAGGTACCACTGTATCTGAAGGGTTGTCAGAAGGAGGATGGAGCAAGCTTGTTTACTGCTGCTCCAGAGGGGAGGACCCAGACCAATGGATTCCAACGACAAGTAAGAACGTTCTGGTGGTAAGTGGAACAGAGGCTCCCTTGGAAGGTGATGGAGGGATTCAATCCTTGGAGCGACTGAAGCACAAGTTGAGGGGCTACCTTCCAGGGATTCTTTATCTGTGATTCCTTCGTTTTATGGGTGGTTGGACCAGATAGCTCTTGGTATCCGTTCCAGCTCCACAATTCTATTTTTCTATGACCAAAAGAAGAATGCACATTCAAGCCCCATGCACAAACTCCATCGCTCCCTGTCAGCAGTGGCTGCTTCAGTGTGATGGCCTGGGATTCAGACTCAGATGCTGAACCTGAGGGATCCCAGCCTGCACAGGATTCCCCGCCTCCAGAACCAGCAGAGCCGGGACTAGGGCCTGAGCCTGAGCCTGAAGGGTGCTAGATCCTCAGGTGCAGGCATCTACTGAGTCTGCTCTGGCTCCTGAAGGGATGGAGGCCTCATTGCCTGCAGGTGCTCTACTCCCAGCCCTGTCAGGGGAAGCTGAGGTTGCCTCTGGGACCGGTAACCCTCCAGCCTCTCCTGAGCTGCAGAGGCTCAGGGCAGAGAGGCGAAGGGAACTGAGTTCCTGCAGGAGGAATGCTCGCCTCCAAGCCAGGAGAGGCGAGTCACCAGAGGATCAGGGCCGCCCTATGCCTTGGGGCAGATAAAAGCCGGCCAGCCCCAGCTCCAAGTTGCAGGAGCAACATTGTTGGATACCAGTTCCTGCTTGAAACCTGTCCTGTTGTCCTTCCTGAGCTCCTGACCCGCCCTGGTTCCCTGCTTGCCTACCTGTGCCTGACTTTGCCGGACTCCCTGCCCTGCACCCGGCTTCAGTTATTACGGACTGCCTTTATGTTGCACCTCTGACCACAGACCAGACTTGGACCTTGCCTTTCAGGTAACCCATGGGACCAGCACATTCAAGAACTCTTCTGGTGACAGCCTGAAATGGAATGAAGTCTCTGCGCTGTGCCTCCATCATCTTCCCTCCTGCCGCAGAAACTCACCGGAGCTCAGAGCAGCCCCTCGCTGCCCGGCTAATTCCAACCCCAAAGCGCACCAGAGAAATCTGTGCCCAACGCCTGCATCTGCCTCGCGGTCTGCCTCAGACTTTCCGCCCGTGTCTTTTTTTCCATCTGAGCAACCCAATAGTTTCTCTTTCGGTTGAGAAATTAATTTGTTATAATATATGTGTGCATACGTTGATTGCTTTTGATTAAGTTTAACAAGCTGCAAAAAAAATCTGCTGAATTGAACATCAGAGTAAACAAACCCATTTTCGAGGTCTGCTTGTGTATAATTAATACACGCTGTCATTTTGGGTGCAGTGAATATATCTATTATGTTACAATAAAATATGTGTTGTGGTAATTACTACATGCAGCCCAAATATGCACTGAATAAGTTTGCAACCATCTCCAGACACAAGTTGCATGCCAGGCGGATCCCTTATTGCTTGTAACTGAAAGACATCTGCGATTGGGAAGGGGGGGGGGAGTTTAGCAATTAGAGATGGCGCCAAAGGGGGGTGGGGTGAGAGTGTTCAGAAATGAGCTTTTCCAGTTCATAAAGCCTGAAGTACTTACAGGGGGAGCCCAGCCCCCTCCTATATTGTCTGTTGAACCTTGGTTGATAGATTCAGGCTCCACACAGGTGTTGGGGAGTAGCAGGTTTGTTTTACCGGGTCATAATTATAGAGCACTTTTGCAGGGCTCTAAAGCACATTCCCACAGCAGAGTTCCTCTTAGACTGCGGAGAAAGACCGGAGGGAGCCAGAGGGATGGCTTGCTTCTACCTGAGGCTAACTTGAGGGACTCCGCGGATAGGGTCCCTGTCTCCTCAATGCTCTTGCTCGAATGTGCATTGCAAGAGAGGAGGGAGACAGGCAACAGAGAAGGATCGTGGCAGAGTAGGAGTGGATGGGCAGTTCTCACAATGGAGGGATGCAAGAAGACTCATAGTATTGTAGAGTCGGAAGGGACCCCAAGGGGCATCTAGTCCAACCCCCTGCAATACAGGAACCACAGCTAAAGAATCCCCGACAGATGGCCAGTCGACCTCTGCTTAAATCGGGTCCTTAAAGAGGGCACGTATTGCGGTGAGACCTGGCTACCAAACCTCATGTTGTGGGTGGGAATGATTGACAGCCACAACACCCAATCGGTAGGTCCCTCGATGCAGGGTTCAATCTGGCCAATGGGACGCAATGCCCATGCATGTGACCCTGAGCTTCCTTTTTTCGGTGCGTGCATCAGAACACCTGCCCACCTCTCCCTACTTTTAGGGCTTGTGCGCTTGACCTTGCTATGCCGTCCTGTGTCGTCTGTCATTGGGACAGGGGCACGGCAGGAATTTCTCCCTCTTGGCTGATTGGCAGTTGCCATTTGGGTTTCTCCTGCCACATAGCAAATCACCACAACTTCTAAGGTTGCAGATAGGCTCTGGTTCAGGTGATAGGGATGGGAGAGCGCTCTCGCCACCCCTATGTGAAGGGTATTCCATTAAAGCAATACAGGGACTCAATGGTTTGGTCAACCCCTGAGAGGGGGTTGTGCCCATGCCTGAGTCCGAGGGGACATTTGGATGGCGGATAGAGCATGTCCCCAGCTTTCCACTTATCCAGGTGCAGGGGCATAGCATGGGGGAGGCGGAAGTTAAAAATTTTAATTTTAACTTCCTTGAAAAAAAGAGGTAATAGACACACACACACAACCCCCCACACCTCACAAAGTGGCACCATCAGAGGGGGGTTACACTTTTTAATTTTTTTTATTTTTTTATTTTTAGCATTTTTTATTTTTATTTTTTTTAACTTTATTGAAAAAAAAGAGATAATACACACACACACACACACACACACACACACACACACACACACACAACCCCCCACACCTCACAAAGTGGCACCATCAGAGGGGGGTGACACTTTTAATTTTTTAATTTTTTAATTTTTTTACATTATTATTATTATTTTTAATTTTATTTTAACTTTATTGGAAAAAAAGAGATAATAGACACACACACACACAAAACCCCCACACCTCGCAAAGTGGCACCATCAGAGGGGGGCGACACTTTTTATTTTTTATTTTATTTTTTTTAAAATTAAAGTGGTGGGGGGTGACAAACACATTTCCGCCCCGGGTACCACCTGGGCTTGCTACGCCTCTGTCCAGGTGTTCACACTATGCTGGAACCCCAGGGCAGCGCTACCTGCGTGGCAGGGAGCTAGTCGAACCAGAGCCTATGCAACAAATCACGTGCTGTAATCAATAAAGTTGTGGCCTAAATTTTGCCAAAAAACAAACTAAAATTTGAGTCTTGTCTGAATTTATTTGGGGTGAGGTAAAAAGGTCTGAACACGCAAATACCTCCCTTCCGAGGGAGTCCATTCCAACACCATCACCCCAGTTATTTGATGAGTAAGGAGGCAGAAATAATTCCCGCCCCCTACACACACATTCAGCTGAGCTACATGTGAGACAGTGGGTGCATCCACCACTGGGGGGTGGTGGTCCAAAAAATGTTAGCACCCCCTCATTGTACATGCTCAAAGACACCATCTTTATTGTTCCTTCACATCTTTCTTATCCGAGATAGGACCCATTTCAGTGTCTATTTAGGACACTGGAATGTTTCAGTTCAGGCATAGGCAAACTCAGCCCGCCAGATGTTTTGAGACTACAACTCCCATCATCCCTGACCACTGGTCCTGTTAGCTAGGGATGATGGGAGTTGTAGTCCCAAAACATCTGGAGGGCCGCAGTTTGCCTATGCCTGTTTTAGCTCAAACTCTGCAATGCCCCAACCAGGGAAGACCTCATGAAGAGAAGACCAGGAGGCCCTGTCTTTCCACAAAGCCCCATCAGGGTGTCGTGGATTCCTCCACGGCGTTGTAGTAGAGCAGTGCAAAAGCCACAGGTTCTTTAGTGCAGTATTCTTTTATTGTGAGCTATATACATACAGACAGTTCATGCAGCAGAACACCTGGCTGCACCAAAAGGCAAGACAAGTAGGACTTCACTCTCTCTTTCTCTGATAACACTCTACACCCACACACCCTGCTTAACAGGTTTCCCTTTAATACAAAACAACAGCCAATCATCTGTCGGCACACTCTTGCTGAGTCATTGCAGGCCTGTTGCATCAGCCTCTTTACAAGCAAGCTCAAGCCTGCAGACTTACTGTGCTACACAGCATTCTGTGTATCCCAACACAGGAATCCTGTGACACTGCCAACGAAGGACTCTCCACACGCAGGGTGAGTTCTGCGGGAGATATTACAGTTGAATCTAACAATGAATACCTATGCTAGTTAGTAAATGAAGGAGTTAAGGACCATAGAGATGTAAATTTCTAGAGAAGGCATGGCTAGATCATGCCCTCTCACCTTCACAGAAGGAGAAAGTAAGACTTGCTTCGTGTTCCTTTCTCTCTGTCCTCTCTTTGAATCCTGCTACTGAGCAGACATCTGAGGCTGGGGCTCTAGACTCAGACTGCCTGTTTGAAACCAACTTCTGCATTTCGTAACCAAGGATACCTTACCTGCGTTGTTTCTGCTGTGCCATTGAACAATGAGTGAGACCTCTGATTACTATAAGTAAAGCATTTAAACTTACTTAAGGTTGTGGTCTATTCACTCCAAGAAGGGTAGAGGCCAGAGAGTGCAATTGTAAGCACTTGATACTGGAACATTTAAAGACCTGACAACCTATATTTCCTGCTGTTTTAAACTCTGCTGGGGTGTTTTTGGCTAGAGAGTGAGTCAAGCCCCATGTCCTTATTGAAGAGCCAGCGTGGTGTAGTGGTTAAGAGCGGTAGAGTCATAATCTGGTGAACCGGGTTCGCGTCCCCGCTCCTCCACATGCAGCTGCTGGGTGACCTTGGGCTAGTCACACTTCTCTGAAGTCTCTCAGCCCCACTCACCTCACAGAGTGTTTGTTGTGGGGGAGGAAGGGAAAGGAGAATGTTAGCCACTTTGAGACTCCTTTGGGTAGTGATAAAGTGGGATATCAAATCCAAACTCTTCTTCTTCTTCTTCTTCTTCTTCTTCTGCTTCTGCTTCTGCTTCTGCTTCTGCTTCTGCTTCTGCTTCTGCTTCTGCTTCTTCTCCTTCTTGAAGTCAGGCAGTCAAACTGTTTTTCTTTTGCAGTTTCCCCACACATGGGGGACATCGGGATTAATTGGTATTCCCCAGTTGTTCCCAACAAGTTCATCCTCTGACCAAACAGGTCCCAAGCCAGAGGAAGAGATGGAAATCCATCCCATATACAGGCAAGGACACCTCTGGACCAAGGTCTCCTTGGGAGTGAGGCCCTTCTCTCAAGGAGACCTCTGGAGAGAAGGGAGTTGAGAGGAGTCGGCTCAGGCTGGGGTGTCATTCCAGCAGCTACAGCTCAAAAGAAACCCTAATGCTGGCCTGGAACAACATCCACGCACCAACTCTGCGCTCCTCTGCTTGTTATCAGATCACCTGCCTATGCCAAACCTATGCTCTGACCCTTTGTAGTGCGTTCTGCTTGCTTAGGCTCTGACCATGGACCAGCTTGCTCCTCCCTGTTCTCCTGCCAGTTCATGACATTTACACAAATTCATGGAGGAGAGGGGTGTTGATGGCTGCTAGGCATGATGGCTTTGTTTTGCCTCCATGATCCGAGGCAGGAATGCTTCTGAATACCAGCTGCTGGAAACAGCAGGAAGGGAGAAAGTTCTTGTGTTCGAATCCTGGGTTTTCGATTCCGTAGGGTTGCCATATTTCAAGAAGTAAAAATCCAGACACCCAGCTCTTTCTTTCCTTTCCTTTCCTTTTTCTTTTTTCATTTCCTTTTTCCTTTCCTTTTTCCTTTTTCCTTTCCTTTTTCCTTTTGCCTTTCTCCTTTTTCCTTTCCTTTTTCCTTTTTCCTTTCCTTTCCTTTTTCCCTTTTCCTTTTTCCTTTCCTCTTTCCTTTCCTCTTTCCTCTTTCCTTTCTCCTTTTTCCTTTCCTTTTTCCTTTCCTCTTTCCTTTTTCCTTTCCTCTTTCCTTTCCTCTTTCCTTTCCTTTCCTTTTTCCTTTCCTCTTTCCTCTTTCCTTTTTCCTTTCCTTTCCTTCCCTTCCTTCCTTCCCTCCCTCCCTCCCTCCCTCCCTCCCTCCCTCCCCCCCTTTCTCTCTCTCGGAGCACCCAAAAGTTGCTGAGTTTCTTTTACAAATACACCCCCAAAAACCCATGATTTCTCAGTTTACTTGCCGAAGATCCAGGACAAACCGCCGCCTTCCGGAAATTCCCCCTGGACGTCACTTCCGCATTTGAAACCCCAGTAATGTCCGGGAAATCTCAGATGAATGGCAACCCTATATTAGCGCATCTGGTTGGCCACTGTGAGAACAGGATACTGGACTAGATTGTCCCCTTTAGGCCTGATCCAGAAGGCTTGTCTTACAGTGCTGTACAGGTACAAGTCAGAGACAAAATGGAATGCAAACTGGAGACACAATAGAAACCAAACTGAAGACAAAGCGGGTGAGAGCAACTTTGGAATGAAAATCCCTAGCAACTGGGGCAAGTCCCCTTAGCCAAGCAAGAGGTTTAGATCAGGATTCAGGAGGACGAAATGGGCTTCCTGGTGTCCACATCAGGACTGGCTGCAAGCCTTAGCTGTCAACCCTCCCTTTTTTTGCGGGAAACTCCCTTATTCCAATGCCGTTTCCTGCTACTCAGGGGCGTTCCTAGCCCCTTGGCTACCCGGGGCGGGAAGCCAAGAGGCACCCCGGGGGGCGGGGCGTCGCGGCGTGTGCGTGCGTCAGGACGTCATGACGCACGCGCACAGCGCGATGCCCCGCCCCCGGGGATGCCGGGCGCCGGCTTTGGGAGACTCCCGAAGCCGGCGCCCCTCCGGCATCCCTTGGTGCGGCGGCTGCTTGTGCCGGCGCTAGGTGCACCGGCACGAGCAGCCGCCGCCGCACCAAGGGGGGCCGGATGGGCGGTGGCTTCGGGAGGCTCTGCAGCCCGCAGAGACCCCGAAACCGCCGCCGGAGCGCAAGTCAGGTGTCACCCCTCCTCGCTGGCCCGCCCCTCTCCATGCCCCGGCTCCGCAAGCCAGCCAGCGGTGGGAAAAGCCGCTGGAAGGTGGGGCTATTTTCGGCGCTGCCGGGGTGGAGCCACAGGGGCGGCCAGCGAGGGGGGATGACAACGCTCCTCGCTGGCCGCCCCTGCGGCTCCACCCTGGCATTGCCGAAAATAGCCTAAAAAAAAAAAGAATTAAATTAAAAAAAAATTTAAGCGCCCAAATTGTCACCCTCCCCCAGGGTGGCACCTGGGGCAGCCCGCCCCCCTTGCTACGCCCCTGCTGCTACTATCCCAGATTGTTGATATCCCTTAAATTTCCTGGATTTCAAAGGAAGCAGCTCCTCTCCCTCCCTGCCGGCCAGGGAAGCTCCTCAGCTGCGTTGCTCGGCTGCCAATAAGGAGTCTGAGACCGACTGGGGGCGGAGCTTGCATGCCTTGTGCAGCCAGACCCTCACGCCCAGCCAGCCAGCCAGCCTGCCTGCCATCTACGCGCTCGCTCTTTCGCTCACCCTTTCGTGCGCAGCCTCTGGAGCGCAGGGTGGCGAGGCTACTTGGTGTCATTGCACGGCCCTCTTGGCATCCCTTATTTTCAAATCCGAAAGTTAAAAAAAAATCCCTTATTTTCAAATCCGAAAGTTGACAGCTATGCTGCTAGCCGAAGTTTCATTCTGCTTAAAGGAGGGACATGGTAGAAGAATGTGCTGTGTTTTATTAAGGCATATTCTCTTTTCCCCTCCCAAACTTCACACCATCATCTCAGTTTCCTCCCCATTCCATTGTTCTGACAACATTTTGAATCTGATCCTCACCAGCCATCAGAGCAGATTCCCCAAGCTCCTCAAATGTTGCCTCCCCTTCTTTCAAGAGGAAGCTCAGCCTGTCACCATATTTCAGAGTCATTTTGTTTCAATTGAAATGATCAAGGAGATGGAACAACTCCCCGAGGGGGAAAGGTTGCAGCGTTTGGGACTTTTTCATTTAGAGAAAAGGCAAGTGAGAGGTGACAAGATTGAAGTATATAAAATTATGGCTAGCATGGAGAAAGTGGATAGAGAACGGTCCCCCCCCCTCATAACACTAGAACTGGTGGACATCAGTTTCAGATTAAGATGAAAGGAACTCCTTCTTCATGCAACACAGAGTTAAACTGTGGAACTCCCTCCCACTGGAGACAGTGGTAGCCACCAACTTGGATGGCTTTAAAAGAGGATTAGACAGATTCATGGAGGAGAGGGCTATCGATGGCTACTAGCCAGGATGGTTATGCTCTGCCTCCACAGTTGGAGGCAGCAATGCTGATGAATAACAGTTGCTGGAAGCCCCAGGAAGGCTCAGGCATAGCTGTCATCCCTCCCTCTTTTGCGGGAAACTCCCTTATTCCAATGCCGTTTCCCACTGCTATCCCGGATTGTTGATATCCCTTCAATTTCCCGGATTTCAAAGGAAGCAGCTCCTCTCCCTCCCTGCCGGCTAGGGAGGCTCCTCAGCTGCGTTGCTCAGCTGCCAATATGGACTCTGAGACCAACTGGGGGCGGAGCTTGCATGCCTTCTGCAGCCAGACCCTCACGCCCAACCAGACAGCCAGCCTGCCTGCCGTCTATGCGCTCGCTCTTTCGCTCACCTGTTCGCGCGCAGGTTTCCCTTTGGAGCATCTGTTTGGCCATTGTGAGAAGAGGATGCTGGACTAGATGGGCCCCCTTGGGCCTGATCCAGCAAACTCTTCTTATGTTCTTACTTTAGCCTGGAGAAGGAACAGAAATCTAGATGACAATCACTGGAGGAGGTGCTGATAATGTTTATGATGCCCATTCCCTCTCCCGGCCCGATCATCAGCTGTCCATCTCAGCAGCTTCTCTTTGCATTTAACACCCCATAAACGTGGATCTCAAGCACAAGGTCACCTTTGGCAGTCACACATACTATTTAGGCTATGGTTACCAGATTTTTTTCAATGAATCCGGGGACGTTCTTTTTTCTTTTTCAACAGGGAGTCAGTAGTGGGGATGGTGAGGCAAAAGACCCTGGGCCCAAGCACACATGTATAAAGGTGCAAAGCCCTTCTTTTGTACCCTATGAAACATAAATGCACAGCATAGCTGTCAACCCTCCCTTTTTTGGTGGGAAACTCCCTTATTCCAATGCCGTTTCCCGCTGCTATCCCGGATTGTTGATATCCCTTAAATTTCCCAGATTTCAAAGGAAGCAGCTCCTCTCCCTCCCTGCCGGCCAGGGAGGCTCCTCCGCTGCGTTGCTCGGCTGCCAATAAGGAGTCTGAGACCGACTGGGGGTGGAGCTTGCATGCCTTGTGCAGCCAGACCCTCACGCCCAAGCAGACAGACAGCCTGCCTATGCGCTCGCTCTTTTGCTCAGCCGTTCGCGTGCAGCCTCTGGAGCGCAGGGTGGCAAGGCTACTTGGTGCCATTTCACCGCCCTCGCGGCATCTCTTATTTTCAAATCCAAAAGTTGACCGCTCTGATGCGCAGAGTTTTTAAAAAAACTGGGCAACGGCCGGCCGGACGCAACTCCTGAGCCTCTCCCAATCAGTCAAAACAAAGGGGAGAGGGGGAAGGATATCTATACTGCCGGACATCCCCGGTTCCTCTTCGGCAGTGGTAGCGGCAGTCAGCAGCCCGGAGCCAGCCTGGGAGCGCAGTTGGCTCTGGCTGGCTTCAGGAGCTGCTCGTGGCTGTGGCACCCGCCATTTTTCCTCACCGGAAGTTCCCATATGATGTGTTGCACACAAGACACTTCACATGGGGACTTCTTGCGAGGAAAAATGGCGGGCGCCACGGCAGCAAGCAGCTCCTGAAGCCAGCCAGAGCCAACTGCACTACTAGGCTGGCTATGGGCTGCTGAGGCTGCCACGGCCACGTTTCCCAGGGACAGATTTGCAAATCTGGGGACATCCCGGGGACATAGCTGTCAATTTTTGGAATTGAAAATAAGGGATTTTTCGAACTTTCGGATTTGAAAATAAGGTAAGGGATTTTTACAAACTTTCAGATTTGAAAATAAGGGATGCCGAGAGGGTGGTGCAATGGCACCAAGTAGCCTCGCCACCCTGCGCTCCAGAGGCTGCGCGCAAACGGGTGAGCGAAAGAGCGAGTGCATAGACGGCAGGCAGGCTGTCTGTCTGGTTGGGCGTGAGGGTCTGGCTGCACAAGGCATGCAAGCTCCGCCCCCAGTCGGTCTCAGACTCCTTATTGGCAGCCCAGCAACGCAGCTGAGGAGCATCCCTGGCCGGCAGGGAGGGAGAGGAGCTGCTTCCTTTGAAATCCGGGAAATTTAAGGGCAATCAGCAATCCGGGATAGCAGTGGGAAACGGCATTGGAATAAGGGAGTTTCCCGCAAAAAAAGGGAGGATTGACAGCTATGCCCGGGGACGGAATTTGTCCAGGGACAGATTTGCAAATCCGAGGATGTCTGGCAACCCTAATTTAGGCACCCGGAGGAGTTTCTTTGTCTATTGCATTTATATCCCACCCTTTCCTCCAAGGAGCTCAAGGTGGCATTTCTTGTACTCCCCCTCCTCATTTAATCCCCACGACAACCCTGTGGTGTAGGCTAGGCAAAGAAGCATTGACTAACACCCCCCCCAAGGTCACACCCATGGCTGTGTTCCCCTTACCGTGTCCAGGTGAATCTCTTCGCATGTACCCTGTTTCCCTTTTTTTAATACGTAGTCATAAAGTAAGCCATGGCAGGTTTTTTTTACCTTTGTGAGAAGTAAGACGTACCCCAAAAGTAAGCCATGGTGCCGCCATTGTTCCCGCCGCCTCCTCAGCCCCTCCTGCGTGCGCAGGGAGCCAGCGAACCAGCGAGAGGCACAGGGGGGAAACGCACCTCTTGCGGAGTTCTGCCCCGCCTGCTCAGCGCGCAGGGGGAGGTTGTACCGTACCATACTGACGTAATAAAAATAAGACATCCCCCGAAAATAAGCCACCCTGTGTTTTTTTGAGGAAAAAAAATTATAAGACAGTGTCTTAAAAAGAGGGAAAGACGGTACCAAAGGATCAGATCATAGCTCTGCAGCCAGAGAGGCTTTCAAAGGCTGCATTCCGCTTTGAAGAGGGCAGAACCGATGGAAATGAGGTAGGACGCATCTATTTTTCATTATAATCCCAGGTGATACCACCATGTAGCTGACGTTTTCCTATTCAAAAGGAGTCGAACATTTGAATCTTGGCAGCCAAGGCCATTACAAAAAAAAGTTAATCCCTTTCGCCTACAGTTAGCAACATTTGTTGTATTTGGGTTAAAGGAAGTGTATCATTTTAGAAGCTACTTGGCCAATTATTACCTTTTCTTCCTTAGGAGGCCCCCCCCACCACCGCCACCCATGTACCGTCTAATGATAGTAATTGCAGGCAGCTCCAGAGAACAGGGAAATTAATGACTAAGAATGAAGGCAGTTAACAGCCAAAGGAACCAGGGCACTTGGTGCAATGCCATTGTTGCTGGCATTTAATATTTATGGCTGGTGGTGTCAAATAAGCTGTAAATTGAATGAGGTTGTTTGCAAGGTAATTAAAAAGAGGCAAGGCAGGAGATGGAAAGTCTCCTTTATGGGGAGTTATAAAGCGGATGTAATTGGGGATTTGGGTGTTCAGCAGGGAGGGAGCAGCCTATGGGCTCACGGAGGAAGGGGGCACCCCACTCGTGGGCCGGGGAGGGAGTGCACCAGAGGGGCAGGCCAATGGCAAAGGGCCTCATTGGAGCGGAAAGGCTGGCAGGTGGGCCTCCCTCTGCAGAGAAGCACCTTCTGTTCGCCGGGGCCGATTAGAAGACAGGCATATCTAAACATGTCAGGCTAATTACAGAGTTGTTTAGACAGCAGCCGTGCTTCTGCTTCTCGTAGGGGCTGCGCAATGATGGGTGGAAGCTGCTGCAAATAGCTTCACTCGTTTCCCAGAAATAGGTCAGACCACGAGTTCGGGTGGAGGGGGCTCGTGGCAGCGGAGCTGCTCTGTGCAACGGCTGCCGGCCCCATCGGCAATGGCAGGCAGCAAAGTGCTTTGGAAAAGGGATTTTGCTCAAACGGGTGTGGCAGAGAAATAGGCATTTCCCCCCCCATCCAAGATGGCGCTGAGAAGGGCTGCCTCGGCTTCTGCTCTGTAAAGTACCTGATTTTTCAAAAAGAGTTTAAGAGTGTTTTAGGGTGTTGTTTTACGTCGTTACAGGACTCTATACACAAAAGCGTCTAGGCACAGGAATAGGTTTTTTCCTTGTGCCATCAGACTGTTGAATTTGTAGCTGTGTGCAGAAGGGAGGTCAGTTGGTGGTATGGGGTTCCTTTGTTGTGCTGTTGTAGCGTGAGGAGAATAGTGTTTGTATGAGATACCAGTACCATAGCTGTCAACTTTCGGATTTGAAAATAAGGGATTTTCCCCAGCTTTCGGATTTGAAAATAAGGGGTGCCAAGAGGGCGGTGAAATGGCACCAAGTAGCCTCGTCACCCTGCGCTCCAGAGACTGCGCGCAAACAGGTGAGCGAAAGAGCAAGCGCGTAGACGGCAGGCTGTCTGGCTGTCTGGTTGGGCGTGAGGGTCTGGCTGCACAAGGCATGCAAGCTCCGCCCCCAGTCGGTCTCAGACTCCTTATTGGCAGCCGAGCAACGCAGCTGAGGAGCCTCCCTGGCCGGCAGGGAGGGAGAGGAGCTGCTTGCTTTGAAATCCGGGAAATTTAAGGGATATCAACAATCCGGGATAGCAGTGGGAACCGGCATTGGAATAAGGGAGTTTCCCGCAAAAAAAGGGAGGGTTGACAGCTATGACCGGTACGTTTTTTTACATTTCAATGTAATCGAAGCAAAGTTCCAAGTATGATTGATACTTGGCCAATAAAATTATTCCTTATTCCTTATTATTGTGAGTGCAGGAGCACAGCACAGCAATTCAAAGCACCGCAAGTCAAAATGCAAGTGCTAAATGTACTTGAAGAGAGAGGTAGTATACAAGTGTTTATACACCGATGCTGGAAGCCTCCAAGCCAAGGTGGGTGAACTCTACAGGAAGGACAGAGAAGGATGTGTTGTTACTCTGTCAATGTCTGCTGTATAAACCCCCACGGCCATCTGCCGAAGAACCTCCTTCCCTCTTTGTCGTGCCACATCTTGCTCAGCCATGGTGGGGTCCTGGGGAAGAGGGGTGCCTCCTCCTCCAACCAAACGCCTCACTCCCCTTGTTTAATGGAGCAACCAGCCTCCGGATCGCTTTCCATGAGAACCTTTCTCCAGCACAGCCAAGAATCCTTGGCTTCCCACTCCTCAGCAAGGCTCCAGCTCAGACTGTTATTAATGTCAGCTTTGATGCAACCCCATTCCTGTTCCAGTTAATTCTGGAGGCATGCCTGCGACAAACACACGCAAAGAGCACAATGGCTTGGCCACGGTGCCATTCACAGTCTCATTTCCAAGCCGATCTCTTCCCGAGCCTGCGATACAAGGGAGAAGTGGCAGGGTGGGAGAGCTCTAAGGCGGCAGTGGGACGAGGGGCAGAAAGGAGGGCTTGCGTGTGCATGAGGGGGGAGCAAAAAATCAGCATGCATTTGAATGGGTTCGCTGTGGCATGTGACAGATAAATTATGCCCAAGTAAAAGAAAGTCACAAAATGGAGAACGTCATTATTCAGCAAAAGTGATGATGCCACAGGCTGGGCAGGCTGGACCTGATGGCGTTGCAGTCCAAAACTTCTAGAAGGCAGTGTCAGGATGTCCTACACACGAGTAGGAGCTTGGCAGAGACACATGCCCGACTGGCATGTTCCCTCCCTCCTGATAGATCGTTCGGGAGCTTCAAAAGCATTCCTCAGCCTGAACATCATGGCGACTGATGCCAGAAGACATCAGCACACTTAGGGATCTGCAGAGGTTCGCGCAGTTGCGTAACAGAACTCAGCAACTCAGCATTTAGGCTGATCTACTTTATTTACAGGGACGCGGGTGGCACTGTGGGTTAAACCACAGAGCCTAGGGCTTGCCAATCAGAAGGTCGGCGGTTTGAATCCCCATGATGGGGTGAGCTCCCGTTGTTCGGTCCCTGCTCCTGCCAACCTAGCAGTTCAAAAGCACGTCAAAGTGCAAGTAGATAAATAGGTACCGCTGCAGTGAGAAGGTAAACGGCGTTTCCATGCACTGCTCTGGTTCGCCAGAAGCAGCTTAGTCATGCTGGCCACATGACCTGGAAGCTGTACGCCGGCTCCCTCGGCCAATAATGCAAGATGAGCGCCGCAATCACAGAGTCGGTCACGACTGGACCTAATGGTCAGGGGTCCCTTTACCTTTACCTTTACTTTATTTACATATAAACACACACAGAGCACTTCATCATGGCTCTCTCTCTCTCTAGCATCAGGCAGCAAAGAGAAAGAACAAAGGACAATTGTCCCACTTCACAGAACACAGTAAGACAAACATCCTGTCTACGTCACATCCCATTCCTGTGGAATCAAAGCACACACCGTCATGTGATAGACAACAATCCCATGACTGCACACGGGGAATGAATCTCCAACAGGCAGCAGGTTGAGAAAGGGCTGCTCCACACTTTTCACATTCGCACCATGGCCCATCCAGTCCAGCATCCTGTTCTCGCAGTGGGCAACCAGATGCCTCTTCTGGGAAACCTGCAAGCAGGATCCGAGCATAAGAGCCCTCTCCCCTCCTGTGGTTTCCGACAACTGGGATTCAGAAGCATTGCCAACTTTGGAGGCAGAGCACAGCCTAGTAGCCACCAATAACCTCTCTTCTATGAATTTGTCTAATTCTGCTTTAAAGCCATATAGGTCAGTGACCATCTCCATACCCACCAACTGCCCCGAATCTGCTGGGACCGCCACAGAAACAATGAAGCCATCGCAGCTTCTTCCTTTGCCATGAGGAGTCCCGATTTAAGCCGCTCTTAAAGGGGCAGTGAGCTTGCAGCTTAAATTTCATCTCATTCTATTGATCTGTTGAAGGTGTACGTGATCCCTTCCCTTGCACATTTTTCCTTTACAACAATCCTGCGAGGCTGAGAGGTTGTAACTGGCTCAAGGTGACAGGTGTCCATGTGTGCAGTGAGATCTAATGCGGGAGAAGCCTCCTGAGGTAGAATAGAATGTCCCTATCATAGCTGTCAACTTTCGGATTTGAAAATAAGAGATGCCGCGAGGGCGGTGCAATGGCACCAAGTAGCCTCGCCACCCTGCGCTCCAGAGGCTGCGCACGAACGGTGTGAGCGAAAGAGCGAGCTCATAGATGGCAGGCTGTCTGTCTGTCTGGTTGGGCGTGAGGGTCTGGCTGCACAAGGCATGTAAGCTCCGCCCCCAGTCAGTCTCAGACTCCTTATTGGCAGCCGAGCAACGCAGCTGAGGAGCCTCCCTGGCCGGCAGGGAGGGAGAGGAGCTGCTTCCTTTGAAATCCGGGAAATTTAAGGGATATCAACAATGTGGGATAGCAGTGGGAAACGGCATTGGAATAAGGGAGTTTCTCGCCAACAAAAAGGAGGGTTGACAGCTATGGTCCCTATGTTCATCTGAGGAATGTTGGAGGGTGGGCATCTGTGCCTCCAGTGGGAGAGAGTTCCATAGTTTAACTATGCGCTGTGTGAATAAGACCTTTCTTCTATCTGTCTGGAATCTTCTAACATTCAGATTCCAAGGGTTCTAGTGTTATGAGAGAGAGAGAAAATAATCCCTATCCACTTTCTCCATGCCAGGCATAATCTTATAAACTTCGCCTCTTACTCGCCTTTTCTCTAAACTAAAAAAATCCCTGGACAGTTAAGTCCAGTCAAAGGTGCCTATGGGGCTGCGGCGCTCATCTCGCTTTCAGGCCGAGGGAGCTGGCGTTCGTCACAGACAGCTTTCCGGGTCATGTGACCAGCAGGACTAAATGCTTCTGGCGCAATGGAACACTGTGATGGAAACCAGAGCGCATGGAAACACTGTTTACCTTCCTGCTGCAGCGGTCGACCTATTTATCTACTTGCACTGGCATGCTTTCAAACTGCTAGGTTCATAGCTGTCAACCATCCCCTTTTTTCCGGGAAACTCCCTTATTCCAATGCCGTTTCCCGCTGCTATCCCAGATTGTTGATATCCCTTAAATCTCCCGGATTTCAAAGGAAGCAGCTCCTCTCCCTCCCTGCCGGCCAGGGAGGCTCCTCAGCTGCGTTGCTTGGCTGCCAATAAGGAGTCTGAGACCGACTGGGGGCGGAGCTTGCATGCCTTGTGCAGCCAGACCCTCACGCCCAACCAGACAGACAGCCTGCCTGCCGTCTACGCACTCGCTCTTTCGCTCACCCGTTCGTGCGCAGCCTCTGGAGCGCAGGGTGGCGAGGCTACTTGGTGCCATTGCACCGCCTTTGCGGCATCCCTTATTTTCAAATCCGAAAGTTTGGGAAAATCCCTTATTTTCAAATCCGAAAGTTGACAGCTATGCTTGACTGTCTGTTTCCTTTCCCACTGCCTTGTCTACCTGCCTGCCTGCCCGGCTCTTCCTCCTCCCCAGGATTCCTCTTCCAGGCAGTTTCTATGAAACAGGCCGTTCCACCCTCCCATTGGCTGTGGGTGACTCTGTCCCAGAGCTGATTCTCTCCTTGTACTCCATTGACCAGGGCTAATCCAAGAAGCAGAGCAGCCAATGGCCAGCCAAATTATTTTGGCACTTGAGGCATAAAATTCCACAAGCAGCTCTTCTTCTCTCTGGGAGCAAAAAAAAAAGGGGGGGGATTAAGTAGCTTAACATTTTGCTGCCATGTTAACAGCAAGCAACAATTCTGTGTAGATTCGCAGCTCTCACAAAACACAAAACATGTTGCTAACCTATAGATAGATAGATGATAGATAGATAGATGATAGATTGATAGATAGATAGATGATAGATAGATAGATAGATAGATAGATAGATGATAGATAGATAGATAGATAGATAGATAGATAGATAGATAGATAGATAGATAGATAGATATAGATGAGAGGGAGAGAGAGAGAGAGAGATGATAGAGAGAGAGAGATATAGATAGATATAGATAGATAGATGATAGATAGATAGATAGATGATAGATAGATAGATATAGATGGTATAGTGTTAAAAGTACAGTCAACAGGAATTTTAATTTGCTTCAGCTGTGAGGTGTTTAATTGTTTTATGATCATTCTGTAGTTTCTATTTTTGTTTGATGGTTACTGTATATTAATAAATGGCAGCCCACTGATGGAAAGCAGGCCAGTCATGTTGTGGGGTGGGGCATGGGAACTTAGCGGGTGGTGACTACAATATCACCATATTTTCTCAGTAGGGAGTAAACCTCATTTATTTCAAGAGAGGTACTTCTGAATAAAGCATACCAAAACCAACCAGTTGTATTTTATTCTGAAAGGCAGTGTGTGTGAACGAAATAATGTGGACAGGAGGAAAGTACTTAAACAAACGTACCCTGGTAACTTCCCCTATCCAGCTTCTCCTGCTACTCTGGAAGGGTCCTCTCCTGAGTCCCAGGAGGTGGGGGGATAGCATTCCTTTTGTTGCCTGCTTAGCAACAGTGATTAAACATCCTTTGCAAGGATGCTGTCTGCCAAGTGCCAAAGCATTTGAGATCCCTCCACATTTTGTGCTCAAACTTTCTTCAGAAATGTCAAAAAGAAAGAAAGAAAGAAAGAAAGAAAGAAAGAAAGAAAGAAAGAAAGAAAGAAAGAAAGAAAGAAAGAAAGAAAGAAAGAGGGTGTGGGGCCCTGGTACAATTGTGCCCCTATAGTCCCCTCGGCATGGCCTCGTTTCCTGGCGTTTGGGAGCTTGAATGAACATGGAACATGCCTAACACAACATTGTTAAGCCAAAGGGGATTTTGTTGAACGGATTAGATTAGAAGCAGAGTTCATTCCATCAGCTCTACTGAAAGGCCCATTCCATCTCCTGCTCCTGAATCGTTCCCAGCTGGTCGTTAGAAGAACAACAACCTAACTTCAATTACTGGCGCCTGAGTGTGTTTTACCCCTCCCCCCGTCCCTTTGTGTGTTGTGCCTTTTAGATTCTAAGCCCTCCAAGCAGGGACTGTCTTGTTTGAATTGCTTGTATTTAAGCCGCCCTGGGAGTCCTTCTTGGCCCAAGAGTGAGGTCCAAATGCTCTGAGGATGCCTCTGGACTCTCTCTCTATAATTTGGTCCCATTGATGATATTTAGCAAGTATGTTTTCTTTCAAGGATCTCTCTGTATGAAATGGACTGATATAGTGATTTTTTTGCAATGAGAACTTTATTGTTTTTCTATTATTATTATTATTATTATTATTATTATTATTAATTTGCAGTATTATTACAATCTGTATCATGTTTTTGTTAATTTTTATTGGTCCTTTCAGTGCCCTGGGGAAGGTTGTTACCACCACCCAACCCCTAAACTTAGATCATCTAGTGAGCTTTGTGACTGGATACCGAATTTGAAGCTGAATATTCGTGGTCCTACCTCATGAATCACATTTCAAACCATTGACAGGCATGACATAGTAGGGTGGGCTGTCTAGGACTCAGCTATACAGCTGCAACTAAAACGTTTTAAATGTGTTGCAAAGTGCAATATACAAATGTGACACTAGATGGCGAGAGTGAGCTATGCAAAAGTCAATGTATTTTTCAAAACTTTAAAAAAACCATTTTCACAGCGGGTTTTTTTAAAAAAAAATGTGTGTAGATTCCACCTCTATCTGTGTGTGCAGGCACACCTGTCTGTGTGCACCATGGCTCCACAGGTGTGCAAAAGAAACAGAGCTGGTGCTTCTCATTTTCCTGGATAGCTTATTGCTTAAAAATGGGTAGGAGTTTACTTAAGGTGGGAGAGAAATTTCCAGAAAAGGGCAGGGTGGGAGGCTAAACCAACCTCTCAGTAGTGGAAGGGTTTTCTTTCTGGCTTTAAGGAAAATGATGTATGGACTGGGATACTGGCATTAAGGATTATATGTTTAAAAAAAACCCCAGGAGTTAAGTAGAGAGAAATTTAGCTAAAAATTTCGAGACCACAGGGAGGTAAGGGTGCAAAAAGTATAAAATCAGGAGTTTTAATTTAGGTTGTAATCTGGATAAGGCTATAGGAAAGGATCAGAAGTACTATGATGCTGAGGTATGGAAAAAGGGGTTGTATTAAGTAAAATGAACTTTTTTATTTTTATTTTTCTTACTGGATTATGAATCTATTGTATATCTTTTTGGATTATTTTAAAGTTAGGAGTATAAAAACTGTTAGAGAGGATAGATAATGAAATCAACAGAGAGGGATTTGAGGAAGTCAATCGAAATATGAAATTGAGGAAGAAGGAATGCCTGGCCCTAGAACTGGGCCAGGCCCAAGCAATGATGTTAAACACTGTCAGTAAGGTTAAATGTACAATGATTATGACTTGCCTTGTGAGAGAGGGGGATATATGTGGCTTCCCACAGTGAGAGGGGGAAGTATGGAAATTTAACCGTCATGTTATGTGCTTATAAAATTGTAAAAAATCAATAAAGATTTTGAAGAGAAAAACCAGAATGATGCCAAGTAGCTCTGACTGCAGAAAACAGCAGGAACTGGGCCCATTTACCCCCAGTCGGCAAAGTCCGTCCAGGTTGCAGAATCTTGACAGGCTAGTTGTGCAGAATAGCAGGGAATGTGCTGCAGCAGAAGGGTATAAACAAACAGCTGCCCCTGCCCATAAGCCATCAGCAAAGACTTCAAAAGAAATTAAAGTTGTTATAGCAACTGGAATGTGAGGGCAGCAACTCGTGAGCAGCCCAAATTAACACACAGGCTGCCTCTTGTTGCTAATTAAACAATCCCTTCAAAATTCCTCCTTCCGTATCCCAGCCCAGGGAGTGAATTGTAAATCCAATCTTGCTGCAACAGGCAGAGTGTTTACATGACGAAAGGGTAGCTGTTTTATATGAGCATTAGCATGTTTTTCTACTCCTCCCTTCATGCTTCTGCATTTCCTACCGTGTTTCCCCTATTTTAAGACACCGTCTTATATATTTTTTTTCCTCAAGAAAACGCACTATGGCTTATTTTGAGGGATGTCTTATTTTTATTACGTAAGCACGCCTTGGCAAGGCCGCGCTCGAGTTCTGGGCTTGCGAAGGACGGGACGGGCGCGGAGCTCTTTGCTTGCTTGCTGGCAGCGGGGGGAGAATCCAAGCTGAGCTTTGAGGAAACGGGCACCAGAGAGACCCGCTTTCGCTGGGCGCTCTCTCCTGCTCCTCCTCTGCCGCCTTCCCTCCTCGAAACTCGACAGAAGCCTTGTTTTCCAAGGGGCCTCTTGGGTGACGCGCGGGGCGGCTCAGGGGATTTCATCATGGCGGCGAGCAGGGAAAGCCCGTCCCGCCTTCCCTCTCTGCCACGGCGGCCGCCCCGTACGCTCTGCGCTGAGCGGAGTTGGGCGAGCGCGCAGGCGAAGAGACATTCGGAGTGCCTTTGTCGCGCCCGCTGCCCCTTCCTGTGCGCCCTGCTCTGCAGAGTTCCTGAGCGCTGCTTCTGGGCTGACCGGTTTTGGTGGCGGGACTGGACGCCCAGCCCAGCCTTTTACTTGGCGCCCTCCAGAACTGCGCCTATCACTATGGCTTATTTTCGGGGTACGGCTTATATTTCGCAAATGCGAAAAAATCCTGCTATGGCTTATTTTATGACTACGTCTTAAAATAGGGGAAACAGGGTATGTACAAAGGTGTGTGTGTGTGTGTGTTGCAATTGTCTTAGCTGATGCTCTGCTCTGTTGCTCTCCATTAGGGGGGGAATTCAAAAAAATACTTTCTGACAGCAAGAGCTGTTCGGAAGAGGTTTTCAAGCAGAGGTTGGATGGCCATCTGTCATGAATGCTTTAGCTGAGATTCTTGCATTGCGGGGGTGGGGGTGGACTAGATGACCCTTGGGTCCCTTCCAGCTCTAGGATTCTAGGATTCTATGATCAGCCTAGAAGCTACAGTTAGAACTGGATATGGAAGAACTGATTGGTTCAAAATTGGGAAAGGTGTACGACAAGGCTGTATATTGTCTCCCTGCATATTTAACTTATATGCAGAATTCATCATGCGAAAGGCTGGACTGGATGAATCCCAAGCCGGAATTAAGATTGCTGGAAGAAATATCGACAACCTCAGATATGCTGATGATACAACCTTGATGGCAGAAAGTGAGGAGGAATTAAAGAACCTTTTAATGAGGGTGAAAGAGGAGAGCGCAAAATATGGTCTGAAGCTCAACATCAAAAAAAACTAAGATCGTGGCCACTGGTCCCATCACCTCCTGGCAAATAGAAGGGGAAAACGGAGACTGTGAGAGATTTTACTTTCTTGGGCTCTATGATCACTGCATATGGTGACAGCAGTCACGAAATTAAAAGACGCCTGCTTCTTGGGAGAAAAGCGATGACAAACCTAGACAGCATCTTAAAAAGCAGAGACGTCACCTTGCCAACAAAGGTCCGTATAGTTAAAGCTATGGTTTTCCCAGTAGTGATGTATGGAAGTGAGAGCTGGACCATAAAGAAGGCTGATCGCCGAAGAATTGATGCTTTTGAATTATGGTGCTGGAGGAGACTCTTGAGAGTCCCATGGACTGCAAGAAGATCAAACCTATCCATTCTGAAGGAAATCAGCCCTGATTACTCACTGGAAGGACAGATCCTGAAGCTGAGGCTCCAATATTTTGGCCACCTCATGAGAAGAGAAGACTCCCTGGAAAAGACCCTGATGTGGGGAAAGATTGAGGGCACAAGGAGAAGGGGACGACAGAGGACGAGATGGTTGGACAGTGTTCTCAAAGCTACCAACATGAGTCTGACCAAACTGCGGGAGGCAGTGGAAGACAGGAGTGCCTGGCGTGCTCTGGTCCATGGGGTCACGAAGAGTCGGACACGACTAAACGACTAAACAACAACAACAACAACAACATGATCAGCCTGTTGGAGCTGTGGGCCTTGGGGTTCCTTCCAACTTTACAAGTCTATAATTCAATGAAATCATGTAAACACACACACACACACGTGACCCAACTGGGAGATTTTGGGGCTGCTGTCAATTGTGCAACAAATAAACGGCTCCCCTGTGTTTGTGCCTTTCTCTTCAACCTGTCTGCAAGCTGCATTGGGTCTATTTTTAAATCAAGGTACATCAAGGCCAGTAATTGCAAAGTGGGGAAGCTTTGCCATTATGTAAATGACAAAAGGACGACCATGATTCTCCACTCTGACTCCCCCAAAGGCCATCTATTTGAGGAAGGAAAGGAGGAAGGGATGGATGGCCCTCCTTGCTGCTGCTATTCAGTCCGCCGCATTCAGATCTCTTCTCCAGCACACCTATGTACACAGCATGTTCACTGGCTGATCTCTCTGGCAAGCTTCCAGGGCATCCCTAGGTGTATGTGGCCGCACTTGCTAGAAGCCACGGAGAAGCACTCAAGCCGTGCTTGCAGATTTCCCTTTGGGGCATCCGATTGGCCACTGTGAGAACAGGATTACAAAAGGGGGAGTCTACACCGTGAAAGATCCCTGAAACGAGATGAGCTTATATTTATATGGTGATACTAAAACAAACAATATATTTAATGATTCAAGAGCAGACTTGCTTAAGAGAAAAAATACTCAAAAACGTGATAAACTAATTCAAAGAGATATAATAATAATAATAATAATAATAATAATAATAATAATAATAATAATTTATTTGTACCCCGCCCATCTGGCCGGGTTCCCCCAGCCACTCTGGGCGGCTTCCAACAAACACTAAAATACATTAAAATATCACACATTAAAAACTTCCTAAACAGGGCTGCCTTCAGGTGTTTTCTAAATGTCAGGTAGTTATTTATCTCTTTGACATGGGATGGGAGGGTGTT
This sequence comes from Darevskia armeniaca, assembly GCA_034641395.1. Lineage (NCBI taxonomy): Eukaryota > Metazoa > Chordata > Lepidosauria > Squamata > Lacertidae > Darevskia > Darevskia armeniaca. The sequence continues at coordinate 347,261 of JAWWNF010001029.1, read as the reverse complement.
CCACAGGGCAGGCACAACTACCGAGAAGGCCCTCTGCCTGGTTCCCTGTAGCTTTGCTTCTCGCAGTAAGGGAACCACCAGAAGGCCCTCGGCGCTGGACCTCAGTGTCCGGGCTGAACGGTGGGCGTGGAGACGCTCCTTCAGGTATACAGGACCGAGGCCGTTTAGGGCTTTAAAGGTCAGCACCAACACTTTGAATTGTGCTTGGAAACGTACTGGGAGCCAATGTAGCTCTCTCAGGACCGGTGTTATGTGGTCCCGGCGGCCACTCCCAGTCACCAGTCTAGCTGCCGCATTCTGGATTAATTGCAGTTTCCGGGTCACCTTCAAAGGTAGCCCCACATAGAGCGCATTGCAGTAGTCCAAGCGGGAGATAACTAGAGCATGCACCACTCTGGCGAGACAGTCTGCGGACAGGTAGGGTCTCAGCCTGCGCACCAGATGGAGTTGGTAGACAGCTGCCCTGGACACAGAATTAATATAAATAACTCACGAAAACCTTCCAAATAACTTCAGTATAACTATCAGTATATGCAATAGCTTTGTAACAATAAGATCGTGGGAGCTTCCATAGCCCCTCGTCGCTGTGTTTTACAAGCCATGGAGCTTGTTTTTGAACTTGAGTTTAGGTTTTTAACCTTTCGGATGAAGCAAAATTAGAATTCCTAGTTTGGATAATTACCACTTACTGTTTGGGAGTTTTTTTTTTTTTTTTTTTTTAAGTTTCTTTAATCCTCCCCCTAGATTTAATAGCAAACAGGCTACTTTGAGTTATATAAATGTATTTTTTCCTTCTGAGGAAACTGATAGATCATAACAGTGAAACGAGAATCTTAGCCGGCAACTCGTCAAGGTTATTTGGAAGTTTATCTTGAGTTATTTTTTGTTATCTGGAGTTATTTGGAAGGTTTTCTTGAGTTATTTATATCTCTTTGAATTAGTTTATCACGTTTTTGAGTATTTTTTCTCTTAAGCAAGTCTGCTCTTGAATCATTAAATATATTGTTTGTTTTAGTATCACCATATAAATGTAAGCTCATCTCGTTTCAGGGATCTTTCACGGTGTAGACACCCCCTTTTGTAATTTAGTTATTCCCGTGACTTTCTTTTTTGCCTAACTGTGGAACAGGAGGCTGGACTAGATGGAGCATTGGCCTGATCCAGATGGGATGATCAGAAAAGGATAACCCCTTTTTCAGGCCACAGGCCATGTGCCCGCTTCCCCTTGTCCTGTGCCATTTTCCATTCTGAATTGTCAGCTTGCCTTCCTTCCCCCTCTCCTGCCCACCCCTTACTGGGTGCATGTTTGGGAGACATGTGCGGCCAATCCATCTCCAGCTCCCTCCCCCTGGTCATCCACGAGCTGCAATTCCTTTGGGTTTTAAAAGCTTTGTCAAGAAAGGGTGGGAATTTTCACACCGCCAATTTCCCTGCCAGATGATATGATCCCTCTGCGAGATTCCCTTGGAAAATGTCAATTAAGATGAAATGTTTCAGTTTAGAGTGCAGAGGAAAATGAAGCTGCAAAGGGTGTGTTTCACCAGATTAAATCATTGCGATTCGATTGAAAAGCCAGCGGAAATGCACAAAGCCTTGTTGGCTTTTAACGTTCTGTGAAATTCCCTGACATTTGGGCTTCTGATGGGATGTGAAATGTTTTTAAAGGCTGGTTGAATTCCGCCCCCCCGCCCGCCCCCCCCTCCGCAGAAAATAATATGGGCAGTGCTGATGAAAGCAAAATGTTTTGTGGGGTGGGGGTTATGGTGGAAGAATTTTGAAAACAGTTGCACCATTTTTTTAAAAAAAATGTGTATTTAATTCTGAATATTGCATTTTACATTTTTCTCTGAGGTTAGAATCCCCTTTCCTGTCTTCTAGACTGGGGCACCCAGGAGCCAAATATGGCTGTCCAATGCTCTGTCTGGTCTGCTGGACTCCCCAAGACAGAATAGAGGGCTACTATTACTGAACACTAGACTTCTGTTGGTGTAGCCTAGAATTGCATTAGCTTGTTTTTGCTGCTGCATCACACTGTTGACTCATGCTCAGCTTGTGTTCTCCTAAGACTCCCAGATCCCGTTCACATCTGATAAAGATAATCACTAAACAATTATTAATAGACAAAATAATAAGTTCCCAGGAAAGTCATGTTAGTGAGAATAACGCTGTAGCACATAAGGCTGAGCATTATACTGGGGATTTGTATAGCAAGTGACTCCAAGCCTTTTCACAACTGAGTTGATTTTTTTTATTATTTGATTGATTGATTGCCTTTTTTCCATCTTTTTCTCCATGGAGCTTATGCAATCCCTCACTTCCTGGCCAAGTGAGGATTTCAACCCTGGTCTCTCTAGCCACAACACCAGACTGACTGTCAAATGTAGTTGAACGTGTATTTGAAGCTCTTTGCAGGCCCATATAGCCAACATCTGCCGTGAGCCGCTCCCTCCTATGCTCAGTGTGTATAGATGTGCAAATAAAATCATATATCCTAAAGACACCACAGGGGGACGCGGGTGGTGCTGTGGTCTAAACCACTGAGCCTAGGGCTTGCCAATCAGAAGGTCAGCGGTTCGAATCCCCATGACAGGGTGAGCTCCCGTTGCTCAGTCCCTGCTCCTGCCCACCTAACAGTTCGAAAGCACGTCAAAGTGCAAGTAGATAAATAGGAACCGCTCTGGTGGCAAGGTAAACGGCGTTTCCGTGCGCTGCTCTGGTTCGCCAGAAGCGGCTTAGTCATGCTGGCCACATGACCCGGAAGCTGTCTGCGGACAAACGCCGGCTCCCTCGGCCTACAGAGCGAGATGAGCGCCACAACCCCAGAGTCGTCCGTGACTGGACCTAATGTTCAGGGGTACCTTTACCTTTTCCTTTAAAGACACCACATTCTCCATTGACCTTCATTCCAAGGAAACCAAACCCTAGAAAAGTGCTTGGAACCCCTGAAGTTTCTCACTTCTCAGAGATTAGGGTGCAATGTAATGGTATCAAACAGCCATTTTCCTGTCTTTGGAATGGGAAATCCCATTTTTGGATTGTGCATAACACAAAGTCTGTGCAGGTAAGTTTGCATTGCATGGGGTGTCAGGGATCTTTGAGGACTTGTTTGAGGACTTGAACATCATAAATGTAGGTCAGTGGTGCGTAGCGTTTGAGACCTCCAGCCCCTGCCTACTTGGAGGGTTTGTGTTCTTCAGAAGACCAGGAACCATATGCACCTATAACTCAATTCAAACTTGAATGGATTGAGTGTCAAATTTATCTGAAACATCTCACTCCTAATCACTCCTCTGCTTTGCTGCCTTCCTACACTCCCACCCCATGCGGGGAAAATATTCTTTGATCTCTTGAGAAATTCAGCAGCGTCCTTCTCTGTTTCCTAGACACTCACTGCATGGCCAGGCAGAGAACGATCTCCGCCACCACTACCAACTCCACATTTTTCAGAAGGAGAACTTTCCTGCAAGGGAAGAAGAAGAAGAAGAGTTTGGATTTGATATCCCGCTTTATCACTACCCGAAGGAGTCTCAAAGCGGCTCACATTCTCCTTTCCCTTCCTCCCCTGTGAGGTGAGTGGGGCTGAGAGACTTCAGAGAAGTGGGACTATCCCAAGGTCACCCAGCAGCTGCATGTGGAGGAGCGGAGAAACGAACCCGGTTCACCAGATTACGAGTCCATTGCTCTTAACCACTACACCACACAGGAACCCCCAAACTGGAAGGGGCTTGGGGCATCATCCAGACAGACACCCCCCCCAGGGATGCTGGGATTTGTAGCCCAACAACATCTGGGGAGTCAAGGTCGAGAAAGGCTGCTTTAACAATTACGTCACACTGAATCTCAAGAAGAAGAAGAAGAAGAAGAAGAAGAAGAAGAAGAAGAAGAAGAAGAGTTTGGATTTGATACCCGCTTTATCACTACCCGAAGGAGTCTCAAAGCGGCTCACATTCTCCTTTCCCTTCCTCCCCCACAACAAACACTCTGTGAGGTGAGTGGGGCTGAGAGACTTCAGAGAAGTGTGGCTAGCCCAAGGTCACCCAGCAGCTGCATGTGGAGGAGCGGGGAAGCGAACCCAGTTCACCAGATTACAAGTCCACCACTCTTAACCACTACACCACACTGGCAACCATTACAGTTTTTGGGGGGAGGCTAATAAAAAGGATTCGCTTAATCTTTATGGTCAGTTGGTCTGAAAATAGCAGGCATGAAACAGGTGGCCTGCTGTAAAAACAAAACCTGTCAAGTAAAGATAGAGAGGTCCAGGGGCTTTAATGCCAGGCCCCTTTGAAGTTGATTTGGGGGTAAAGGTAAAGGGACCCTGACCATTAGGTCCAGTCGTGGACGACTCTGGGGTTGCGGTGCTCATCTCGCGTTACTGGCCAAGGGAGCCAGCGTACAGCTTCCAGGTCATGTGGCCAGCATGACTAAGCCACTTCTGACGAACCAGAGCTGCGCATGGAAATGCCGTTTACCTTCCCGCTGCAGCGGTACCTATTTATCTACTTGCACTTTGACGTGCTTTTGAACTGCTAGGTTGGCAGGAGCAGGGACCGAACAACGGGAGCTCACCCGTCGCGGGGATTTGAACCACCAACCTTCTTATTGGCTAGCCCTAGGCTCAGTGGTTTAAACCACAGCGCCACCCGCATCCCCTGATTTGGGGGTAGGAAGAACTAAAAGAGATAAAATAATTCCCTCTGATTACAAGCAGGGCGGCTAAAGGAGAGTTTGGGCCATGGCAAAAAAGGAGGGGATTTTAGACTGCCTATAAATCATTACGTGGGATAGAATAATAAATGTGTTTTCTCATTTTTATGTTAATAATAGATATGATCATACTCATACCCTTTGAGAATATTAACATCTTAGTGACTAAGGGCAATAATGCAAGCGCCCACACAATTGTTGCTGAACTAACCATACACTTCAAACGCTAAGCTTGGACGTGTAACACAGCACAATGTGCACCATGCAACAACTTTGTTGCGTTCACAGGGTGTTTGCTTACGAAAACCTACAAGCCCAACTGTGGGTTATAAGGTGAGTCTGCGCTATCATAGTGTCAAAGTGCAGAGTGGGAAATGATTGGAAATGCTCAGTTCATGGTACAAGTTCACAAGCCACAATCCTTTTCTAAGTGCTCACAGAACAATTGTTTAATTATGTGTTCTTAGACCAGGGGTCAGCAACCTTTTTCAGCTGTGGGCCGGTCCACTGTCCCACAGACCATGTGGTGGGCCGGACTATATTTGAAAAAAAATATGAACGAATTCCTATACCCCACAAATAACCCAGAGATGCATCCTATATAATAAAGTCCAAGTGTCTCTGCGTCCAGTCCCTGTGTCCGTGGGTTTGCACTACTGCGCATGTGCCCCACGGACAGCCGTTGGAACTTGGAGCGCACAGACTGTCCGTGGGCGCAAGGCGGGCAGAGGCAGAGGCAGCAGAGGCGGACGCGAGGCGGGCAGAGGCAGAGGCAGGCGGGCGGGTGCGCGGAGAGGAGGAGGAGGAGGAGGGGGCGCTTCGGCGGCGGCCGCGGCGGCACCAACGGACGGGATTGCCGGGCAGGAGGCAGGCAGCCAACCGGTGGAGGAGGAGGAGAAGGCGGCGGAGAGGCGGAGGCAGACGCAGCCGGCGGAGAGCGCAGAGACTGTCCGTGGGCACGAGGCGGGCAGAGGCAGGCGCGGCGCAGCGCGCGGAGAGGAGGCGGAGGAGGAGGCAGAGGCAGACGCAGCCAGTGGGGATAAATGTTTGACCACATATGTTCTATTAATTTAACGGGCTTCATGTCTACTAGTTTTAGATAAAAGCACACATTCTACTCATGAATGAATGAATTTATTCTTACAGTCACAGACCAGCTTATTAAATCAATAATACAAAAATAATACATTAAAATTTACATAACAGCAATAATACACATATGTATACGTATACAACAACGTTTAAAATATATGAATTAAAATTGTGGCACTAAAATATGGCCTAAAAATTGCCATTTGGGGCCTATTCATATCGGTAACACCGCTTGTTCTCTGAGCTTTATGCTGCCGCACAGTATTTGGCTACTTTCAGCGTAATCTCAGGGTCCGTGTCTTCTACAAGGCGTTTGAGACATAGGAATTCATTTGAAGAATTTTGTATAACCGGAGAGATGAAAACCCGACGTATGTCGTTGTAAAAACGGCAACGTAGTAAAACGTGAGAGACAGATTCTACCTCCGGCAGGCCACAGGGCAGACTCGTTCCGCATATGATTTAATCTTCCCTGCAATAGGGCAGATGGTAATACATTAAATCTAGCAAGAGTAAATGCCCGTCTATACATTCTACTCATATGAAAACACCAGACAGGCCCTACAAATAACCCGGAGATGCATTTTAAATAAAAGGACACATTCTACTCATGTAAAAACTTGCTGATTCCCAGACAGTCCGCGGGCCGGATTGAGAAGGTTATTGGGCCGCATCCGACCCCCGGGCCTTAGGTTGCCTACCCCTGTCTTAGACCCTTCTTTTAAAATAATGATGTTAGCTGGCCGCTTAAGTGTTCTTGTCAGCATCCAAAAGAATGAGCAAGGTTCCAAGAAGTCCAGCCAAGTGGGCCTCACCTAGCTGCTCGGTTGAAGAACAATAGCCAAGGTACTGTGTGAGAGCTGAGCTGAAAGCAGGCTGGAAGATGGAGACACACAGATCTGCCTGTGTGGTGTAGTGGTTAAGAGCCGTAGACTCGTAATCTGGTGAACCGGGTTCGCGTCTCTGCTCCTCCACCTGCAGCTGCTGGGTGACCTTGGGCTAGTCACACTTTTCTGAAGTCTCTCAGCCCCACTCACCTCACAGAGTGTTTGTTGTGGGGGAGGAAGGGAAAGGAGAATGTTAGCTGCTTTTAGACTCCTTCCGCTCTGGTCAGACCACACCTAGAATACTGTGTCCAGTTCTGGGCACCACAGTTCAAGAAGGATACTGACAAGCTGGAACATGTCCAGAGGAGGGCAACCAAAATGGTCAAAGGCCTGGAAACGATGCCTTATGAGGAACGGCTTAGGGAGCTGGGTATGTTTAGCCTGGAGAAGAGAAGGTTAAGGGGTGATATGATAGCCATGTTCAAATATATAAAAGGATGTCATATAGAGGAGGGAGAAAGGTTGTTTCCTGCTGCTCCAGAGAAGCTGACACGGAGCAATGGATTCAAACTACAAGAAAGAAGATTCCACCTAAACATTAGGAAGAACTTCCTGACAGTAAGAGCTGTTTGACAGTGGAATTTGCTGCCAAGGAGTGTGGTGGAGTCTCCTTCTTTGGAGGGTCTTTAAGCAGAGGCTTGACAGCCACCTGTCAGGAATGCTTTGATGGTGTTTCCTGCTTGGTAGGGGGTTGGACTGGATGGCCCTTGTGGTCTCTTCCAACTCTATGATTCTATGAGTAGTGATAAAGTGGGATATCAAATCCAAACTCTTCTTCTTCTTTTTTAATTAAGATTTTCTTGATTTACAAAGGTGTGTGCCATGTCTCTCTCGTATTTTTTACATGTAACATTTTTGCAGATCAGTTTCGTTTGTTGAGACATAAGGAAGAAAAGGAGGAAAGAGGTGGGTGGGATGGGGAGATGGGTAGGGTGGGTGACGATGTTTCTATTTTACTTAATATATGTAGGGTTTGGTGTCACATGTCAGCGTTGTTTGTGTAGGTTCTCTGTTGTTTGCTTGTGCTCCTTCGGCGGTGAGAGAGGTCGGGTTGGCATAGGATGTGATTGTTCATTCGTGGTTGGCTGTGGTGATCTTTGGTTTCCTGTGTGAGTGGGGATCCAAACCATCCTCCTTCTTCTTCTCTGTGCTGGATCCAAATTTGCCACCAATGGAGAAGTAAGATCTGTTTGGATGTTAATGCCATGGGCCCCTCCATCTTATGTTGAGGTTGCATCCATGTGTAAATAATATCCTAATGACGCCATAGTCTCAGCTAAGTTTTATTCCTAGGAAACCAAAACCCGAGGAAGTAGCTGAACTATTGAAGCCTCTCACTGCTTGGTGATTGGGGTGGTGTGTGTAAACAGGCATTTACAAGGTCTGTATAGTTAAAGCTATGGTTTTCCCAGTAGTAATGTACGGAAGTGAGAGCTGGACCATAAAGAAGGCTGATCGCCGAAGAATTGATGCTTTTGAATTATGGTGCTGGAGGAGACTCTTGAGAGTCCCATGGACTACAAGAAGATCAAACCTATCCATTCTTAAAGAAATCAGCCCTGAGTGCTCACTGGAAGGACAGATCCTGAAGCTGAGGCTCCAGTACTTTGGCCACCTCATGAGAAGAGAAGACTCCCTGGAAAAGACCCTGATGTTGGGAAGATGGAGGGCACAAGGAGAAGGGGATGACAGAGGATGAGATGGTTGGACAGTGTTCTCGAAGCTACTAACATGAGTTTGGCCGAACTGCGAGAGGCAGTGAAGGATAGGCGTGCCTGGCGTGCTCTGGTCCATGGGGTCACGAAGAGTCGGACACGACTGAACGACTGAACAACAACAACTTCCAAGTAAGACTTGGAGGAGATTAGAATCAAAAAAATTAATAAGCAAATCTTTCTGGGTTTTTTTTTCTAAAGCAAATAAAAGTAAATATTCACTGCACATCATCAATCATTTTGCAAGTACAGCTATTAGGCAACAGCAAAACCCTCTTTGTTCCCCAGTATAGCAGAACAATTGCAGAGTTAAAATGAAACATAAGCATCTATGGAGTTTGAATTATTTAGCAGACATTATCCCTTACATCCCTGGACTTCTCTTTTGTACCAACCATGTGCAGCTTAAAGTAATTCTGCATGCAATGATAACATTTTTCATCCCTATAATTAATTTACTGGAAATAAGTTAGGGAAACCACCACTGCCTTTCTCTTTTGATAGAAGGCATGGATCTGTGATAAATTAACAAGGTATTCTTGCTCCCAAGCACGGAAACAATACAGAGGAAAGAAGGGGCGGGGGGAGGGAGAACCCACCAAATAGCATATTGAAATTATTGAGACGAACGCTTCTACAGTGGCTGCTTTTGGAGTTTTACCACAAAGCATATATTTCAGCTGCAATCTTGTGTGCTGCTAAGGGTGACAAAACAAAAACGAGGCAGTGGAACTTGGTGCAAAAGGACTGCACTCTTTCCATGCTCTTGCGCAGGGCCGTCTTAAGCATATCCAGCGCCGTGGTGCAAAGATCCCTCCGGTGACCCCTCCCCACTTTCCCAGAGCTGTTGACCTTTTTTAGGGCTGGAGGAGGCGGGCAGCGGCTGGAGGGCGGCTCCTCCAGCGGGGAAGAGGCAGAGGCTGGACGCGGTGCCTCCCGACTCAGCTGGCCACTTTGTGCCGCGGTGGCCACAGCGGGCAACACACCAAGCGAGCAGGCCTGCGCCGAGCAAAGGGGGTCGTGTGCGCCGCTCCAGCCAAGCGTCGGCTCGGTTTTTTCCCTTTTAGCCTTCTGGCGCCCCGCAGAATTCGGCACCTGCAGGCTAAAAGGGAAAAAACCGAGCCGACGCTCAGCGGGAGCAGCGCACGCACCCTCGCTCGCTCAGCGTGCTCGTTCAGTGTTCCCCGGACTCTCGCCTGGCGCCCTACAGAACTTGTTACCCTTCCGCCCCGCGCCACTAGCCTCTATGGGTAAGACGGGCCTGCTCTTGTGCAGCATCCATTTTCACAAGGAACACTTCAGCTGGAGCGAACCAGTGTCACAGAATCACAGAACTGTTCCACTGTTGGATAGCTCTCACCGTCAGGAAGGTTTCGTCAGAATCTCTTTCCATAGGTTATCGAATTGTAGAGCTGTAAGGGACCCCAGTGGTCATCTAGACCAGCCTGCTGCAGTGCAGGAATCACTCAGTGGGACTTAGTTCTGAGTAAAAATGCAGAGGTTTGCAATGCAAAGCTACATGGTCTCTCCCTAATAGAGGTCTCTCCCTCTGAGAGAAAGCTCTCTTGAATACAGTGAGACTTACTTCTGAGAAGACATGTAAAGGCTTGCAGCTCCTTTTCCAATAAAGGAATCAGCACGTTTCCTTAAAATATGGCTGGCTGCTGAAGCATTTCAGTTAAAGAATTTAAAGTGGATTGGTGACATTTTCCTTCAAAATTATAGGAAGGGCTTCATACGCCAGCTTCCCTATTTCCTTCATTTGGTACAGGCATTTTATTTTCCATATAAACAGGACTCCGTTTTTGCACCTACGCCCACAGACAGCAATTTTAATTGTCCTCTGAGATGAGGAGGAGAGGAAAACTGGGACATTCCAGGAACAAACCAGAAACTGGGATGGCGACTGTAATTCCGGGACTGTCCCTGGGAAATCAGGACACGCGGCAACCAGCAAGAATATGCATTTCTTAGGTTTGGCTGCTAATCTCCCACACAACCTTGCTTAAAAACCCGAGGGAGTCCGTTCTACTGTCGAACAGCTCTCCCCAACAGAAAGTTATTCCTACGAACTTGGTTTGGTTTGGTCGTGATATCCCTTCTTGTCATGTGAATCCATCGGTGCAGTCCCATGTCCCTCCATCTCTGTAGCAATAATAATAATAATAATAATAATAATAATAATAATAATAATAATTTATTATTTGTACCCCGCCCATCTGGCTGGGTCTCCCCACCCACTCTGGGCGGCTTCCAGCAAACATTAAAATACATTAACACATCACAGATTAAAAACTTCCCTAAACAGGGCTGCCTTCAGGTATTTTCTAAATGTCAGGTTTATCGCTTTGACCTCTGATGGGAGGGCGTTCCACAGGGCAGGCGCCACTACCGAGAAGGCCCTCTGCCTGGTTCCCTGTAGCTTTCCTTCTCGCAGTGAGGGAACCGCCAGAAGGCCCTCGGCGCTGGATCTCAGTGTCCGGGCTGAACTGTGGGGGTGGAGACGCTCCTTCAGGTATACAGGACCGAGGCCGTTTAGGGCTTTAAAGGTCAGCACCAACACTTTGAATTGTGCTCGGAAACGTACTGGGAGCCACTGTAGATCTCTCAGGACCGGTGTTATGTGGTCCCGGCGGCCACTCCCAGTCACCAGTCTAGCTGCCGCATTCTGGATTAATTGCAGTTTCCGGGTCACCTTTAAAGGTAGCCCCACGTAGAGCGCATTGCAGTAGTCCAAGCGGGAGATAACTAGAGCATGCACCACTCTGGCGAGACAGTGCGCAGGCAGGTAGGGTCTCAGCCGGTGTACCAGATGGAGCTGGTAGACAGCCGCCCAGGACACAGAATTAACCTGCGCCTCCATGGACAGCTGTGAGTCCAAAATGACTCCCAGGCTGCGCACCTGGTCCTTTAGGGGCACAATTACCCTGTTCAGGACCAGAGAATCCCCCACACCCGCTCACCCCCTGTCCCCCCAAAACAGTACTTCTGTCCTGTCAGCAACTCTGTGCCCTACACAAAGGAGGCTAGCAAGGCTGCCCTTTGCAAGAGGATGCCTGGGTCAGCCATGTCCAGTCCTGCCCCTTTGTGTTCAGCTAACTGGTTAACTAACTGGGACGTGGGTGGCGCTGTGGGTTAAACCACAAAGCCTAGGGCTTGCCGATCAGAAGGTCGGTGGTTCGAATCCCCACGATGGGGTGAGGTCCTGTTGTTCGGTCCCTGCTCCTGCCAACCTAGCAGTTCGAAAGCACGTCAAAGTGCAAGTAGATAAATAGGTACCGCTCTGGCGGGAAGGTAAACGGTGTTTCCGTGCGCTGCTCTGGTTTGCCAGAAGTGGCTTCGTCATGCTGGCCACATGACCCGGAAGTTGTACGTCGGCTCCCTCGGCCAATAAAGCGAGATGAGCGCCGCAACCCCAGAGTCGTCCACGACTGGACCTAGTGGTCAGGGGTCCCTTTACCTTTACCTTTAACTGGTTAACAATAGCTGCATGGCTGCCTTCCTTGCTTAGCGGAGTGTGGAGCCACGTCCATGAAATCACATGCTAGTAAAAATAAAAACTGTAGGTGAACATTTTGAGCAACCAGCTTTGTTTATGAGTCTCTAACATATTTGAGTGCCGGCTCAGGAGGTTATTCTCCCCGACACTCCAGCAGGCAAGTAATTCCCTTTGCACAAACCTGTGAGCGGAATGCCAGCCAGACAATTAGCGTGGCTTTTATTTTGCCTGCTTGCCATCCTTGCTAAGCTGAAGGAAATTTGATTTATTTCAGTAATAGGGAGGCAAATGCACTGCTCCCTCTAAGTTCACCCTTTTGTGTGCCTCACCATCTACATCTCTGAGTGGGGAGAAGGCAGAGAACAAACCATGTCAACACGCTGTGCTCAGCAGGAACAAGACCTGACGGCCACAACGTTCTTAGCTCAATGCAATGCATGAGTCTGGCAAGGGGGAATAAAGGAGAAAGGTTCTACCATGTTTCCCCTATTTTAAGAAACCGTCTTATATTTTTTCCCCCTCAAGAAAACGCACTATGGCTTATTTTGAGGGGATGTCTTATTTTTATTACGTAAGCACGCCTTGGCTTGAGTTCTGGGGCTGCGAAGGACGGGACGGGCGCGGAGCTCTTTGCTTGCTTGCTGGCAGCGGGGGGAGAATCCAAGCTGAGCTTTGAGGAAACGGGCACCAGAGAGACCCGCTTTCGCTGGGCGCTCTCTCCTGCTCCTCCTCCACTGCCTTCCCTCCTCAAAACTCGACAGAAGTCTTGTTTTCCAAGGGGCTTCTTGGGCGACGCTCGGGGCGGCTCGGGGAATTTCGTCGTGGCGTCGAGCAGGGAAAGCCTGTGCCGCCTTCCCTCTCTGCAACGTCAGCCGCCCCGTGCGCTCTGCGCCAAGCAGAGTTGGGCGAGCACGCGGGCGAAGAGACCTTCGGAGTGCCTTTGTCGCGCCCGCTGCCCCTTCCTGTGCGCCCTGCTCTGCAGAGTTCCTGAGCGCTGCTTCTGGGGCTGACTGGTTTTGGTGGCGGGACTGGAAGAGGACACGGAGCAATGGATTCAAACTACAAGAAAGAAGATTCCACCTAAGCATTAGAAAGAACTTCCTGACAGTAAGAGCTGTTCGACAGTGGAATTTGCTGCCAAGGAGTGTGGTGGAGTCTCCTTCTTTGGAGGTCTTGAAGCAGAGGCTTGACAGCCACCTGTCAGGAATGCTTTGATGGTGTTTCCTGCTTGGCAGGGGGTTGGACTGGATGGCCCTTGTGGTCTCTTCCAACTCTATGATTCTATTATTCTAATGATTCCTGAAGTTGCTGGAAGCTCCTCAATGAGCAGGCCTTTGTTAAGAGGTGTGGTATAAATACTCCAAATACAGACTTACATCTAGACGTGGTCTGTGATCATTTTGCATTGGCAGCCATGGGGAATTGGGAGTTGCCGGCTCTGAAAAAGGAAAATTAAAATCTAAAAGATGTACTTGACCTTCAAGAATAAGAACATAAGGAAAGCCTGCTGGATCAGGCCAATGGCCCCATCTATCCTGTTCTCTCAGTGGCTAACATGATGTCCTAATGGGAAGCCTGCAAGCAGGATCCAAGCACAATAGCAACACTCTCCTGTACTTTCCAGCAACCTAGTAGCCATTGGTAGCCCTCCCCTCCATGAATCTGTCCAAACCACTTTTAAACCAGTGGCAATCACTGCATCCTGTGGAAGTGAGTTCCGCAGTTTAACTATGTACTGCATAAAGAAGTCCGGCCCATATAGTCCGGCCCACCACATGCTCTGAGAGATGGTGGACCGGCCCATGGCTGAAAAAGGTTGCTGACCCCTGCTTATCTATCTTAAATCTTTCAACATCCAGCTTCAATGGATGTCCACAAGTTCTAGTATTATGGGGGGTGGGGGGGCAACATTTCTCCATCCACTCTCTGCATGCCAGGCATAATTTTATAAACTTCTATCGTAGCATAATGTTATAAACTTCTACTTGCCTTTTTACTAAACCGAAAAGTCCCAAATGCAGCAACCTTCCCTAATAAGGGAGTCACTCTATCCTTGGGCCAGATACCCTGTTTCCCCTATTTTAAGACATAGTCATAAAATAAGCCATAGCAGGATTTTTCCGCATTTGCGAAATATAAGCCGTACCCCCAAAATAAGCCATAGTGATAGGCGCAGTTCTGGAGGGCGCCAAGGAAAAGGCTGGGCTGGGCTTACGTAATAAAAATAAGACATCCCCTCAAAATAAGCCATAGTGCGTTTTCTTGAGGGAAAAAAAATATAAGATGGTGTCTTAAAATATGGGAAACACGGTATTCCTACAATAAATAGTTTTAGCCTTCACTGTGGCTTGTGTGTGTTGTTCTTCACGATGGGAACAATCACATATGACCGCACCACCGGACTCTCTGTAGCTGGGGATGTGCGCACACGGCTGTGCTCTGGCTTTGGGGCAGTCTCACAAACTGCCCCAGGTGGGGTATATGCTGAGAAGAGGCAGCCGCCAGCCCCCAGAGCACCATTTCAGGAAGCGCCCCTTGATATGGCACGGGCGGGTAGCAAAAAGAAATAAATGAACTATTCTCTTTGAAAATTAACTATTCTTCTTCACTGATGATTGTTCTGTTGGTGGATCAGCTTAGAATTCAGATGACGGCCCAAACTGACTATCCACTTACTCCTGAGGCAGGTTCAAGATCTTTGCATTAATTCACAAAGTGCTGAACAGCTTATGTCCAGGGGACCTCCTGAACCCTTCCATCCCAGCTTGGTCACTGAGATCAACTGCAAGAGCATCGTTGCTCATCCCCCAAGTTTTGACGTTCATCTGACAGCATCGAGAAACAGTGCCATTTACTGACGTTGTCCCAGTCCTGTGGAACTCTCTGCTACTGAAGATTTAGCAGTCACCTTCTCTGCCAATTTTTAAATGCCTGCAGGCAATGATGAATGCATCCTTCGATAATGGTTAATGGATATCTGTTTTAAACTTTTAAAATACCATATTTTTCGCTCCATAACGCACACTTTTTTCCTCCTAAAAAGGAAGGGGGAAAGTCTGTGCGCGTTATGGAGCGAAGGCACTGGCCGGCAGCGGGATCCCTCGGCTGCCACTGCAGTCTAAGCAGAGGGATGCCTCTGCCACCGGAGCAGCGCTTTTGGGATGTCCGTTCCTCCCCCGCCCCTGGAGAGCACAAGGAGGGAGGGAGGGAGATGATTCCCCCCCTCTCCTTCCATCCATCCTTCCTTCCTTCTCTCTCTCTCTTCCCTCCTCTCTCCCTCCTTCTTTCCCTCTCTCTTCCTCTCTCTCTTCCTTCCTCCTCTCTCTCTTCCCTCCCTCCCAGCCTTTTAGAGGAGGAAAACCAGAAAAATATTTTTCTGGTTTTCCTCCTCCAAAAACGAGGTGCGCGTTATAGTCCGGTGCGCGTTATGGAGCGAAAAATACAGCTGTAAAGCGCTTCAGTATTTTTTATGACACATAAATAAAAGTGGAAGTGGCACCTTTTACTCTTGGTGGGCATGTCCATGTGTCTCACCCCCAGAGAGAGAGAGACGAGCTCCTTTATCTGGCCAGTCACGTGGCCCATGGGCAGCCTTGCCCTTCTGCAATGCTTCCATGTCCACTTCAGTAACCAACTGGCATGGTACAGAACTGTGGCTCAGTGGTTAGAGCATCTGCCTTGAAAGCAGATGGGGCTAGGTTCACTCCCCAGTGGCACCTCTAGGGCTGGAAGGGACTCCTGCCTGAACCCCCAGGTTGCTGCTGCTGGTCAGTGTGTAGACAATAGATGGACCAATGGTCTGACCCAGAATCACTGAATCGTAGAGTTGGAAAGGGACCCTGAGGACAGGGCCGGCTTAAGCATATCTGGTGCCGTGGTGCAAAGATCCCTCCGGCACCCTCCCCCCATTTCCCAGAGTTGTCGACCTTTTCCCAAGCCTTTGTGGGGATCGCTTTCCTCCCGCGGAGGCTTGGGAAGGAAGCTGCACGCCCGCCAGCCATATGGTTGACGGGGAGCAGCTGGCGGGCGTGCAGGGAAAGGGCAGGCCGCTGGCAAAGCTGCGCAGCTCCCCCACTCGCTGGGGCGCCCCTGAGAGGCAGGCGCCCTGGTGCAATGCACCACTACGCCCTATGGGAAAGACGGCTCTGCCTGAGGACCATCTAGTCCAGCCCCCTTGCAATGCAGGAATATGCAGCTGTCCCATACAGGGATCGAACCTGCAACCTTGGTGTTATCAGCACCGCGCTCTAACCAACTGAGCTTGTCAAGCTCCTTGTGTCACTAATGAGCTATGGCTCATATTTAAAGGCAATTGTGCGGTCTCTGCATAGATGCACCCTTCTCATTTTGTCACCACCGTGTTCAGAAAGTGGTGGTGGGGGATGAGTGTTCAGACCCCTGGGCTCTCACTTGTGGGGTGCCTCAGGGTTCCGTCCTCTCCCCCATGCTTTTTAATGTTTATATGAATCCGCTGGGAGAGATCATCAGGGGGTTTGGGCTGGGTGTTCATCAGTATGCGGATGATACCCAGCTCTACCTCTCTTTCAAATCAGAACCAGTGAAGGCGGTGAAGGTCCTGTGTGAGTGCCTGGAGGCGGTTGGAGGATGGATGGCGGCTAACAGATTGAGGTTGAATCCTGACAAGACAGAAGTACTGTTTTGGGGGGACAGAGTGTGAGCGGGTGTGGGGGACTCCCTGGTCCTGAATGGGGTAACTGTGCCCCTGAAGGACCAGGTGTGCAGCCTGGGAGTCATTCGGGACTCACAGCTGTCCATGGAGGCGCAGGTGAATTCTGTGTCCAGGGCGGCTGTCTACCAGCTCTATCTGGTACGCAGGCTGAGACCCTACCTGCCCGCAGACTGTCTCGCCAGAGTGGTGCATGCTCTAGTTATATCTCCTGCTTGGACTACTGCAATGCGCTCTACGTGGGGCTACCTTTGAAGGTGACCCGGAAACTACAATTAATCCAGAATGCGGCAGCTAGACTGGTGACTAGGAGTGGCCGCTGGGACCACATAACACCGGTCCTGAGAGAACTACATTGGCTCCCAGTACGTTTCCAAGCACAATTCAAAGTGTTGGTGCTGACCTTTAAAGCCCTAAACGGCCTCGGTCCTGTATACCTGAAGGAGCGTCTCCACCCCCACCGTTCAGCCCGGACACTGAGATCCAGCGCCGAGGGCCTTCTGGCGGTTCCCTCATTGCAAGAAGCGAAGCTACAGGGAACCAGGCAGAGGGCCTTCTCGGTAGTGGCGCCTGCCCTGTGGAATGCCCTCCCAGCAGAGGTCAAAGAGATAAACAACTATCCTACATTCAGAAAATACCTGAAGGCAGCCCTGTTTAGGGAAGTTTTTAACTTGTGATTTTGATGTATTTTAATATTTGTTGGAAGCCACCCAGAGTGGCTGGGGAGACCCGGCCAGATGGGCGGGGTACAAATAAATTATTATTATTATTCTTATTATCGTTATTATTATTATTATTATTATTATTATTATTATTATTATTACCACTGTAATTTGTTCACCAGAAAGTCTCCAAGGACAAAAAAAAACCCAGCTGGGGGGGGAGGAGGCGCAGAACCCCAGCAAATGACTTCCCTCCACCGAAGGCAGGCTTGCAGCTGATGGGGCAATTTGAAGCCCTGGCCATCACCAGGCCTGGCTCCCTTCAGCCCAGAAGTGATTTCCTTTGCCTTGGAATACCTTGCAAAGCTGCGTTTTCTCCTGCTCCCCACCCCTTTCCCCCAATCTCCACCTGCAGGTAGAACAGGTGGAAGGCAATTATCATAAACGCAGCGGCAATAGGCAATTTCGTGGAGTTCTGTTTGCTTGCGAGGCACATCAGAATCTTTCAATTTCATTGCCCTCCGGAGATTGTATCTATTTTCTTCCCCATTTGGAGAGGCGGCTGTTGAGAGCATATATAATGGGCCTGGGTATTTCTGAGAAGAGCTCTGGTTCTTCCACCGAGCTGTTTTCCCATCAGTCACCTGAACAAGCGGCCGTTTGCCTCTTAGCAAATGAGACCATTCAGACCCACCGTCTCTTGCACCTGGCCTCATTTGAGCCCTGCAGCCACAAAAACATGAAAGGAGGCTGCTGGATCAGGCCAATGGCCCATCTAGTCCAGCATCCTGCTCTCACAGCAGCCAACCAGGTGCCCCAAAGGGAAACCAGCAAATGACCGGAAGACTCCACGACCAGAGGGAGGAGATGGTGGGAAAAGACTGGAAAAAATTAAAAGACTATTTTAAAAAGCATTGCAAGATTTAAAGTATGACATAAAAGTTGGATTATATAAGAGACTGCCGATCAAACATATAATATGATGTATTAATGATAGATGATATAGGTTAAGATTTCTGATTAAGGAAAAAACACTAGAGTGAAATATAAAAGATACAAAATGAAATGCAGAGGGGGGGACGGGAGGAAATCACCCCAAAGATGTGTATAAAAATTGGAGGGGAAATTAGGATATATGTTGTGTTTGTGTAAAGGTAAAGGTAAAGGGACCCCTGACCATCAGGTCCAGTCATGTCCGACTCTGGGGTTGCGTGCTCATCTCGCTCTATAGGCCGAGGGAGCCGGCATTTGTCCGAAGACAGCCTCCGGGTCATGTGGCCAGCATGACAAAGCTGCTTCTGGCGAACCAGAGCAGCGCACAGAAACGCCGTTTACCTTCCCCCCAGAGCGGTCCCTATTTATCTACTTGCACTTTAACGTGCTTTCGAACTGCTAGGTGAGCAGGAGCTGGGACCGAACAACGGGAGCTCACCCCGTCGCAGGGATTCGAACCGCTGACCTTCTGATCAGCAAGCCTGTGGTTTAACCCACAGCGCCACCTGGTCCCCTTGTGTTTGTGTATTTGACTATATATTAGAAGTTATGTTAGAAAGGATGATTCTTTTGTTTTTGTGTGTTTGTTTGTCAAATGTTTGTTTAACCAAAAAACCCAATAAATTCTTATAAAAAACAAAACAAAAAAACAAAGGGAAACCAGCAAGCTGTACCCCCCCAAAAACAGGTGAGCTCTCCTCTCCTGGGGTTTGCAGCAACTGGTATTCAGAAGCATTGCTGCTTCCAGCTGTGAAGGCAGAGCAGAGCCATCTGTTATGATATTTGTCCAAGCCGAGCGGCACGCAGCTGCAGCAAGGATGGTTTGACTTTTGCCTGTCTCACCAAGCCGTGAGAAAGCTGCCTTATCTATTCCTACATTGAAAGTTTGTGTTTCACTGTACTATTGTACTCCTAGCCTTTGTGCTTACTCTTCTAGCTAGACCTCAAACTGGAAAGACAGCATTATGGCGGCTCTGTCTAAATGAGCTGGCAGCAGGGATTCTCTCTGCACTATTCCTACAATAAATAGTTTTAGCCTTAATTATGGCTATCATATCACCCCTTAACCTTCTCTTCTCCAGGCTAAACATACCCAGCTCCCTAAGCCGTTCCTCATAAGGCATCGTTTCCAGGCCTTGGACCATTTTGGTTGCCCTCCTCTGGAAACGTTCCAGCTTGTCAGTATCCTTCTTGAACTGTGGTGCCCAGAACTGGATACAGTATTCCATTGAGCTTTTTTTTTAGGAAGGAAAGCCCTGTTTTTGGTGGTTTAGGGGTGCAGGGCAAAGATGCTGAGTTTTTTTTAGGGGAGCCAAAGTTTTTTGGCTTCTTTGGGGGGGAGCCACTGATCTACCGGTGATCTACCACAGACATCCAGTGATCTACTGGTAGATCACGATCTACCTGTTAGACATGCCTGACCTACAGAAAGGCAAGTTGAGGCAGGTGCTCTGAGCAGCGGTACAGCCCATCTGGACTTTACTCCATAGCTGTCAACCTTCCCTTTTTTGCTGAGCTGAGGGAGGCTCCTCAGCTGCGTTGCTCGGCTGCGTTGCCCACCAATAGTTACAGAGAATAGGATGTCCTTAGACAACAGCACTGTTTGTGCTTTGCTTGCATGTAAAATCAACCACTCTGGCCCAGCCCACAAATACACTCCTTCCAAAAGAGTGTTAAAGGATGCAAAGTCTCCAACACGTTTGTATAAGAAGTCGTTAATGGATGCCAGAGAGCCAAAAGAGTGAACCTGATCAATCCCCCCATGAAGAATTGACGCTTTTGAACTGTGGTGCTGGAGTCCCGTGGACTGCAAGAAGATCAAACCGATCCATTCTGAAGGACATTGGCCCTAGCTGCTCACCGGAAGGACAGATCCTGAAGCATCGCATGAGAAGAGAAGATTCCCTGGAAAAGAGACCCTGAGGTGGGGAAAGATGATGGTGTGTAGCCTGGTGTAAATTAATTTGTAGCCTGGGGGGAGTGCCGCAGCGTGGACTGTCCCCGAGAACCATAGACTGTCCCCGGGACAGGTGAGGCTGCTGATCCCTTATTTTCAAATCCGAAAGTTGACAGCTATGCTTTACCCTCACCTTCCTCAAGCATGATGGGGAAGTAGTATTGTGTTCTATGGAGGCAGGGGGACGGCTAGTGACTCAAACAGCACACACTTTGCTTCTTGGTATGTTTATTTTAGATATTGGTTAAGCACTCCCAACCGCTCTCCTCTTGACAACGCCCCCACCAGCCACAGGACTCTGGAGGAGGTCATCTTGAACATGGAGGGTAGAGATATTTTGTTCCCTGTTTTAGACATTGGTTAAATAATAATTAAAAAAAACAACAACTTTACAATAATACATTTTTGTTGTGGTTTTGATCCTTAAAAAAGAAGACAGGAAAGCTAACGGAACCCTATCCAGGTTATGTGTTTGGTTACATATATCCATATGTATATAAAGAAGCGGGTCTCTCTTGATATCATAGCTGTCAACCCTCCCTTTTTTTGCGGGAAACTCCCTTATTCCAATGCCGTTTCCCGCTGCTTTCCCGGATTGTTGATATCCCTTAAATTCCCCGGATTTCAAAAGAAGCAGCTCCTCTCCCTCCCTGCCGGCCAGGGAGGCTCCTCAGCTGTGTTGCTCGGCTGCCAATAAGGAGTCTGAGACCGACTGGGGGCGGAGCTTGCATGCCTTGTGCAGCCAGACCCTCACACCCAACCAGACAGACAGCCTGCCTGCCGTCTACGCGCTCGCTATTTCGCTCTCCCGTTCGCGCACAGCCTCTGGAGCGCAGGGTGGCGAGGCTACTTGGTGCCATTGCACCGCCTTCGCGGCATCCCTTATTTTCAAATCCGAATTTTTTATACAAATCCCTTATTTTCAAATCCGAAAGTTGACAGCTATGCTTGATATACATATGCTAGATATGCCTAGGATCAAAGGAGAGTAATGAATGCTGGTTGCCAGCTATGGCTGCTTCCATCCATCACGAACCCAAAGTGACCTTGGGGCAACCTTAAGAAGAGAAGTTTCACCTCTTGGACAGCAAAAATCCTAGAAAAGAGAGAGGAAGGGACTCAGAAGGAACAGCAGAACGGGGTATCTCCTCTGGACCTGTCCGATGCTCTTCTTGTTCCACCACGAGACTCGACTGCGTTTGCCATCAGGAAGGCTGTCCTGAAGGCCTAGAAAATCATGGGGTGGGTGTTGCTGCTCATCTCAAAGTGCTCCTTGCACTCCTGGAGGAACCCCCCCCTGCCCCCCACCAGCTGCACAAACATCTTCTCCACCTTCTGCTTCAAGAGGAGAAAGTTAAGACACTTCTGTGGGTGACGGAAGCCAAGTATGGCCACGGGGAGGAAGGAGACAGTTTGTTTCCCCCCCAAGCAGCAAAAAGGAACGGTATGGAGGCTGGGGGGGACAGGGGGGAAGGGATGTAGCTGTCTCTTGCCCTGCAAAGCAGTTTGGCAAACTAAGGCGCATAAGCCACAATTGGCTCAGTCTCTCCAGCCAGAGTTAGCCTCCTCGAGATTCTCCAACTCCTTGCAAAAGCAGGCGTGCGTCTTTGAATCGCCATCCGCGGCCCCTTTCAGACATGGATGTATTTGGACACAATGGGAGACTCTCGGACTCTTGCTCTAGAAACTTCAAACCAAAAAGAAACACAAAGCAAAAAAAAAAACCCTCCTTTAAGAATTCCCAGCGTTTAAGTGCTCCCTCGGCACAGATTTTTCTGGGGGAAATTGTCTTGTCCAAGCTCCTGCGACTTGCCGTCGTGCCTTTTCGAAAGCAGAGACTCCGGAAGGCCAAAGGCCAAAGGAAACGTTTTCAAGGTGTCTTTGTCCATCTCTGCAGGCGCAAAAGTTTGGGCTGCGCCTTCCCCCACCCGCTCAGAGCACTCGATCCGACTTGTCTTCTATAATGCCACTTTCAAGAGGAGGAGAGGGAGAGCAAAGAGGGTCCCTGGGACAGAAGGCCGGATGCCAGATCCATTTGTATCCACAAAAGTCTTCTGTTCAGGGATCATGTCTGTGGTCAGCAACTTCTGCAGGGGGAAAGGAGGAGGGGGAGAGAGAGAGGAAAAGAAGAAAGAAGGGTCAGTTCAACAGAGCGGCAGCCACCCCAGGGCACAGGAGATTTTCCTGAAAGAGCTGCTTCTCTCCTTCCAAGCCAAGTAGCCAGACCTCTTGGTTTCGAGCAAGGATATTGGCAAGTGTCATTGTGGGCATGCAAAGCAATACAGCTCTCCTGGGCATAGCTGTCAACCCTCCCTTTTTTGCGGGAAACTCCCTTATTCCAATGCCGTTTCCCACTGCCATCCCAAATTGTTGATATCCCTTAAATTTCCCGGATTTCAAAGGAAGCAGCTCCTCTCCCTCCCTGCCGGCCAGGGAGGCTCCTCAGCTGCGTTGCTCGGCTGCCAATAAGGAGTCTGAGACCGACTGGGGGCAGAGCTTGCATGCCTTGTGCAGCCAGACCCTCACGCCCAACCAGCCAGCCAGCCTGCCTGCCTGCCGTCTACGCGCTCGCTCTTTCGCTCAGCCGTTCGCGCGCAGCCTCTGGAGCGCAGGGTGGCGAAGCTACTTGGTGCCATTGCACCGCCCTCGCGGCATCCCTTATTTTCAAATCCGAAAGTTTGGGGGAAATCCCTTATTTTCAAATCCGAAAGTTGACAGCTATGCTCCTGGGAAGCTTAGAGAGTAAAAGCCCAGGCAGTGACTGCAGGAGGCTCTGCATCAATTTAATAACAATGATAATGATAATAATAATAATAATAATAATAATATTACGTATGCCCCGCCTATCTGGGCGGCTTCCAACAGAATATTAAAAACATGACGAAACAGCAAACATTGAAAACTTCCCTAAACAGGGCTGCCTTCAGATGTTTTCTAAAAGTCCATGGGTCCCTCGAATCTGCACCCCGGTACCTCTTTTGATCCCCGAATGAGAGATTCTTTCTGTGAAATGGGGCCTAAATAGATGTCAGAGGGGACTTCTCTGTATTTGTCCCCTCCAGTTGAAATATCTGAGCATAGCTGTCAACCTTTCCTTTTTTGGTGGAAAATTCCCTTATTCCAACGCCGTTTCCCGCTGCTATCCTGGATTGTTAGATATCCCGTAAATTTCCCGGATTTCAAAGGAAGCAGCTCCTCTCCCTCCCTGCCGGACAGGGAGGCTCCTCAGCTGCATTGCTCACCAATAGTTACAGAGAATAGGATGTCCTTAGACAACAGCACTGTTTGTGCTTTGCTTGCATGTAAAATCAACCACTCTGGCCCAGCCCACAAATACACTCCTTCCAAAAGAGTGTTAAAGGATGCAAAGCCTGCAACACATTTGCATAATAAGTCATTAATGGATGCCAGAGAGCCAAAAGAGTGAACCTGATCAATCCCCCCATGAAGAATTGACGCTTTTGAATTGTGGTGCTGGAGTCCCGTGGACTGCAAGAAGATCAAACCGATCCATTCTGAAGGACATCGGCCCTGGCTGCTCACCGGAAGGACAGATCCTGAAGCATTGCATGAGAAGAGAAGACTCCCTGGAAAAGAGACCCTGAGGTGGGGAAAGATGATGGTGTGTAGCCTGGTGTAAATTAATTTGTAGCCTGGGGGGCTTAGTGCGGCGTGGACTGTCCCCGAGAACCATAGACTGTCCCCGGGACAGGTGAGGCTGCTGATCCCTTATTTTCAAATCCGAAAGTTGACAGCTATGTCTCTGAGCCTGGGAAGAACGAGGACGTGAGCTTTGAAGAGGCTCCTCTCGGGGATGGGCAAGAAAGGACCAAAGAGGCTTTGAAAAAAACCAGGAGCTAGTCGAGGAAGCGGGGATCAGAGTAGCATCCTTTAGCCTGAAACCATCAAAGGTGCATGTCTCTTTCCCTTCATGCACTTGAGAGAGATAACTTCAGTTGCAAAAAAAAGACCTCATTAAATTCCACAAGATGGATTTCCTTCAGGAGCTCCTCAAGCCACAGAGAACAAGCAAATTACCTTGTTTATGAGATGCTGCTGTACATATAAAAACCACCTCTGAATTGATGAAGTGCAATTTGACCTGGGCGACAGGGGGGCGCAGTCATACCAGAACGCCCAGTCGAGAGAGGTGGAGAGAGCAGAGGACGGGTGGTCTTCATTCACGATTTACTATGTATTATTATTTATTTATTGGGACGCGGGTGGCGCTGTGGGTTAAACCACAGAGCCTAGGGCTTGCCGATCAGAAGGTCGGCGGTTCGAATCCCCGTGACGGGGTGAGCTCCCGTTGCTCGGTCCCTGCTCTTGCCCACCTAGCAGTTCGAAAGCACGTCAAAGTGCAAGTAGATAAATAGGGACCGCTCCGGTAGGAATGTAAACGGCGTTTCTGTGCGCTGCTCTGGTTCGCCAGAAGCAGCTTAGTCATGCTGGTCAAATGACCCTGAAGCTGTATGCTGGCTCCCTCAGCTAATAAAGCGAGATGAGCGCCGCAACCCCAGAGTCGTCCGATTCAAACTACCGACCTTCTGATCGGCAAGCCCTAGGCTCTGTGGTTTAACCCACAGCGCTACCCGCGTCCCTCAAAGGGGTCTTAACCAGGAATAATAGAACTTATGAGATTCTAACGAATCTGCAACTAGCTTCCTGCTGTGTGAAAGGGGGAATGTACTCTGCTGGGTGAATAAACTCACTAGCATGAGTTAGGAAGGATATTATTTAATCAATATATCCTCTCCTGCTACTCACATCATTCCCACATCTAACACATCTGGATTCCCAAAGACAATTCCTTTCTCAAAGGTCTGCAGTGGTGCTCTTCCTTGGGTTCCCTGCCTGCAGACTCAGCTTGCCCCCTCACCCTCACAGGTGACACCTATGCCTGGCCCCCTGGATCCATGCGCGCTGAACTCTGGGGCTTGATGTCCTTGTGAAGCAGCGGCCCAAGGGCAATGGACAAATTCTCATGCTCATCACAGGCTGGCAATTACCCAGCTGGGGAGGCGGGAGGCTTGGATGCTATCTGTTTGCTTAAATATTTCGCCTCTCTGCATGCATTTCTTGACACTCCAACTGCCAGAAGAGATTTGGAGAGGGAACAAGAAGAGAAGGGCCCCCATGTTTAGCTCCCTGGGAGCCTCTTGCCCTTTCCTTTTTTTAATGAGGGGGGAGAGGCGAGAATAAGAGAAGAGACTTCATTGCATCAACATTGCTGCGTCTTTATAAATGTCTAGATCTTGGGCAGCGGTTCCGCCGCACAGGGTGCCAAGCCGAAGGGGTGCCAAATTGAGAAGATCCATAACTGAAAAGATCCATTAGGGGGTGCCAAATTTTGGGCTTGCAAAGGGCACGATATTACAAAAGATTACCAAAGTCTGCCTGTGTCTTGGGAGTGGGGTGCATAAGGAAAGCTGGTATTAGGGTAGAATAAAAAGACTGTACGAGAGCAAATTGTCCAGCTGACGAAGGGCCCACATACTTAATATTATTAATTTGCTTATTTAGCATGTTGTTTGGTTGTTTCCTAATGTTTATACACCGCTGGTTTGTAAAAAATGAAAAAATCCCAAAGCAGTTTGCCGAAAAGATGCCACACTCAAAGAGCGAGTTCGATTCCTGTGTTGCAGAGGGTTGGACTAGATGGCTCCCGTGGTCGCCTCCAACTCTACAATTCTATGATTCAATGAAAGCAGGACGGCTCTTATGCGCATAGCTGTCAACTTTGAAAATAAGGGATTTCCCCCAAACTTTCAGGTTTAAAATTAAGGGATTTGTTCAAACTTTCAGATTTGAAAATAAGGGATGCCGCGAGGGCGGTGCAAAGGCACCAAGTAGCCTCACCACCCTGCGCTCCAGAGGCTGCGCGCGAACGTGTGAGCGAAAGAGCGAGCGCGTAGACGGCAGGCAGGCTGTCTGTCTGGTTGGGCGTGAGGGTCTGGCGCAAGGCATGCAAGCTCTGCCCCCAGTCGGTCTCAGACTCCTTATTGGCAGCCCAGCAACGCAGCTGAGGAGCCTCCCTGGCCGGCAGGGAGGGAGAGGAGCTGCTTCCTTTGAAATCAGGGAAATTTAAGGGATATCAACAATCCGGGATAGCAGTGGGAAACGGCATTGGAATAAGGGAGTTTCCCACAAAAAAAGGGAGGGTTGACAACTATGCTTATGCGGCACCTGTAAAGGTGGCATTTCCACCGATAGAAGCGGCCAAGTGGGTGCATATGGGCAAAGTGATCTCACAGGTAGATTGGCCCCAAGTTATTAAGGACTTTGTATACTAAGAGGAGGGACGCAGGTGGCGCTGTGGGTTAAACCACAGAGCCTAGGGCTTGCCAATCAGAAGGTCGGTGGTTCGAATCCCCGCGACAGGGTGAGCTCCCGTTGCTTGGTCCCTGCTCCTGCCAACCTAGCAGTTTGAAAGCACGTCAAAGTGCAAGTAGATAAATAGGCACCACTCTGGCGGGAAGGTAAACAGCGTTTCCGTGTGCTGCTCTGGTTCGCCAGAAGCGGCTTATTCATGCTGGCCACATGACCCGGAAGCTGTACTCCGGCTCCCTCGGCCAGTAAAGCGAGATGAGCACCGCAACCCCAGAGTCATCCACGACTGGACTTAATGGTCAGGGGTCCCTTTACCTTTACCTATACTAAGAACTTGAACTTGACCCAGTAACATTTGAAATTTTCAATCATTCTTGTTATTTTTCTTAGTGATAATTTTATTGCTTTATCTTTTTTGTACTCCATTTTGAGGTGTGTGTTTTTTAACAATCAGGAGGTGTATAATTTTTTTTTGAAATAAATATTCACAGTTTCAGAAGAGAAGGGATGGAAACTGGTGCGTTGATATACTGAAAAAGAGAGGATATCTACATTGGTGTACAAAGGCTGTTAAGCCACCCCCAAAAGGGCACTAAGTGCATATTATGGGGAAAAGGTAAAGGTAAAAAGGGGGGGTTGTACAGTTTAGAGCTGGTCTTTGTCAACTACAGCACCAAAAGACTTTTTTTTTTTTTTTTTTGCCTGAGCAAGATGTAACAAAGGATGTCAGGGTCTGACCCCAGGCTTGGGTAATGAATGTCCCTTGTTCCAGGGCAAGCAGCGAATCAGTCAATGGGGCTGAAGATGTGCTAATGGAGAGGAAAACGTTCTGTCCTATCCCCTACTTGCCATGGGGGGCGGAGGGGGAGGTTCTGTCGCGAGTAGAGGTGCCCGCAAATGGAGCACCGGGCCTCTGATGCGATGCAACTCTAGCATGAAATTGAGCCGCTGATTGTCTCATGCGGCGGTAACGAGAAGCATAAGATGTAATTTCTCAGGCATGCCGGATCTAATTAGAGGCTGCCCAAGGGTGACATTGCTGCCTTTTGCATCTGCTCGCCGAGCTGAGGAGGGGATCCAAATGGCCAACAAGACCCCCGAGAGAGGAGGAAGGGCTTCAGCGGAGAGTTGTCTCACAGGTGGGCTGGGGGGTGCAGCAGGCATTGTGTCTCCACACACATGGGCATGTGTCTCTTGGCGAGGGGCTCACTGATATGGCCATGCGGCAAGGACTCGGGGCTCCTGCTGCTCCCTCAAGTCTTGTCCAAGCATGGCTTAAATCACAGAATCAGAACTGTCGTGTTGGAAGGGAGCCCAAGGGTCATGGTGTAGTGGTCAAGAGTGGTGGACTCGTAATCTGGTGAACCGGGTTCGCGTCTCCGCTCCTCCACATGCAGCTGATGGGTGACCTTGGGCTAGTCACACTTCTCTGAAGTCTCTCAGCCCCACTCACCTCACAGAGTGTTTGTTGTGGGGGAGGAAGGGAAAGGAGAATGTTAGCCACTTTGAGACTCGGTAGTGATAAAGCGGGATATCAAATCCAAACTCTTCTTCTTCTTCATGTAGTCTAGCCCTTTGCAATGCAGAAATCGTAGGTAAAGTCACTCTGATCAATGCCCACCCAGTCTCTGTTTAGAAACCTCCGATGAAGGAGAGTCCATCACCTTCCCAGGTCATATACCGTATTTTTCGCTCCATAAGACGCACTTTTTTCCTCCTAAAAAGTAAGGGGAAATGTCTGTGCGTCTTATGGAGTGAATGTGTGGTCCCTGGAGATGCACTGCCCAGGGGCAAAAGCAGATCGTGCTTTTTAAAAAAAAGAGAGAGAGAGAAGGGGGTGTTGAAAGGAAGCCCACTGAGCAGCTGCTCAGCAAACGATCGGGGAGAGAGATAAGGGAGAGAGATTCCAGCCCCGCCCCCTTGCAGAGGGAGGCTGTTTCCCCAGCGACATGTGACTGGCTGATTAGATTATCTGTCTGGAAACTGTAGAAATGGCTTCCTGAAGCTGCAGAACTGTGAGTTAAAACAGGGTTTTTTCCCTTTGCAAAGTAAGCTCAACAACTTTGAGCTGATCCTCAAAAAATGGGGCTTTCCCCCTCTAAAAACTAGGTGCATCCTATGTTCAGGTGCACCTTATAGAGCAAAAAATACGGTAATTATAAAATTGTTGAGTTGGAGGGGACCCAAGGGTCATCTAGTCCAACCCCCAGCAATGCAGGAATCTCAACTAAAGCATCCATGACAGATGGCCATCCAACCTCAACTTAACCTGCCCCCCAAAGAAGATCATTTTTTAAACAAAAACAAAACCTCCAGTGAAGGAGAGTCCACTACCTTCCAAGGGTGTCAGTTCCACAGTTGAACAGCTCTTACCCCCAGAAAGCTCTTCCTAATGTTTAGTTAGAATCCCATTTGAATCCATTGGTTTGGTTCCTAGGCTCTTGAGCAGGAGAAACCAAGCTTGCTCCATCTTCCACGTGGCAGCCCTATAGATATTTGAAGGTGGCTGTCATCTCAGCTCTGTCTTCTCTTCTCCAGGTTAGACATCTCCAAGTCCTTCAGCTGTTCAAATGACCACTCATCGGAGGCAGACTGACCACGAGTGTGTCTTTCAGACTCCACACTTTGTGACCTGCTAAGCAAACCTGTGCTCTTGAGTCGCCATGAAGGGATGCAGGGATGCCGTCTCACAGGACTTACCTGGATGGAGGTGCAAGTGGTGGTCACACCTGTGTCGTAGATGGTGTTGCTGTCATTGGCGTCGTATGTTGATGTCTCCATCTTGGGCGGCAAGGTTATGTGTTGAATCGGAGGGAGAGGCCGGTCCGTGCCGTTGCCGAAAGCCTGGATGGCATTTCCTGGAGAGGGAAACAGACAGCTTTACTGAAGGAACAACCAAAGCTCCTCCTCGATGTCACCTCCATGCCCTTTCCTATCAGGCTTCCCTGTTGGGGACCCACCCCTCTCTGACCTGCCCATTGCTTCCTGCAAGTGCTCTGCAGCCCGACATGAATGCGATATAATGAATGTAACCACAGGAGACGGCAACGGCGACCAACTGGATGGCTTAAAAAGAGGATTAGGCAAATTCATAGAGGAGGGGGCTAGCGAGGGCTACTAGCCATGCATGAAGGCGAAGCTCTGCCTCCACAGCAAGGCTTCTGAATTCCAGTTGCTGGAAGCTGCAAGAAGGGAGAGGGCTCTTGTGCTCAGATCCTGCTTGCGAGTTTCTCAAAAGTGGCACATGGTATCGAGTCCACTGTGAGAGCAGGATGCTGGACTCGATGGGTCACTGGCATAGCTGTCAACCCTCCCCTTTTTTGCGGGAAACTCCCTTATTCCAATGCAGTTTCCCACTGCTATCCCGGATTGTTGATATCCCTTAAATTTCCCGGATTTCAAAGGAAGCAGCTCCTCTCCCTCCCTGCCGGCCAGGGAGGCTCCTCAGCTGCGTTGCTCGGCTGCCAATAAGGAGTCTGAGACCGACTGGGGGGGCGGAGCTTGCATGGCTTGTGCAGCCAGACCCTCACGCCCAACCAGACAGACAGCCTGCCTGCCTGCCGTCTATGCGCTCACTCACCCGTTCACGCGCAGCCTCTGGAGCGCAGGGTGGCGAGGCTACTTGGTGCCATTGCACCGCCCTCGCGGCATTTTCAAATCCGAAAGTTGACAGCTATGGTCACTGGCCTGATCACATTATGGTTAGTAGCCATCAATAGCCCTCTCCACCATTACATGTGGTGCGCTCTCTCTCTCTCTCTCTCTCTCTCTCTCTCTCTCTCTCTCTCTCTCTCTTACACACACACACACACACACACACACACGTGCATGAGACTCCACGGTGTTTGAGAACAGCCCTAACCTCCCTCTGTCCAACTTCTACTCTGGGGACCACAGACTGACTTACGCAGGCAGGGGTTTTCCATGAAGTCCTTCAGGAACTTCTCACACTCTTCCTCCATGTTGCCACTGCCCCGGCAGGAGCACGACGGGGACACAACGAGGTTGGCAGTGCTGGAGTCGACATAGTTGGGTGTCATGTCAAGCCCTGTCCAAGAAGGGAGAGGGTAAAGCTTGAGTCTGCCACCTCCTACTCACAGAGGGATGGGCAAATGCCACCTGCTTTGTAATTCCCTTCTCAAAACCCTGCCCCATTTGTCCAGCGCACATCAGGTACTGGACCCTCAGGGTTCAATTTAAGCATCAGTGTGTATCTCAGAGACCCAGCTCTTTATTGTGAGAGATTGCAGTCAAACAGAACGACGCACGACTCCTAGTTAGTACATGAAGGGGTTAAGGACTACGTTGTATTGCTAGATAGACTCAGTTATGTCATGCCCCTCTCCAAAGAGGAAACAAAGATTCTTTCTTCCTCCTTTCTGCCATGTGCTTAAGCAACCCGGTGGCGCTGCTAAAGGAAGTTTGTCCCAAGCCCAGGAGGAAACAGGAAGTTCTGACTGGCTGGACCAAACATCCCCTTGCATGTCTACTCTAGGAAAACTAGGAATGTTGTACTTGACTGCTATCTATGTATCACAAAAGGGACTCCACTGCAACACAGGACGTCATGTGGACACTGCCAAAAATAAAAAAATAAAGGACACAACAAGCAGTTTCAACTCAGCATTAGCTCCAGTGTGGATGAGCCCATTAATGCCACTCACCTATTAGGCCTGCGTAGGAACCAAGACAAGCCTGGTAATTGTCCCCAGGGCAGCTGGTCAGTGATTGGAAAGAGGCTTGGCAATTCGTGTGGAAATCTGCCAGTCTTGACCTGGTGACAAAGACAAGGGAGGGCAGGGGAAGGAAAGTTAAAATACTGCCCTGCTCAAGAAGTAGCAAGTTGTCTATGAGAGTTGGGGTGGAGGGGAGAGAGAGGCGATTAAGGGAACCATGGTATTGCCAAATCCTAGAAGACTTTTAATCTTAGTGCCGTGGTACCTTGGTTGTCAAACTTAATCCGTTCCGGAAGTCCGTTCCAAAACCAAGGCGCGCTTTCCCATAGAAAGTAACGCAAAATGGATTAATCCGTTCCAGACTTTTAAAAACAACCCCTAAAACAGCCATTTAACATGAATTTTATTATCTAATGCAGGGGTCAATTTTACTATCTAATGCAGCAAACTTTTTCAGCAGGGGGCCGGTCCACTCTCCCTCAGACCTTGTTGGGGGCCAGACTGTATTTTGAAAGAAAAAAAAATGAACGAATTCCTATGCCCCACAAATAACCCAGAGAAGCATTTTAAATAAAAGGACACATTCTACTCATGTAAAAACACCAGGCAGGCCCCACAAATAACCCAGAGATGCATTTTAAATAAAAGGGCACGTTCTACTCATGTAAAAACACGCTGATTCCGGGACCGGATTGAGAAGACGATTGGGCCGGATCCGGCCCCCAGGCCTTAGTTTGCCTACCCATGATCTAAGGAGACCACTGATCCATAAAAGGAAAGCAATAAACAATGTACTGCAGTCACACAATCAATCAGTCAGTAGCTGAACTGGGTTTCACACAGTCACAAAAACAAAAGAGCCGCAAAAACAAAAATACAAAATAGCAGCAAAAACAGACAGACCTCAGCATAACACTCAACACGGAAGTGTGGCACTCAAATCGGAAGCGTAACACTCAAAACAGAGCACGTTCAGCTTCCGAACAAAGTTTGCAAACCAGAACACTTACTTCCTGCTTTGCAGTGTTTGGGTTCCAAGTTGTTTGAGTACCAAGGCTTTTGAGAACCAAGGTACCACTGTAATTTGGATTGCTGGTTTGCAAATGGTCCTTCTGGAAAGGGTATCTCATTAACAAAGTATCTAAAGGGCAAGGTTCGATTGGCCTTTTTTTTGCTATATATAATAGAATCATAGAATTGCTGATTTGAAAGGGACCCCAAATATTGTCTAGCCCAATTCCCTGCAATGCAGGAATGACAGCTAAAGCATCCCTGACAGATGTCCAACCACTGATTAAAAAGCTGAAATGAAGGAGAGTTCATCGCCTTCCAAGGGAGTCCATTCCACTTTCGAACATATGGCATGATTTTATTTCTTATACAAATATTGAGGCACATGGTCACTCAGTGCCACCAGCATATGCAAATGTCTGACTCATTTAAGCCTATACAAAACTTTGGACACATCTAAAGGTAAAGGGACCCCTGACCATTAGGTCCAGTCGTGACCGACTCTGGGGTTGCGGCACTCATCTCGCTTTATTGGCCGAGAGCCGGCGTACAGCTTCTGGGTCATGTGGCCAGCATGTGAAAGCCGCTTCTGGCGAACCAGAGCAGCGCACGGAAACGCCGTTTACCTTCCCGCCAGAGCGGTTCCTATTTATCTACTTGCACTTTGACGTGCTTTCGAACTGCTAGGTGAGCAGGAGCTGGGACCGAGCAATGGGAGCTCACCCCGTCGCAGGGATTCGAACCGCCGACCTTCTGATCAGCAAGCCCTAGGCTCTGTGGTTTAACCCACAGCGCCACCTGGGTCCCTTGGATACATCTACACAGCTGCAAATAAAACATTTAAAATGTGTTGTAAAGTGCAAATGTGACACTAGGTGGCGATAGTGAGCTATGCAAAATTCAATGCATTTTTCAAAACATTTTTTAGAAAAAAGCATGTTCACAGGTGTTTTTTTATATGTGTGTGTGTGTAGATTCCACCTTTTATTCTCAGTAATGATGGAACTCACAGATGGAGAATACTTTTATTTTTATAAATAGTTTTGTTTTTTAAAAATGAATATTTTTGCGAGTTAATACTTTATTATCGCTTTGGAGCTGTGTTGTATCTTTAACTATGATTCCTGCTTTGCAAGGTTCAAATTAGATGACTCTTTCGGTCCCTTTCCATCTCTACAATTCTATGATTTTATTATCTTTGTACTTTTGTCCTTCCAGCCTTTATGGTTTACATTTCTGACTCTCTCTTTTTTGCCTTTTTTTTGTTACGTTTGCGCTTTTGGCTGTAGTTCGCAAATCAATAAAATAGAATAAAGAATAAAGGCAGTTAAGGGTCTGGAAAGCTGCAGGAGGTGGTCATCATGTCACAACTCATATTCCCAACCCTTTTGTGGCTCTTCCTGGACCTCACACCGTGAGCGAGAGAAGCCAGAAAAAGCTGCCAGGAAGATCTATGTCCGAGATGACCAGGGAGGCGTGAAGACCATCACCCAGGGAAGCACAGAAACTAGAGCTGGGCTGAAATGACTCACAGCTTTTCATAAATTTTTCTGGCAGTGCAGAAAAGAAAAAAAAGCCACCCTTAGCATTTAGTCCCCACGTCCTTCTTGTGAAATTATGCACTTCCTTCGTTGACAACTGGGTGTCTTTTCTCTCAGTTAACCCTCGGTGACATCTTCACGCGGCCAAATTGAATTGGCTTTGCAGTGTTGTGGCATCTCGTTCGCTGCTTGAATCATAGAATCGTACCCTGTTTCTCCTAAAATAAGACATAGCCATAAAATAAGAGCAGTAGTTACATATTCATATGACCACTGCTCCTTGAAAATTTCCATTGTATGTTAAGTTATTATATGCTGAAGAAGACGTATACGAAACAGTGTCAATACCGGATCACTGTCCGTTGTCTTTCTGGTATTATACAAGAAAAATATATAAACTACTTTCATTGGCCGTCGTGTTGCTCATTTTTGTTTCTGTTGAAGATTGCAACACAGAGGTTTTTTTGTCTTGCTATAAAATAAGCCGTAGCAGGATTTCTACGCATTTGTGAAATATAAGCCATACCCCGAAAATAAGCCATACCCTGAAAATAAGACATAGCGGCGCGGCGCCTCTCCCTTAAGATGGCCAGGATAGGCGTGGCTATGCAGCGTACTGACGCAGAGCGGTTAAAATAAGATATCTCCCGAAAATAAGCCATACTGTGTTTTTTTGAGGGAAAAAATATATATAAAACAGTGTTTTATTTTAGGAGAAACATGGGTAGAACTGCAGGGTTCGGATGGGACTGTGGGGTGTGAAACACAGAGCAGCCAAATACAACATTCCTAGAGTGGACATGTTTGGACATGAAGAGGGATGTTTGTCCAGCCAGTAGATAAACTTCCTGTTTCCTCCTGTGCTGGGACAAACTTCCTTTACATGTGACCAGAAGTGGGCGTGACTTTACCTGTGCAGGTAGCAAAAGCACAGGACTGGCCACCACATCTCTCTCTTCTCCATTTTGCTTCCATCGAAGAAGCACCAGCCTGAGATGCTCTCTTGGCTTCCAGCCAAGAGAGGAGAAATGAACTATCTCCTTATGGGATAGATTCCACATGTATATACTTTGTAACTCAAGTCTGCCTTCAGGGATCCCACTGTGAACTGAATGAACCTGTGAGTAAACTATTTTACACTTTTTATACTAGACTGTGCCGTGTCTATTCTTTTAAAAGGGAATAAAGGGGAAATTACCAGGTAACTTATTTTAGAGGCTTCATGCAACCCTGGCAAAGCGTTATCCGCTGTCAAAACAAAATAAAAAATAAAAAAAATTCCTTCCAGTAGCACCTTAGAGACCAACTAAGTTTGTTCTTGGTATGAGCTTTCGTGTGCATGCACACTTCTTCAGATACACTGAAACAGAAGCCACCAGACCCTTATATATAGTGAGAGGGTGGGAGGGGTATTACTCAGAAGGGTGGTGGGAATGGGTGATAGGCTGATAGCTGTGGTAAACCTGTTGACGACTGTTAACGACTGCAATTAGTCTTACAAGAAAAAGCAAGGGGTGAGGTGGTTAAAAATAGCTTTGTCATGTATAATGAGATAAGAATCCAATGTCTTTGTTCAGACCAGGTCTCTCCATGGTTTTAAGTTTGGTAATGAGTTGCAATTCAGCAACTTCTCTTTCCAGTCTATTTCTGAAATTCCTTTGCAATAAGTCAGCTACTTTGAGATCTTGTATAGAGTGTCCTGGGAGATTGAAGTGTTCTCCTACTGGTTTCTCTGTCTTGTGATTCCTGATGTCAGATTTATGTCCATTTATCCTTTGGCGTAGGGTTTGGCCTGTTTGTCCAATATAGAGAGCTCTGTTGGCATTTGATGGCATACACAATGTTAGACGATGAGCAATTAAATAGTCCTAAGTTATCCGCTGCGTAAGTTTAAAAGGGGGATGTTACTCTGCTAACACAAGTTGGGAAGGATATAATTAAACAATATATCCTCTCCTGCCTCCCTGAACATTCCCACAGGGACCCCAAGGGCCATCTAGCTAGCCCAACCTCCTGCAATGCAGGAATCACAGCTAAGGAATCCCTGACAGATGGCCAGCCAACCTATCTTTAAAAACCTCCAACAAAGGAGAGGTCACTGTCTCGCGAGTGAGTCCACTCCACTGCAGAACAGCTGTTAACATCTTCCTAATGTTTAGACACGGTCGCCTATACCCTTTCCACATGTACCACTGTCCAACCAGGTGTCTCCCCTCCCTACATTCTCTATTTGTGGATCTCACTATTCCTGTCTAAGTGTAGGACTTTACGTTTAAAACCTATTGGTTTTGAACCAATAAATAAAGGTAAAGGGTAAAGGGACCCCTGACCATTAGGTCCAGTCATGTCCGACTCTGGGGTTGCGGCGCTCATCTCGCTTTATTGGCCAAGAGCCGGCGTACAGCTTCCGGGTCATGTGGCCAGCATGACAAAGCCGCTTCTGGCGAACCAGAGCAGTGCACGGAAACGCCGTTTACCTTCCCGCCAGAGCGGTTCCTATTTATCTACTTGCACTTTGACGTGCTTCCGAACTGCTAGGTGGGCAGGAGCAGGGTCCGAGCAGCGGGAGTTCACCCCGTCGCAGGGATTCGAACCGCCGACCTTCTGATCAGCAAGCCCTAGGCTCTGTGGTTTAACCCACAGCACCTGGGTCCCCTGAACCAATAAATACCCATTCATAATTCAACCCGCCTGCCTGGACGAATCCTTTTAATCTGTGTGTCTGGGAAGTATGTGCATTTCATTTCCTGGCTTTGACCTCACAGTTCTCTCTTCCTCCATCCCATCAAGAAAGAAACTTGCACCCCTATTTAATCCAGATAACACCGAACCCCTTTTTAATGTGTCCAGTAAATGTATGGCGCGTATTGTGGAGTGACCAGTTTAACTACGTGGTTTGGTGAAGAAGCACCTCCTTCTGCCCAGATCTTCCAACAATTCAGCCTGTTGGCATTTCATCGGCATTTCATCGTCTTCACAGCGATACAGGGCAGGCTGGCAATGCTAAAATCCTGGCATGCACTGCTGAGTTTGACATGTTCTCTCTGCCTCTCGCTGGAGCCTGGGTACGCTGGTGTCTTGAGGCATCTCCTTCTGAAAAGCTGGCTTGTTCTGGGCAGGTAATGAAGCAAGAGAATCGATGGGTTTTCACCCTTCTTCACTTTGAGGGAGGCTCCAGGGTGGGGGCAGGGAGGGTGCTGTGGCCGCAGCAGGAGAAAGGAGGAGCCGTTTCATATGCAGCCCCTTCGTGAGGCCAGGCTGTGCACCAGCAAGACACTGGGAGCACTGCTTACCTTTCTTAGTCGGTCGTGAAAACTACTACCGTATTTTTCGCTCCATAAGACGCACCTGACCATAAGACACACCTAATTTTTAGAGGAGGAAAGGGGGAAAGCCCCATTTTTTGAGGATCAACTCAAAGATGTTGAGCTTACTTTGCAAAGGGGGAAAAAATCCTGTTTTTATGGGGTTCAACTCACAGTTCTGCAGCTTCTTTAGGAAAGGAAAGGGGGCCGTTTCTACAGTTTCCAGACAGATAATCTAATCAGCCAGTCACATGTCACTGGGGAAACAAACAGCCTCCATCTGCAGAACATTCAACAATGGAGGCCTGGGCAAGGGGGCGGGGCCAGAAAGGGAGCCAGCGATGGACCACACATTCGCTCCATAAGACGCACAGACATTTCCCCTTACCTTTTAGGAGGAAAAAGTGCGTCTTATGGAGCAAAAAATACGGTATTCTGGACAACCCTTTTTAGAGGGTAGGGGCAGTAGGGGTGAGTTTATGGAAATAAAATGATTGGGAACCACTGAGAGGTAAATATCAGCCTGTAATATGAGTCTACCATATACAGTTGGTATAAGGATTTCTGGCATCACGCTTGTGAGAGATATTCAGCACCTGCATAAGACAAGGCTAAGGGAGCTTCTTCTTATTTTGCTCCTCGGCTGAGACCTGCTTTGTCCAGGGAGGCAGGTAGAATTATGAATGGTTATTTCTTTGTTTAACACGGGCTAAAGGAAGGACACAAAGAATAAGCAATATTCCAGGTGGAATATATGGCTTGGTTCTTATATGGCTTAAATCAAGGCTATCTGAAAGACTATGTTTCCTCATAAGGACCTGCCAGGGTTTTGAGATCTTCGGGAGAATCCCGTCTCTCGGTCCTGCCACCTCCCAGGCACACTTGGTGGGGACGCGGGAGAGGGCCTTCTTGGTGGCTGCTCCCAGACTTTGGAACTCCCTCCCTAGAGAAGCCAGACTGGCTCCCTCCTTGCTGTCCTTTTGCCGGCAGCCGAAGACTTCCCAAACAGACATTTGGGAGCTGACTGCTTTTAAGGAAGGGGCTGGCGCCGTGCTTCTCTCTCTCTCTCTCTCTCTCTCTCTCTCTCTCTCTCTCTCTCTGTATAAATGTTATTGTTTTTTTTAATGATTTGCCCCCCTGTCTTTTAAGCTGTTCGTATTTTGATCTATAAGCAGCCTTAAGGTCCGTGTCAAGGGAAAAGGTGGGGTATAATCAATCAATCAACCCTCTGGCGTAAATCTGGAGAAATAATACATGTTGCATTTTGACCGATTCATTCCCTGGGTGGCAGGGTGGATTTGATTTAAATCAAACTGATTTAAATCACTAGCAGGGTTGGATAAAAATCAACATTTAAAAAAAAAAATCAAAAAAATCAGATTTTTAAAATTTAAATCTGATTTATTATTATTATTTTTAAAAAAATCATTGATTTTTATCCACCCTACTAGTGATATAAATGGTGATTTAAATCGTGATTTAAATCATGATTTAAATCAGTTTGATTTAAATCAAATCCACCCTGCTGGGTGGGTACTCAATGCTCAGGTTCTGCTGAATCCCCGATGCCAGGATCAGAGTCGGTTGCATCAATTGCCCCAGGAAGCGTCACAAGCTCGTTGCCAACAAGGAGAGAATTTGTCACACACACACACACATCGCCGGGTCCTGCTCCTGCTTGTAGCATCCTCCAAGGCAAATGTTATCTCTTTGCACAATACATGACAGGCCAGCTGGTAATCTTTCCGTAATATCCAAGCCAAGATGTCGCTCTTTCCATTAGGCACAATGAATTCACAGTTATTGGATCAGATTTTAACTGCCAAGAATAAACCTTCCTGGAGCCATTCCAGGGCTTCTCAGGTTTCTGTCTTTCAGTGCCTGGGTCGGGAGCCCTGGGCCAAGTCCCTGGGTGTGGTGGCATGGAGAAGCCAAGCAAGCTGCCACTGAAGCACTCCTGGGGCAGGCAGGTGGTCCTGTCCAGGCTTCAATGCTGAAGGGGGACCTGGCTGAGGTTCTGGAAAACGGGA
Source organism: Darevskia armeniaca (assembly GCA_034641395.1). NCBI lineage: Eukaryota > Metazoa > Chordata > Lepidosauria > Squamata > Lacertidae > Darevskia > Darevskia armeniaca. Next base: position 308,169 of record JAWWNF010001029.1, on the reverse strand, counting down.
TTAATGCTGAAGGGAGGCTAGGAGGCCAGGAGAAGAGTCCAAAAACTTGGTTGTGTTCCTTTCCTGAAATACTTTTGAGAAAGGTATTAAAGGAAAACAGATGAAAAACGCAGGCTGCCTTCCAAGGGCTCCATTTCAAAATTAAATCTCCCAGTTGTTCCTCTTTTGATGAACTCATTACATGAATGTACTTTCCTTCTGGAGCCATTTGACTTGGCCAGGACACGCTGAGAATGTCTCCTTGGCAAACAAAGAGCACACATGGCTCAAAGTGTCTGGATCCCTGGGCCTCTGTCATGGGACGGGGCCATGATCAAGTGCTGGCCTAATCTGCAGAACCCCCTGAGCTTCCTGTGGCATTTATTTTTTTTATTTTATTGCATTTCTGTCCCACCTTTTTCTCCAAGAAGCCGAAGATGGCCATAGCTGTCAACCCTCCTTTTTTGGGCGGGAAACTCCCCTTATTCCAATGCCGTTCCCCGCTGCTATCCCGGATTGTTTGATATCCCTTAAATTTCCCGGATTCAAAGGAAGCAGCTCCTCTCCCTCCCTGCCGGCCAGTTGAGGCTCCTCAGCTGCGTTGCTCGGCTGCCAATAAGGAGTCTGAGACCGACTGGGGGCGGGAGCTTGTATGCCTTGTGCAGCCAGACCCTCACGCCCAACCAGCAGCCAGCCTGCCTGCCGTCTATGCGCTCGCTCTTTCGCTCACACCGTTCGCGTGCAGCTTCTGGAGCGCAGGGTGGGGAGGCTACTTGGTGCCATTGCACCGCCCTCGCGGCATCCCTTATTTCCAAATCCGAAAGTTTTTTTAAAATCCTTATTTTCAAATCCGAAAGTTGATGCAGCCCAGAATTGCATTGGCTTTTTTAGCTGCTGGCATCACAGTGTTGACTCATGTCAAGTTTGTGGTCTACCAAGACTCCTAGATCCTAGTAGCCCTGGTCATAAGGTTCTGTGTAGTTGTTAATTAATTGATATTAATTTTTTGTATCTTTATTTTAGATCTTGTTGTGATTTATGTGGGAATTGTTCAAACTGGCTGTGTATTTTTTGATGTTTGATTGTTTATGACTACTTTCGTGACATTGTAATTATGTACTTTTTTCATGTTGTAAGCCACCTTGAACATGGTTTAAAGCAGGCGTGCCAAACTTGGCCCTCCAGATGTTTTGGGACTAAAATCCCCATCATCCCTGACCACTGGTCCTGTTAGCTAGGATGATGGGAGTTGTAGTCCCAAAACATCTGGAGGGTCAAGTTTGGCCATACCTGGTTTAAAGTATGCAAAGGTGGCATACAAATAAAATTAATGTATGCATGCATGTATTGAAACGCACACAGTCAAAATGTATGCATTAAAATGCACACCTTTAAGTGAGATCATCTGGACTGTTCCCATGGCAAGTCCATGAAGCACACGTGTGGATTTCTTTCAGTCACAAGGCAAGCCAAAATGGCAAATAGAATTGAGAACGGCAGCCCATTAAAAACAACTATAAAATCCACAAGGAACATTAAGTGAGTTTCTTATTTTATACAGAGGAAGGTAATTGAGCCAACTGTTCAAACGGATGTTTTGGGAGCCTCCAAAACTCAGAGAGAGAGAGAGAGAGAGAGAGAGAGAGAGATGAGAGAGATGAGGAGAGAGAGAGAGGGAGGGGGAGAGAGAGGGAGAGAGACACACTGCTGAACTGGCACAATCACTTTGGCCTTTTGCTTCCCTCCTCCACAAAAGCTCCTGCCAAAAAAACTCCTTTCTAGTCACCTTGTTCCATATCTTGCTAGGAAGAAAGCCTTTCCTTTGGGGAATGTAGGCCATGAAGGAACGTAACCTTTCCCAGAGATGTCATCTGTGTAGCCCTCTATTCACTTCAGTGTCTCTCTTCATGCCCTGACCTTTGAAAGACACGTACCTATTTCGTCTGTCTATCCTTGTAGTAAACTGCATCCGAGTCCCTTAGACTATAGTTCTAGCTCTTTGGCTTTTTTGCTCCTCTCTCTTCTGGAAGCCTTAATTCCCCTCTGGTCCCCTGAAACTTTGGATTCGCTTGCATCTTTTGGAAGTGTGCGCCTGCAGCAGCAAACGCAAAGGGTATGTGGTTCCAGATCCACCTTCCCCAACCTGGTGCCCTCTGAGTGTTGTGGATCGGAGGCTGATGGGAGTGATAATCCAATAGAGGTGGAGGCTACAAAGTTGAACCAGGCTGCAATCTATGGACCAACCTTGGTCTAGACCAGCACAGGTAGATGTGTTTATCTTTTAAAAACATGATCACCTGTGCTGGATCAGACCACAGTGGGGCCATAGAGTGCAGGTGGAGATTTGTGGATGTCGTCTATCTCACTTAGGAGGGACCGCGGGTGGCGCTGGGGTTAAACCACAGAGCCTAGGGCTTGCAGATCAGAAGGTTGGTGGTTCGAATCCCCGCGACGGGGTGAGCTCCCGTTGCTTGGTCCCTGCTCCTGCCCACCTAGCAGTTCGAAAGCACATCAAAGTGCAAGTAGATAAATAGGTACCGCTGCAGCGGAAAGGTAAATGGCGTTTCCGTGCGCTGCTCTGGTTCGCCAGAAGCGGCTTAGTCATGCTGGCCACATGACCTGGAAGCTGTACGCCGGCTCCCTCGGCCAATAATGCGAGACGAGCGCCACAACCCCAGAGTCGGTCACGACTGGACCTAACGGTCAGGGGTCCCTTTACCTTTACCTTTATCTCACTTAGGAGGCCAGCCAGGGCTGGGTCAGAGAAACCAGTAGCCAGCCAGCCACAGAGAACATGGGTGAAGTGAATGGGAGAGTCCCTGACAGCATCTTCCATCGCTCTGGTACATTTTCAATGCACAACACCGGGGGGACTATGCTCAAAGGCATATGTTCCACTAGCAAAACTTCCTTTTCAAATCCCACCTCCGTATTTGCTGGTTTGATGTTGTTTCCTCTTAAGAGGCCCGTGTTTTCTTTTTAATTCCACGGCGGTTTAAGTGCACCTTGAAGAGGAGCCCCCTCCCCATGGCATTGCCTCACCTGTGCTCAGAGGCCATGCTTACCTAGCGAGCGAAGGAAGAATTAAGGGCATGCATCATTTGATTTTAATTGAAGGAATGTTCTATCCTCATTGAACTGCTAACTAAGCCGAACACAGGATTGTGTTTACATAAGCAAGCCCCGAGTCGATATAGACTTGCTGTCACGTTAAGTCAATACTTATGAAACTTCTCTGTTTAATTATTCAGCGAGGATTGACTTATTATTGTGTTAAGATGGTGGTTAGCCTTGAGCAAAGGGAGCCGCAGAACTGAAAAGGCTTCTTTCGGCTTTCCCCGGAATGGGCTGAGGCTCAGAGAGAGAGGGGGGGGGTGTCTCTCACATCTTCAGCATCATCAGATGCTTCTTCAAATGGGGCAGGGGGGGGACACAGCTGGGGATGGGGAGAAGGAGGCAGTTTTTCCAATTTTGTATCTTTCCATTCATACATTCCCGAATCAAAGCACGGCCCCAGCAGCCTTGGAGCTGATTATCAGCCAGCTGAGATCAATGATTCCCTAACAAAAAAGTCACCAGCCTTATTTCACTTTCAGAGCTAATCGAAGAGCCTCCATTCCCCCAGATGTATTGTTCCACGCTACCCAGTCTCTGAGCGATGAGAGACGCCAGGGTTCCTGCATGCTTAGCCAGGGTTCAGATCCCCTGGAATGAAGGTCAGTGGAGCCTGTTGCATCTTTTAGGGTATGTGGTTTTATTTACACCGACATACTGAGCATAAGATGAAGGGGTTCACAGCGTCAGCACCCCAGCAGATCTTTCTTCTCCATTAAGCACAGCTTTGGCTCCAGCACAGAGCAAGCAGGTCTCTGTGTATCCTGCTTCTAGCCAACATCCAAGCTCAGCTCCCACAAACTACTCTGGCTGTTGTTCTCCTGCCTAGCAGCTAGGTGAGGAAGGACCTTAGCCTGGAGGGTGCCATCACTTAGTTCAGGCATGTCCAACAGGTAGATCGTGATCTACTGGTAGATCACTGGACTAAAAAAAGCTCTACATCTTTGCCCGAAACCCCCAAAACAGGGCTTTCCTTCCTAAAAAAAAGCTCAACTTTGACCCAACACCCCAAAACATGGATGGCTTCCTTCCTAAATAACCTCAACAACATCAACAGAACCCCCAAAAGGGGATAGATCACTGCCAGTTTTTTAACTCTGTGAGTAGATCGCAGTCTATTGGAAGTTGGCCACCACCACCGTTCAGCCCGAACACTGAGGTCCAGCCGCCGAGGGCCTTCTGGTGGTTCCCTCGCTGCGAGAAGCAAAGCTACAGGAACCAGGCAGAGGGCCTTCTCGGTAGTGGCGCCCGCCCTGTGGAACACCCTCCCATCAGAGGTTAAAGGGATCAACAACTATATGACATTTAGAAAATACCTGAAGGCAGCCCTGTTTAGGGAAGTTTTTAATCTGTGACATGTTAATGTATGTTAATATTTGCTGGAAGCGCCCAGAGTGGCTGGGGGGACCCAGCCAGATGGGCGGGGTACAAATGATAAAATATTATTATTATTATTATTATTATTATTATTATTTATTATTATATTATTATTGGAAGTTGGCCACCCTGACTTAGTTGTAGTTCTTGCAACCTGGCTCATTCTTTTGGGATGCTGATGAGGACACTTAAGTGGCCAGCTAAGGTCTTTGTCATATCAATAAACTTATCTGACTAATTCAATAATAGAATCCTTTATTAGATTCTGAACCCTTGCTGCCCCCCAAGAATTGGAGGGTCTAAAGGCATCATCCTGACTGACCTTTACACACACACACCCTAAAAAAAAACCCCACAACAGTATGCTTGCAGGGATGAACGTTTCCCCACCCCCTGAAGAACGAAGGTCAGGTCAGAGGGAGCAGGGGGAGGTATATATGGATGTCATGAGACCTGTCCAATCAGAGGGAGGCTCGGGGGCACCTCCCCCTTGTGAGCACTTCCATTCAGCACAGCCCATCCCCTCCATTCCTCCAAGGAGAGCTGACATCTCCCCATCTGGTTCCATGAACAGTATTCTTATTTATATATTTACAGGGGAGGTCATAGTCCTGTGAGAAGGGTGAGTCAGCTGAATGTCATTCTGTCATGAGGAGCGTGTCCACCCCCATCGTTCTGCCCGGACACTGAGGTCCAGTGCCGAGGCCTTCTGAAGCGGTTCCCTCACTTACGAGAAGCAAGTTACAGGGAACCAGGCAGAAGGGCCTTCTCGGTAGTGGCACCCACCCTGTGGAACGCCCTCCCTTCAGATGTCAAAGAGAACAACAACTAACAGACCTTTAGAAGACATCTGAAGGCAGCCCTGTTTAGGGAGGCTTTTAATGTTTAATAGATTATTGTATTTTAATGTTCTGTTGGAAGCCGCCCAGAGTGGCTGGGGAAACCCAGCCAGATGGGCGGGGTATAAATAATAAATTATTATTATTATTATTATTATTAGAGAGAAATGGTGTGTGTGTGTGTGTGTGTGTGTGTGTGTGTGTGTGTGTGTGTGTGTGTGATTTCTATGGATTACAGTTCCAGCATAATGCTAAGCCTGAGCTCACGGTTTGTTTTTCCCATGAGAGCAAAGCACCCAAGGTACGCCATTAACCATGGACCCCTGTGGCACGTGAACATGTTCTACCTGCCATGCGTTATTGATCCAGACAACCATTTTACCAAGCGGTAACAGTGGTGGAAGCCTTACAACTGGATGAAACCCCCAACCTTGGTTCTACATGAGAAAGCATAGCAGGAAAAGAATTACATTGCATTTCATTAGTACAGATGACCAAGACACGCTACAAATCTGGCAACGTCACATTGGCTCAACTCCCACAAAGAGAACTGACTGTTGAGCTATGGAACTCCAGATGATGAGCTCAACCCACACAAATATATGACTCTTTCCCTAAGAAGCATTCTGAACCCCTCCTTTCACAGATCAACCGTATTTTTTGTTCCATAAGACGCACCTGAACATAAGACGCACCTAGTTTATAGAGGAGAAAGCCTGTTTTTTGAGGATCAGCTCAAAGTGGTGCAGCTTTTTTTGCAAAGGAAAAGCCCTGCTTTTTTTTTTTGAGGTATCAGCTCAAAGTGGTGCAGCTTTTTTTGCAAAGGCAAAAGCCCTGTTTTGAGGATCAGCTCAAAGTGGTGCAGCTTTTTATGCAAAGGGAAAAGCCCTGCTTTTTGAGGATCAGCTGAAAGTGGTGCAGCTTCTTTTTCAAAGAGAAAAAAGCCCCATTTTTATGGGGTTCAACTCACAGTTTGCAGCTTCTAGTCCTACAGGAAAGGAGCCATTTCTACAGTTTCCAGGCAGATAATCTAATCAGCCAGTCACATAGTCGCTGGGGAAACAAACAGCCTCCCTCTGCATATCAACAACGGAGGCCTGGGCAAGGGGGCGGGGCTGGAAAGGGGCCTTATCTCTCTCCCCGATCGCTTGCTGAACAGCTGTTCAGCGGCTTCCTTTCAACACCCTCTTATCTCTTTTGTAAAAAAAAAAAAAGAGCACAATCTGCTTTTGGCCCCTAGGCAATTTGCTCCAGGGACCATAGCAATTCGCTCCATAAGACGCACAGACATTTTCCCCTTACCTTTTTAGGAGGAAAAAATTGCGTCTTATGGACGCGAAAAATATGGATAGGCAATTCTGATTGGTCTCCTGCCCTGCCTATTCTCTGGCTAAAACCTGGACCTGTGAACAGCTGCTCCAAGCCCTTCTCATTACGCAGTGTAGTGAGAAGGCCCAACTGCTCTGGTTGTTGGTTTTTTCCAGAGATGCATCTACTGTATCACCAAATGACATTTGGCCCCATTGCTGCAGAGGGGTGTGAAGCTCTGTGGGTCCAGGTAAAAAATAAAAAAAAGGGGAGGGAAGCAAGCGTCCCACTTTGGACATGGATGCTCTCAAAGTTCAGGTCATTTCATCAGCATCATCTTTTCCTCTTTCGAGGTTTTCCATTGGAGGGTGAGGAGAAGGGAGTCGGAACGGAAGGAAGAACCCCAATGAAAAATGAAGGTCTCTCCTTGCCTCTGGAGACGGTGGAAGCACAGCCTTTGTAGAAGATGGGAAATTCTTCCGAGGCAGCTTTCAGTGAAGCATGTTAAGACCAGATTATTTGTGGTCTGATTTGCTGATGCAAGATGAAAAAATACAGCAAACTGCAGCTGCTGAAATCAGCTGTTTTCATCCTTTCCCCCTCCCTCTTTCCCCTTAGCTGAGGTTATGGTTTTGAAAAAGGTTTTATATTCTGAAGCTAAACCTGTCCGGTACAATCAGCGCCGTGTGCAAAGAGTCTGTCAGAAATCCCCGCAGCTGCGGGGAAGACAAGAAAAGCCACACAGAAGGAACGAGGGTGCCAGCAAAGGGAGGGGTTTTTTCATTCCAAGGGGATGGGGAGCCTGATCCAGAGCACCCTGGGGTGGGATGCGGGGCCTCTGCCACTCTCAGCGGGTCCCAAGGGGTGGCAAATGACACGTGACCATACAAATGCATTGCGGGGTCTGGCTGCTGCTTTAATGAAAGCGGGTCATTGGGAGGCTGCGATTTTGAGCAAGGGCGGGGGGAATGTGTGCTTAGCCCTTAGAACCATAGAATTGTAGAGTGGCAAGGACCCCCAAAGGTCATCTAGTCCAACACCTCGCAATGCAGGAAGCCCAGTAAAGAATTCCTGAAGGGTGGCCATCCAACCTACTGTAATCTTTTAAAAAAAACCAACCACCCAATGAAGATTTGTACAAGGGAGCACCGGTCTTGAAAGACCTACATTGGCTCCCAGTACGTTTCCGAGCACAATTCAAAGTGTTGTGCTGACCTTTAAAGCCCTAAACGGCCTTGGTCCAGGATACCTGAAGGAGCACTCTCCACCCCCACCGTTCTGCCCGACACTGAGGTCCAGCACCGAGGGCCTTCTGGCGGTTCCCTCACTGCGAGAAGTGAGGTTACAGGGAACAGAGGGCCTTCTCGTAGTGGCACCCCGCCCTGCGAACGCCCTCCCATCAGATGTCAAGGAAATAAGCAGCTATCCTATTTTTCAAAGACATCTGTAGGCAGCCCTGTTTAGGGATGTTTTAATGTTTAATAGATTATTGCATTTTAATGTTCTGTTGGAAGCTGCCCAGAGTGGCTGGGGGGAACCAGCCAGATGGGCGGGATACAAATGATAAATTATTATTATTATTATTATTATTATTATTATTATTAGTTAGCCTTTCCCCCTGCTAGCCACGTTCCCATTCTTCTTTTCTGCCCCCCTGGTTGCATTAGCAGTTTGACCCCAGTCCTATAAGAGGCAACCTGCTCCCCGCCTCCTTTCCTCTGATGTCCTCCTGCACTTGAGATAACAGTAAGGGGGAGTGGGGAAACAACCCTCTTTAAAGGCTCTCCAATTACAGCTCATCTTTTTGCCTATTAGCTCTTGGGTTGGAGGTTTAATTACCTGCTGTCCTCCTAGCACAGAAACCTATCTTTCCCTGTGTCTCTAGCTTGTTATCGCGGTGTGGTAAGTGCGGTGTTCTTGGTTGTGGCTGGAGTCCCATCACTTAGGCCTGCTTAAAAGCCGAAGGAATGAGCATCGGGGAGGCCATTTTTTTCCAAGAGCAGCAAAGACAGGCAAGCAGCGCCTTCCATGTGGTCTCTTGCACATGGCACTGCATGTTTCATAAGAAATAAGAAGAGCACCTGCTGGATCAGGTCAATGGCCCATCTAGACCAGCATCCTGTTTCTCACAGTGGCCGGATCCAAGCGCAAGAGCCCCCCACCCCCACCCCCCCACCCCCATGGTTTCCAGCAGCAGGTATTCAGAAGCATTGCTGGCCGTCCGACTGTGGAGGCAGAGCATAGCCAACCCTGCTAGTAGCCATCAATAGCCCTCTCCTCAATGAATTTTACCCAAATCCTCTTTAAAAGCTATCTAGATTGGTGGCCATCATTGGCTCCTGAGGGGGAGAGTTCCATAGCTCACTATGTACTTTGTGAAGAAGGACTTTCTCCCCCCCCCCCCCCCAATCTAGCTTGAGCTGCTGCTCAAGGGAGCTGGGTATGTTTAGCCTGGAGAAGAGAAGGTTAAGGGGTGAATATGATAGCCATGTTCAAATATATAAAAGGATGTCATATAGAGCAGGGAGAAAAGTTGTTTCTGCTGCTCCTGAGAAGCGGACACAGAGCAATGGATTCAAACTACAAGAAAGAAGATTCCACCTAAACATTAGAAAGAACTTCCTGACAGTAAGAGCTGTTCGACAGTGGAATTTGCTGCCAAGGAGTGTGGTGGAGTCTCCTTCTTTGGAGGTCTTTAAGCAGAGGCTTGACAGCCACCTGTCAGGAATGCTTGATGGTGTTTCTGCTTGGCAAGGGGGTTGGACTGGATGGCCCTTGTGGTCTCTTCCAACTCTAGGATTCTAGGATTATTTAGAGGCCTTGGTGGCAGGAAGGGTGGCTTCCGTGGAATCTACTCCTAATGCTTTTTTACTTCCAACCTGTGTGCTTTTCTCCAATGCCTTCAGCCACCTGATTCCCCCCTTCCCCTCGCTGCCCTCTTGGACAGGGGTAGGCAACCTAAGGCCCATGGGCAGGATGCGGCCCAATTGCCTTCTTAATCCGGCCCACGGACGGTCCGGGAATCAGCGTGTTTTTACATGAGTAGAATGTGTCCTTTTATTTAAAATACACCTCTGGGTTATTTGTGGGGCATAGAATTCGTTCATTTCCCCCCCCCCAAAAAAAAATATAGTCCAGCCCACCACATGGTTTGATGGATGGTGGACCGGCCCAGGGCTGAAAAAGATTGCTGACCCCTGCTCTTGGGCTTTCAGTGCTCCCCCTTTATACCTCTGTGCCCCTCCCCTTTCCACCAAGCCTTTGGGTTTGGTTCCCATTGTGCCCTGGCCCTCACCAGCCAGTAACCCCTGCCAATCACAGAAAACAACGGCCCATCCTAATATACCAGGATACCCCACCAGATTTGCTCTCTTTTACACTTTCCTCCACTTCTGTCATCTTTTCTGGGCTGATTTATATACATACATATTAATCCTTCATTCCTTATCTCGCTGCTCCTCATGTAGAGCCCAGAGTAGCTACCAATGTATAAAATAGTCGCAGAGTCGTCCTGCGACTAGACCTAATGGTCAGGGGTCCCTTTACCTTTACCAACACTCTGAAACTGGGCCAGGTCATTTCGTTGGTGAAATATGAGCATGTCCTGCCCTTCTAGATAATAAATGGGCAGTAGCATTCTGTACCAGCTTCAGCTTCCCAAAGCACTTGGGCAAGAGGATCCCATTGTGCCAGGACCTCCCCAGCCACAGAGGCCAAGCTGCCCTCCTCGCACTCCAGCTCGGAAGCCGCAGCGAAACCATCATCTCTCCTGCTCTGCTCAACAACTGCTAAAGCCAGCTAGGCTGCTTTAAATGAAGAAGTTTCTGCCACCAAAGACAGAACAAGCCACTGAGAGAGAGCTGCAGCTCTTATTCAGGACTCAGCCTTGGAGCGCAGAGGCTGAAACAACACCTAGGCTTTTATGGGAGCCCTCAGCCAGAGCCCTGCATGGAACTGTCCAAGGTGCCATGGAAGGCTCTCCCTCAAAGCAGAAGAGACTCAGAAAAGTTCAGGTGTGGCCCCTGCCCACTTCCTGACACTTGCCAAACTATCCTGTGCTGGAGCAGAATATTCTGAGGTCCCTTAAGAAGAGCACCTGCTGGATCAGGCCGATGGGGCCCATCTAGTCCAGCATCCTGTTCTCACAGTGGCCCACCAGATGCCAGGGGAAACCCTTCTGAAGACATTCCACATGGGACAATGAAAGTACCTTTGAGGGCCCCCACTATCCACAAAACTTGTGCAAAGGCTGTTAATGGAGGGAACAAAGCGAAAGGGAAGTGAAAGGTGCATTAATATCAATGCTGGATGTTCCATAAACAAAATTCCCTTTAGAATGGCCTGGTTGATTCCAAACCTATTTCGGTGATCCCATTTGCCACCCAAAATTCACTGCTCCCAGTTCCACAGCAGAGCTAACCTCTGTAATGTATAGAAAGAAACTAACAGTTGCTTGATTAGCCGAGCATCCACCGAAGAGTGTGCAGAGCATAGCTGTCAACTTTCAGATTTGAAAATAAGGATTTTTCCCCAAACTTTTGGATTTGAAGATAAGGGATGTCGCGAGGGCGGTGCAATGGCACCAAAGTAGCCTCGCCACCCTGCGCTCCAGAGGCTACGCTGCGAACGGGTGAGCGAAAGAGCGAGCGTGTAGATGGCAGGCAGGCTGTCTGTCTGGTTGGGCGTGAGAGTCTGGCTGCACAAGGCATGCAAGCTCCGCCCCCAGTCGGTCTCAGACTCCTTATTGGCAGCCGAGCAACACAGCTGAGGAGCCTCCCTGGCCGGCAGGGAGGGAGAGGAGCTGCTTCCTTTGAAATCCGGGAAATTTAAGGATATCAACAATCCGGGATAGCAGCGGAAACAACACTGGAATAAGGGAGTTTCCCGCAAAAAAGGGAGGGTTGACCAGCTATGGTGCAGAGGAGGCACAAGCACCAAGCAACAGATGCTGGCCATGCTCAGGGAGTCTTTCTTGGGCAGCAGGAAGGTGAGGTGGCTGACCCAACATTCCTACTGAGCAGGCAGGGCCAAGCTGGGGCAAGTTTCCCATAGGCTTGTGGGTCTCCCTTTGGGGCATCTGGGTTGCCACTATGAGAACAGGATGCTGGACCAGATAGGCTATTGGCCCGATCCAGCAGCCCCTTCTGATGTTCTTTTGCTCTTGCACTCAGGTCGTGCTTGCAGGCTTCCCCCAGGCATCTGGCTGGCCACCAGGAGACAGGAATCATCCCTCTTCAGGTGAGGTTTTGCCAGGATTCCCCATTCCTGAGCATTTGTTGGGCCCCGGGCCCAATTCTGTTCCAAACACCATTTCCCCAGGCCCACAAAAGGCTTTTCTCTACTATTATCCTTATTATGGCCTTAAATCATGGGAGAGCCTGAAGAAAATAAGATGACCTTTTTGGTTTAGAAAAGAGTAGAGCAAGAGGCAGGGAGAGACGTTGCAGTGCTTGGGACTTTTTAATTTAGTTTAGGAGAGTAAAAGGTGACATGGTAGAAGTTTATAAAATTATGCATGACTTGGGAGGAAGTGAATAGAGAAAATGTTTTCTCCCTCTCTCATAACACTAGAACTCGTGGACATCAGTGAAGTTGAATGTTGGAAGGGTCAGATGTTTTTAAAAATGACTTATTTATACAGTGCAGAGTTAAACCATGGAACTCACTCTTACAGGAGGCAGTGATGGGCCACCATCTGGATGGCTTCAAAAGAGAATGGACAAAGTCATGGAGGAGAGGGCTATTGACATAGCCTGTCAACTTTCGGATTTGAAAATAAGGGATGCCGCAATGGCACCAAGTAGCCTCGCCACCCTGCGCTCCAGAGGCTGCGTTGCGAACGGGGTGAGTGAAAGAGCGAGCGTGTAGGCGGCAGGCAGGCTGGCTGTCTGGTTGGGCGTGAGGGTCTGGCTGCACAAGGCATGCAAGCTCCGCCCCCAGTTGGTCTCAGACTCCTTATTGGCAGGCGAGCAACGCAGCTGAGGAGCCTCCCTGGCCGGCAGGGAGGGAGAGGAGCTGCTTCCTTGGAAATCCGGGAAATTTAAGGGATATCAACAATCCGGGATAGCAGCGGGAAACGGCATTGGAATAAGGGAGTTTCCCGCAAAAAAGGGAGGGTTGACAGCTATGGCTATCGATGGCTACTATGGTTCTGAATACAGTGGTACCTCGACTTACGAGCAACTCGACTTACGTATTTTTCGAGTTACGAATGACTTCCAGAAGAAGAAAAAAATGGCCGCCGCAACCGAATTTTTCGACTTACGAAAGGAAGTCGCGGCCGCTTTAATAGGAGTTTTTCAACTTATGAATTTTTGAATAGGATTTTTTCGACTTACGAATTTTTTTCGCTCAATGCATTCCTATGGGGATTCGACTTACGAATATTTTCGACTTACGAAAATCGCGTCAGAACGCATTATCTTCATAAGTCGAGGTACCCTCTGTATCAGTTTCTGGAAGCCACAGAAGGGGAGAGGGCTCTTGTGCTCAGGTTCTGCTTATGGCTTCCCAGTGAGGCATCTGGTATACTCGCTGGAGAACAGCTGGACCCAAATGGGCCGCATTGGCTTGATCCAGCAGGGCTCTTTGTATGTTCCTATGTGCTGTGGTTCATCAACTAGCCATTCCAGCAGCTCAGATTTTCTTCCCTCCGCCTCCTCCCTTTGTACCCAGCATTTAGCAAGGGGCAAGGGGAGGCACACAAGGATCGGCAGTGCCATTGGCCCTTGGAAGAGAATATTGCCCTGGCAGCTGATTAGACTGCCGGGGGAGTTCTGGCAGCTGGAGAGACAGAGAGACAAAACCAGAGAGACAGGGCAGAGCAAGAGACCGAAATTCAGGGAGACAAGTCTAGCACTAATGATGTTTCCCCCTTGGCCAGCACTTTGACACCTCCTTTTTCAACATCACTCGCAATTTCTTTCTCCTTGATCTCCTGAGACACTTCCCTGCCCCTGTGTCCGGCCCTAGCAGAGCATCACGTGCCCTCCCAACCCCACAAACACGCAGACACATATGCCCAGACCAGCTCCCTTCCCCTGCCTTCCTAAGCAGGCCTGTGTTCTTGGCAAAGTCAGCTCCAGGTTTGCCTGGTCCATTGGGGCCAGATGATTGACAGGATCCCCCATCCTGTCTCACAGTGGCAGACATGAGGATGAACCAGCTTGGCCAGCACTGTCACCTTCCCCAACAGCACCCCGTATGCATTAGAGTAATAGATTTGTAGAGCTGGAAGGAGCCAAAAGGGCCATGTAGTGCAACTCCCGGAAAGGCAGGAATCGCAGCGAAACAATCCCTGACAGGTGGCCATCTGACCTCTGTTCAAAAAGTTCTAAGAAAGAAGAGTACAACATCTTTCAAGGAAGTCCATTCCCTTGCCAAACAGCTCTTACTGTCAGAAATTTCTTTCTGATGTTTAGTCAGAATCTCCTTTCCTTGTAACTTGAATCCTTTCATTTGGCTCCTACCCTCAGAAGCAGCACAAAACAAGCTTGTCCATCTGCCCCATGACAGCCCTTCAGATATTTGAAGACGGCTCTCCAATCACATCTCAGTCTTCTCTTCTCCAGGCTAAACATTGCCAACTCCCTCCACTGTTCCTCCCAATTCTTGGTTCCAGACCCTTGGTACCCCTCCTTTCCACACCTTCCAGCTTGTCAATCACAGGACTCCAGGTGGGGTTGAACCAAGACAGAATAGTCAAAACAAAATAAAAAAATCCTTCCAGTAGCACCTTAGAGACCAACTAAGTTTGTTCTTGGTATGAGCTTTCGTGTGCATGCACACTTCTTCAGATACAAGAAAGAAGATTCCACTAAACATTAGAAAGAACTTCCTGACAGTAAGAGCTGTCGACAGTGGAATTTGCTGCCAAGGAGTGTGGTGGAGTCTCCTTCTTTGGAGGTATTTAAGCAGAGGCTTGACAGCCACCTGTCAGGAATGCTTTGATGGTGTTTCCTGCTTGGCCAGGGGGTTGGACTGGGTGGCCCTTGTGGTCTCTTCCAACTCCTATGATTCTATGAAAAGTTGTGTAGTTCTTTATCTCCTTGAGATCTGATGGGAGGGCGTTCCACAGGGCAGGCGCCACTACCGAGAAGGCCCTCTGCCTGGTCCCCTGTAACCTCACTTCTCGCACTGAGGGAACCGCCAGAAGGCCCTAGGCGCTGGACCTCAGTGGGGGTGGACGATGGGGGTGGAGATGCTCCTTGCCTCATGGGTGTGACTTGCCTCGTTCACCATCAGAAGTGTGCATGCACACGAAAGCTCATACCAAGAACAAACTTAGTTGGTCTCTAAGGTGCTACTGGAAGGAATTTTTTATTTTGTTTTGACTATGACAGACCAACACGGCTATCTACCTGTAACAAGACAGAATAGGTAAAGGTAAAGGGGACCCCTGACCATTAGGTCCAGTCGTTGACCAACTCTGGGGTTGCAGTGCTCATCTCACTTTATTGGCTGAGGGAGCCGGCGTACAGCTTCCAGGTCGACGTGGCCAGCATGACTAAGCCGCTTCTGGCGAACCAGAGCAGCGCACGGAAACGCCGTTTACCCTTCCCGCCGGAGCGGTACCTATTTATCTACTTGCACTTTGACGTGCTTTCGAACTGCTAGGTGGACAGGAGCTGGGACCAGAGCAACGGGAGCTCACCCCGTCGCAGGGATTTGAACCGCCGACCCTTCTGATCGGCAAGCCGTAGGCTCTGTGGTTTAGACCACACGCCACCCGCCTCCCTGAAAAGGTGAGTTTCCCCAAGAACACTCCCAGCATGCACCCAAACGCACAGCCGCACATCCAAATCACTGCATCAAAGCAATCCATTGCCAGAGATGCTGGAGACTCCATCAAAAACCCACACACGCCCAAGACTCAAAGCCACAATGGGCCACAATGACAACGTTTCATTGGTGAGCCCTGGATGCTGAGCCCGTTTTCCTTAGTGACCCTTCCTTTGGAAATAAACTCCAGTGCTCAAGGCCTTCCTTCTCCCACGTTTGAAAACTCTGCTAATAACAAAACCACATTTCACAGATCATTCGTGAGCCCCAGGGGCTTTGCCATTGGGAAACCTGGCTTCACAGTGAGAGGGTCCTTACCGGCAGAGGGGGTCCGACCTGCACAGGCTGCGGAGCTCCAGGCAGTTGGGCTTCTCCTTGTCCTCATAGGAGCAATGGGGACGATGGTCCTGTCGGCGTCGCTCGGCACACGCCTGGTCCCTGCAGGAGCAGAAGAGCAGCCGGTAGGTGTACTCGTGGGGCACGCGGTCGAAGAACTGGCGCAGGGCTTTGTGGCACTTGCGGCGGTTGCAGCGCTCCGTGGAGGAGATCTCCTTGTTGCAGAATGGAGATGTAGCTCGAGCGGAGGCGCTTGCAATTGTCGTCAGGTTGCAGGCTTTGGCCGCATCGAGGCAGTGGTTGCTTTTGGCGTTGGCAGTCGAGTCCATCCCCTGTCCCAGCAGAAGAGAAAAGGGGTTACTGTGCATAAGACAAGGACCCACCTAGTCCAGCCTCCTCTTCTCACTGTGGTCAAGCCAAGCACAAGAGCCCTTTCCTCCCTGCGTGATTTCCAGCAACAGGTATGCAGAAGCATTGCTGCCTCCGACTGTGGAGGCACAACGTTGTCAGTAAATACCCTGCCTGGGGCAGTTTGTGACGCTGCCCCAAAGCCAGAGCACAACCGTGTGCGCACATCCCCGGCTACATAGAGTCCGGTGGCGCAGCCATATGTGATTGTTCCAGTGTGAAGAACAACCACACACAAGCCATAACTAAGGCTAAAACTATTTATTGTATTAATAGTGCAGAGAGAATCTCTGCTGCCAGCCCAAATACAGAGCTGCCATTAAAACGTCTGTCCGGCTTCAGAGCTAGCCAGAAGAGCAAGTACAACAGTACAACAGTACAGTGAATACATAAACATTCCATGTAGGAAAAGATAAGACATCTTTCTCACGGTTTAGTGAGACAGGCAAATGTTATACCATCCTCGCTGCAGCTGTGTGTGCCGCTCGGCTTGGACAAAAATCATAACAAACACAGCCATCATGGGTAGGAGCCCCCGATAGCCCTCTCCTCTATGAATCTGTCTAATCCTCTTTTAAAGCCGTGCAAGTTGGTGGCCATCACTGCTCCAGTGGGAAGGAGTTCCATAGTTTACCTACGGACTGTCTGAAGAAGACCTTTCTTTTATCTGTCCTAATCATGTGCCACAGGATTCTCTGGGCACTTCCAGAGTGGTCCTTTATAATGTGCACTTTGGGTGACCTGTGCCCTTGGTGCTATGGGGCGTGCGAGAGAGACATGCACACCTCCTCTAGCTGCTCTCTGGGATCCTTTTGCAGCAGGTGGGATTCTTATCTACACCCTGGGAACAGCAGGTTGCAGCCATGCATGGCATTTGGGTCCAAGATTACATGGAGGATGTGCACCTGGGAGATTTGGCACGGGTACCTCTAAAATGCCCAGAAGGGGCAAGCAAGCAAGAGAGAAGGGACTGGCACAGAAGCAGCATTGTGGGGCTTCCCCCCCCCCATCCCTTTCCTTCCCCTCCATCCAGAGAAGAGCAGCTGTTCCTTCTCACCAAACCACAGAAGCCTGAACTCACACTAGCTCTGTGGCTCCCAAACTTTTTGGGGCCACCATTCCCATAGTTCAATAAACTCATCCCCAAAGCCCAACACCTTAATATATATATATATATATATATATATTTATATATATATATATATATATATATAAACATTGTTCAGAACATCAATTTGCACAACCCACAAAGGAAGACAATAGCACAATAAAATTCAAAACAGTAACAATTAATTGCAGTTATTCAAAAGCCAATTAGAAGTATTTCATTTCATTAATTCAAACAAAACTGATCCAGTGAGACCAGCTTTTCAAAGTCTGATAGTCATTTACACCTCCGACACCCCCCTGCCACCCCCTTGCCTCTTAGCACCCCTGCCCACTTTGGGAGACACTGAGACCCTCAAGGGCTGACACCAGCAGAGCATTCTGGAGCCCTAAACTATTTAGTCAAAAGATTTTTAGGTTGCCTGTCAGGTTCGCTTAATGGTTGCTCATGAGTAAAGACCAAGTCCTTCTTGTCTTTCAACTATTTTATTGTGCAAATATGTACAGTGTGGAGCTAACCCTAAACATGACCGTCTAATCGCTAGCGGAATCCGGAAGTGCCCCCTTCCTGTTGCGGCGCCAACACAAGAGTCTCGGCACTCTAAAGTGCCACCTTCTCCTTCTGCGTAAAGCGGGCACCGGAAATGGCGTCTCCCCCTCCGAGTGGGTCTGCTGAGTGGTGCTAGGTCTCTCGGCATCTTCCTGGAGACCTCTCACCCCCTGGCTCCCTCCCGGCAACTGCTCCTCCCCCGAGGAGGGGCTGGCAGATTCACTGGGAGACGAGTCCGTCGACAGCAAAGGCTGAGGCTGCTGGTAGCCACTCAGTGCCGGACTGGCAGGGGTGGGCACATCCCTGACAGTGCCCATCAGTGAAACCTGCAGGCCAGCATACAACAAGAATAACAGGGCATCAACTTTTTAAAAGTTGAAATTGAAAATGCAGAACTGGACAAAAGCAGAAAATGCAGCAGAGCCGAATGAAAGCCTCTTCCAGCCCCCAGTCATCCCTGGAGAGGCTCCTCTGCTCACTTTCGCAAGGATTTTCCTGGAAACTGCAGCTGAAATTGGACACAGGTGGGCAGCAGGGAGACCCCACATGCCCCCAATGGACCGCCTTGCTCCACCAGAAGAAAGGAACACAACACATCTGAAGCTACCATTATCCCTGCAGCCAGCTGGGCTGGGTCATGTATGTGTTCTATAGTGGAGAAATATGACACCCCCCCCCCAAAGTGGAAAATCCTCTCCTGCCAAGTGCAGTTGGATTCTCAGCATCTGCCCTGGATCACCAAATATTAGCATAAACAGAGAAGGTTGCAAGGAAAAATGAAAGCTGGGATTTCTGTCTGAAAGAAGTATTGCCCCCCCCCCCATAGTCTGCTCCATAGCCACCCAGAACCTCAGCCATCATGTCATTCATACCTCATGGACCTACAGGTATTAGAACCTCTTTGTCAAGAAGCAGATAGAGGTGATCTGGTTAACAGGCTGGACTTGTGGTTTGGGGAGAAAGCATCAGAAAAAGGCAACTAAAAGGTTCAAGGGGTTGGAGCAACAGGTTGAAAAATGGATTTCTCTTCCCATAATACACTCATTTTTCAACAAAACCCACTGAAGCACATAATCTGAATGAGAGTTGTGCAAGCAAGTTTTGGGGCCCCCACCAAGAGATCCACAGCTACATTCAGAGACAGCATGCACCCATCCTGGCTCCCCCCCCACCCCCCAGCATGTGCTGCCTCCAGTGGTGACCAGCAAGCTGGCTTGAGGCCTCCCTGAGCAACAGCCTCCCACGAACTCCAGCGCACAGATCTCTGACCTCAGAGATCCTTTCCAGATGTTCATTGGGGAAGTTGATTCAGTCTGCCACAAGCTGGCCTGAGTCTTCAAAGCACCTTCCTTGCCTTTGGCAACCAGGATGATCAAGGGGCTACAGTGACTCCCCTGTAAAGAAAAGTTGCAGCTTTGGGGGGATTTCAGTTTGGAGAAAAGGCAAGGAAGAGGTGACTTGACAGAAATTTATAAAATGATGCCTGAGATGAGAAAGTGGATAGAGAAACATTTTTCTCCCTCTCTCATAAAACTAGAACTCGCAGGCATCCGGTGAAACAGAACTTTGGGGAAATCAGGACAGATAAAAAAATACTGTATTTTTCCGTGTATAATACGACCCCGTGTATAAGACGGCCCCTATTTTTGGGGCGCCCTCAACAGTTGTTGAGCTTCTTTGTAAGTTCGCTGAACTGTTCAGCAGCTTTTCTATTATCTCCCGCTCTGGCTGACAAAACTGGTGCCGTAATACACCGCATACTGGCACTCACAAAATACTCTTCCTAAGCCAGGAAGAGCGGGTGAGCAGCCTCCCCTCCGACATTTCCCTGCTACTGCTGCAGCACCAGCCCTCGCTTACTTAGCATATTAATCCGTGTATAAGACAGCCCTCAATTTATCACAAAAAAATCAGAAAAAGGGTCGTCTTATACATGGAAAAATACGGTTGTCCTTCTCCATGCAGTACAAAGTTCAACTATGGAACTCGCTCCCACAGGAGGCAGTGATGGCTACCAACCTTGACGGCTTTAAAAGAGGTTTAAACAAATTCATGGCGGAAAAGGTTATCAACGGCTATTAGCCAGGATGGCTCTGCTCTGCCTCCACAGCTGGATGTAGCACTGTTTCTTAATCCTAGTGACTGGAATCCACAGGAAGGAGAGTTGCTCTTGTGCCCAAATCCTGCATGCAGGTTTCTCACGGACATCTGGTTGGCCAATGTGAGAACAGGAGGCTGGCTAGATGAGCCACTGGCCTGATCCAGCAGATGCTCTTCACTGAGGTCCCACTCCGAGGGCCCTTCTGGCCGTTCCCTCACTACGAGAAGCCAAGTTACAGGGAACCAGGCAGAGGGCTCTTCTCGGTAGTGGCACCTGCCCTGTGGAACGCCCTCCCTTCAGATGTCAAAGAGAACAACAACTACCAGACCTTTAGAAGACATCTGAAGGCAGCCCTGTTTAGGGAGGCTTTTAATGTTTAATAGATTGTTGTATTTTAATGTTCTGTTGAAAGCCACCCAGAGTGGCTGGGGAAACCAAGCCAGATGGCGGGGTATAAATAATAAATTATTATTATTATTATTATTATTATTATTATTATTATTATTATATGTTATTATGGTAGGAGCATGTTCATCATTAGTCATTCCAATGCCAGTCTTATTATGGTGCCTGGGGCCCACTGGCGTCACAAGGGGGAACGGGGGGGCGGTACGCCCCGGGTTCCACAGGAGGAGGGGGTGACACTTGGGCTGGCCCCGCCACTGCTCCCGCAGCACCCTTGCGAGGCACCGCAGCAAAAGCAGCAGCGGCAGGGCACCCCCACGAGCCGCCGCACGCGATCGCCGGCTTGTTGGGGTGCCCCTCCGCTGCTGCTTTTGGTGCGGCACCTCGCAAGTGCGCCGCGGGAGCATCGGCGGCCCGCCCGACACAGTGCGCACAAGCACAGCATTTCGCACATGCGCACTCTGTCGTGACGTCACGACACCCCGCCCCCAGGGGAAAGCCTCCATTCGCCGCCCGGGTGGCGAGGAGGCTTCCTCCGCCCCCTGCCTGGGCCCTCCCCACCCTAAGCCGGTGAACCTATGGAAGAGAGCTTACTGGGAACTGCTGTTGCTCCCAGTTCCCTTCTGCAATAGCCAGTTTCCTTTACTGCACAGAGCCAGTTAGCCACTTTCCTGATAGAGTTAACATGTGTCAGGTGCCAAGTTCTAATACAGCGTAAAATTAAAGTCATACCAGGGAAAGCATGAGACGACACGCAAGTGAAAGGGGCGCCCCTCCCACGTGCCTGCCTTGAACTCAAGCCTGTCCTCATCCGCCATCTGCTCTTGATTCAAACCAGCTTTCTCTGCGAGGGGAGTAACGTTTCGGTTCCTTTTGCTAAAGCTGATCCTGGCTCCGCCACCAGCCCTCTATGGCTGGGGGATGCAGAGCTCCTAAAGCATGGGTAGGCAAACTAAGGCCCCGGGGGCCAGATCCGGCCCAATCGCCTTCTCAATCCGGCCCACGGACGGTCCGGGAATCAGTGTGTTTTTACATGAGTAGAATGTGTGCTTTTATTTAAAACTAGCTGACCGGGCCACGCCTTGCTGTGGCTGATTTGGTGAAATGCAAAAAGTAAGATACAGTACGAAAAAGAAAGTGTGTGTGCTGTTTAACGTCCACTGGAGGGCGCTATTTTTTGCACAAAATCACATTTTTACCTGGGAAAGGTGTGGTATTTGTGCAATGTAAGTACATATGATCACTCCCATATGGGCATGGAACGTTGTGTCCAAATTGAACGGAATCGATCAAGGGGTTACGGAGAAAGGCGATTGTTAACAAACATCCAACTTGAACGATTTTATATACAGTGATCCCTCGACTTACGAATGCCCCGACTTCCGTATTTTTCGAGTTACGAGGGATCGAAAGCGGCCGCTGCTTCCGAATTTTTTCAACTTCCGATCAGAAGCCGCGGCCGCTTTAGATGCGGTTTCCTCGAGTCCCGAAGGTTTTTTCGACCTACGAATGCGTTCTACCAACGCATTCCTATGGGGACTCGAGTTACGGTGATTTCGACTTATGAGGATTCCCTCGGAACGGATTATCTTCGTAAGTCAAGGGTCCACTGTATATAGATGCATCTCTGGGTTATTTGTGGGGCATAGGAATTCATTCATTTCCCCCCCCCAAAAAAAAATATAGTCCGGCCCACTACATGGTCTGAGGGATGATGGACTGGCCCACGGCTGAAAAAGGTTGCTGACCCCTGGGATAGATGGTCATCTGTCAGGGATTCTTTAGTTGTGGTTCCTGTATTACGGGGGTTGAACTAGATGACCCTTTGGTGCACCTTCCAACTCTACAATACTATGATTCTAACTTAGAATGTGTCCTTTTATTTAAAATGCATCTTTGAGTTATTTGTGGGGCCTGCCTGGTGTTTTTACATGAGTAGAATGTGTCCTTTCACAGTGGAACCCCGGGTTATGCACACGATCCATTCCGGGGTCGCGCTATGTAACTCGGGCGTGTGTAACATGAACGCACGAGAAGAAAAAAAAACCTGGAAGAAGAGAGATTTGAGCGCTTCTGCGCATGCGCGAATTGCGCAGGATGCTTCTGCGTACCCGTGTGCACCCACACGTCGCGCGCACTCTGCGGAGGACTTCCGGGTCGCGGAGGTGCGCAAGTCGAACGTACACAACATGGAGCGTACGCAACACGAGGTATGACTGTTGTGGTGGTGTGGGTGGGTGGACCAGCCCACGGCTGAAAAAGGTTGCTGACCCCTGGGCTAGATCATCCTCAGGGTCCCTTCCAGCTCTCCAATTCTTCCAGCTCTCCAATTGCTGACACTTGTCCTAAAGTCACAACAGAAAGTCCTTCTTCATACAGTGTATAGTTAAACTGTGGAACTCCCTCCCACAGGAGGCAGTGGTGGCCACTAACCGGGATGGCTTTAATAGAGGATTAGGCAAATTCATGGAGGAGAGAGGGCTATCGATGGCTCCTAGCCATGATGGCTCTTCTCTGTCTCCAGTTAGAGGCAGCTACCGGTATGCCTGGAAACCGCAGGACAGGAGAGGGCTCTTGTGCACCAATCCTGCTTGTAGGTTTCCCTTTGGGGCATCTGGTTGGCCACTGTAAGAAGAGGCTGCCGGACTAGATGGGTCCCCATTGACCTGAATTGGCAGACTCTTCTGCCGTATGTTGCAAGAGGGAGAACGAGGCAAGTCACACCCATGAGGCAAGGAGCATCTCCACCCCCATCGTCCAGCCCGGACACTGAGGTCCAGCGCCTAGGGCCTTCTGGCGGTTCCCTCAGTGCGAGAAGTGAGGTTACAGGGAACCAGGCAGAGGGCCTTCTCGGTAGTGGCGCCTGCCCTGTGGAACGCCCTCCCATCAGATCTCAAGGAGATAAAGAACTACACAACTTTTCATAGAATCATAGAGTTGGAAGAGACCCCAAGGGCCATCCAGTCCAACCCCCTGCCAAGCAGGAAACACCATCCAAGCATTCCTGACAGGTGGCTGTCAAGCCTCTGCTTAAAGACCTCCAAAGAAGGAGACTCCACCACACTCCTTGGCAGCCAATTCCACTGCCGAACAGCTCTTACTGTCAGGAAGTTCTTTCTAATGTTTAGGTGGAATCTTCTTTCTTGTAGTTTGAATCCATTGCTCCGTGTCCGCTTCTCAGGAGCAGCAGAAAACAACCTTTCTCCCTCCTCTATATGACATCCTTTTATATATTTGAACATGGCTATCCTATCACCCCTTAACCTTCTCTTCTCCAGGCTAAACATACCCAGCTCCCTAAGCCGTTCCTCATAAGGCATCGTTTCCAGGCCTTTGACCATTTTGGTTGCCCTCATCTGGACACGTTCCAGCTTGTCAGTATCCTTCTTGAACTGTGGTGCCCAGAACTGGACACAGTATTCCAGGTGAGGTCTGACCAGAGCGGAATACAGTGGTACTATTACTTCCCTTGATCTAGATGCCATACTCCTCTTGATGCAGCCCAGAATTGCATTGGCTTTTTTAGCTGCTGCATCACACTGTTGACTCATGTCAAGTTTGTGGTCTTTTTAGAAGACATCTGAACGCAGCCCTGTTTAGGGAAGTTTTTAATGTTTGATGTGGTATTGTTTTTAATATTCAGTTGAAAGCCACCCAGAGTGGCTGAGGAAACCCAGCCAGATGGGCGGGGTATAAATAATTAATTATTATTATTATTATTATTATTATTCGAGAATGTATCTCTCGCTGCTGCCGTGAGCTCCTTGGAGGCTGGATCTACCATCCCCTTGGCAGCCCCCCCCCCAATGATCCACTGGTCTGCTCTCGAGGTACATCTTTATCCCCCCCCCCCCGTTCCTGATGTGGAACTTCACTCCTTCTTCCCTGGCGAGTGACACCATTTATTGGTTTGCCTCAGGTGCTAAAATGTCTTGGGCCTGTGGAAGAAGGGGATCAAGTTTCCCGCATGTAATGTACTACGAGAAAATGTAATGAAAATGATGTATAGATGGTACTTGACCCCGGTGAAATTAGCAAAAAATGTACCATACAGATGATAATAAATGTTGGAAATGTAAAGAGAAGGACGGCACATTTTATCATATGTGGTGGCCCTGCCCCAAGATAAAAGACTTCTGGGAAAAGATATATAATGAATTGAAAAAAGTATTTAAATATACATTTCTTGAAAAACCAGAAGCCTTTTTGATTGGTATAGTTGGAAAGGATATTGTAAAAGAGGATGTGAGGTTCTTTCTTTATGCTACAACAGCAGCAAGATTACTTCTTGCTAAAAACTGGAAATCCCAAGAGATACCAACTTTAGAAGAATGGCGGATGAAATTACTGGACTTTATGGAAATGGCCGAAATGACTGGACGAATCCGAGAACAGAAGGAAGAGAGCGTTGAAGAAGATTGGAAGAAATTTAAAGACTATTTGAAAAAGTTTATTTGATTTGGTACAGGCAGCAGAAGTAGTTAAGCTTAGGTTAAGAAAATAAAATGCGATGCATAATAAAAACACGAGGTTGTAAGGTTTATTTTTTTTTGTAAAAAAAAGAAGAAAACTTTTAAAGAGAATTACAATGAATGTCAGAAAAAAGGGACTTGAGGAAGTAAAAAAAAAATTAGGCTGTGTAAAAAAAGAATTACTGGGCCTCGGATATGGAGAGGCCCAGGCTAAACAAAGATTTGATGTTGTTAATGATGTTTGTTAAGTTTGTTTTTAAATGATAAAATCAATAAAATATATCATTATTTTTTTATAAAAAAAAATGTCTTGGGCCAACCTTGAGCCACATACACCCTCCCCATCTCCCTATCCTTAACCTGGCGCAGGAGAAAGGAACAGCAGGGAACGCATCTCCCCTCCTCCTCCTCCTCCTCCCGCTTTCGAGCCTGAATCCAGGCTGCCCTTTTGCAAGACGCCAGCATCAGTGCGGGGATCTATGTAAAGCAGGCTTGATTGCCTAATCCTCCCGGGTCCCCCCTGCTCCTGCCCTGCCCGGGACCAGCAGGGACCTGGATGCATTTTAATAGATCCAGGGCTTGCAGGAGTCTTGCTTTCTGGGGAGCTCATTAATGAGGTACAAGCATTAAACTTTCATGAAGAAGAAGAAGAAGAAAGGGAGGTTGGAGCCGGGCCTTTCAGGGGGGGAGCTGAGCATCGCTGACCCGATTTGTTCTTGGGGGCCAAAGAGACATCCGCTGCCTTTCCTGCTGTTGTAAGAATTTTAAGGTCTTATATCTATATATATAAAATGTTCCTAAGTGTTCCAAGCAAACAAGGCCACATGTCTGAAGACAGGCCACAGGCTTTTGACTCCCAGCTGACCAGTATTTCTCTGCAAGGAAGGAGGGGGTGATTGTCTCAGTGATAATTCCTGGCTTCCTGATACCTGAGTGCCAGACAAAAGAGTGTGATTAACTTGGCTGGGAAACAGGGAAATATAAATATCTCTTTTGTTTTACTTGATGGGTTTTTGGTGGAGGGCAAGAGGAGGCATGGGGAGGGTCAAGGATGCTCAGATTACTGCTACCAGACCTCCCCTTTCGTGATGTAACTGTGATGTATCTGGGAGGGGGTCCTGGGTTACACCCCTTTTCGTGATGTATGTATGATGTATAGGGGGGTGGTCTTGAGGGGGAGGGGGGAATTTCAAAAGTCTGTATAGGAGCTGGCACACAGATGATGGGAATTGTAGTCCAAAACATCTGGAGGGCCGGTTTGGGGGTGCCTGATCTAGTCAAACCCCTGAAGAGCAGGAATATGCAGCTGTCCCATATGGGGATCGAACCTGTGCCTTCAGCAGCTGACCTGTTTTCAAGGAAAGGGGTGGTACTATGAAGCTTTTATACCTTTTATAGATTTTTAAATATTGTTTTAATTCTATTACTGTTTAATTATTATTTTTTCAATGATCATCCTTTCTATGTTCTTAGCTTTTTCTGTTTTA
This sequence comes from Darevskia armeniaca, assembly GCA_034641395.1. NCBI lineage: Eukaryota > Metazoa > Chordata > Lepidosauria > Squamata > Lacertidae > Darevskia > Darevskia armeniaca. The sequence continues at coordinate 281,905 of JAWWNF010001029.1, read as the reverse complement.
CCTGTGTTTTTGTACTTTAATCTGTGAGCCGTCATGAGCCTTGGTCTGGGGAAAAGGCAGGATATAGATAAATTGCTGTTGTTATTCGGATGCCTAGACGTCCCATGCTCTGCAGATGATGCTACAGTCATTCCTGGGCTCCCAGGCACTTGGCCTAAGGGGTTAAGGGGGGGCCTTGTGGTCCTGCCCATAGAACATGCCATGCCCCCCTCCCCAGGGAGAGCACCCCAGCCTCCTACCTGCCTGTCCAGCTGCCATCCCCAGCACCTCCCGAGGGGGCTCCTTGGTTTTGCAAAAGAAAGCTTTGAAAGGCTGAGCCGCGTTTCTAACCTGCTTTGTGGTGAGACTTAGCAGGTTTGACAGCCGCTGGGCGAGGAGGTGGGAGGTTTGGAAATTTAAATAGCATGTTTTCCACATCTGCCTTTGGATCCAACCTGAGGGTAATCGCTTTACATCCCCGTGCAGCTGGAAAAGCGACGCTCTCCAACGTTTAGCTTATCCTTTCCTTGTGCAAGGACAAACACCGCCACCCCCCCCAGCTCTGAGTCCCCACCCCCCACCCACACGCATACACGCTTCCTGAAAATATTTTCGGCGATGAGATCCAGAATAAATACATCCAAGCGCTAATGCTCCCAGATGCCAAACACGGCCCATTCCTTATTTTCCACCAGCTAAATAGTTTATTGATGGGGATTTGCTTCAGAGCGGGGGGAAAAGAAAAGTATTGTCGACTGGAATCTAAGCGCTGCATTTCTTGGAAGGGAGTTTTGCACATTTCCTTCTGGATGTCAATTCATATTTCCTGCCCACAGAATTAGGAGGGGAGGGGAGGACCACAGCGGCCCTGCAGCCCTTCGGGGCAACTCTGTGTATGGACATTGTCTGAGAACATCCAGTTCCCGCCGCCCAACACACACACACACACACACACACAGCAGGTTCCTTGGCTGCCCCCAACCCCAGCACCTCCAGGAAAGAGAAGAAAGAGCCCACACAAACCACAGGGCAATCAATGGGGCTGCATGGCTGCCCTCCTGAGCCACAGCTTTCTTGAAGGAATTTCCCAAAAGTCTGCTTGGACATAGAATCCTAGAGTTGGAAGAGACCACAAGGGCCATCCAGTCCACCCCCCTGCCAAGCAAGAAACACCATCAAAGCATTCCTGACAGGTGGCTGTCAAGCCTCTGCTTAAAGACCTCCAAAGAAGGAGACTCCACCACACTCCTTGGCAGCAAATTCCACTGTCGAACAGCTCTTACTGTCAGGAAGTTCTTTCTAATGTTTAGGTGGAATCTTCTTTCTTGTAGTTTGAATCCATTGCTCCGTGTCCTCTTCTCAGGAGCAGCAGTAAGCAACTTTTCTCCCTCCTCTATATGACATCCTTTTATATATTTGAACATGGCTATCATATCACCCCTTAACCTTCTCTTCTCCAGGCTAAACATACCCAGCACCCTAAGCCGTTCCTCATAAGGCATCGTTTCCAGGCCTTTGACCATTTTGGTTGCCCTCCTCTGGACACGTTCCAGCTTGTCAGTATCCTTCTTGAACTGTGGTGCCCAGAACTGGACACAGTATTCCAGGTGAGGTCTGACCAGAGCAGAATACAGTGGTACTATTACTTCCCTTGATCTAGATGCTATACTCCTATTGATGCAGCCCAGAATTGCATTGGCTTTTTTAGCTGCTGCATCACACTGTTGACTCATGTCAAGTTTGTGGTCTACCAAGACTCCTAGATCCTTTTCACATGTATACAATGTATACTTCACATGTATACATGTATACTTTCACATGCATACAATTATACATGGCATGGAGGAAGGGGGCAGAGAAATGTTTTGTCTCCCTCTCTCATAACACTAGAACTCAAGGTCACCCGGTGAAGCTGATTGTTGGAAGATTCAGGACAGATAAAATAAAATTAAAAAAATTCCTTCCAGTGGCACCTTAGAGACCAACTAAGTTTGTTCTTGGTATGAGCTTTCATGTGCATGCACACTTCTTCAGATAAAATAAAGTTCATCATGCAGCGTGCAGTTAAACCAGGGGTCCCAAACTTACCCAGCTTCAGCGCAGCTGCCCATCTCCGGGTCGGCGGAGCGTCGGAAATAGCTTGTGCGCATGCACAAGTGTCATTTCTGGCGCTCGCAGACCCAGAAGTGCACCAGAAATTACTCTTGTGTGCATGCGCATGAGCCTCCTCCGACCCGGAAGTGCTCCGGAAATGACGCTTGCGCATGCACACAAGCTATTTCCGATGCTCCGCCGACCCAGAGATGGGAAGCCACGCCGGTAAGAGCGGGCGGCAGGGGTCGTCGCGGGCCAGATAATTGGTTCGCTCGGGCCGTATCCAGCCCCCGGACCTTAGTCTGGGGACCCCTGAGTTAATCTATGGAACCCAGTTCTACAGGAGTCAGGAACGGCCACCAACTTGGATGGCTTTGGAAGAGGATTGGACAAATGCATTGGGAAGAGGGCTTTCATTGGCTACCAAGCCATGATGGCTCAGCTCTGCCTCCACAATCGGAGGCAGCAAGACTTCTGAATACCAGTTACGGGAAGCCACAAGAGGGGAGAGGACTCTCGTTCTTGAATTCTGCTTGCGGGTTTCCCACAGGGGATCCAGTTGGTCACTTTGAGAGCAGGAAGCTGGACTAGATAGGCTCCCGGCCTGATCTAGCAGGCTCTTCTTCCGTTCTTATGACATTAAAATGCCACGAGCATGTACCCACGTGACAACGGAAACTGACTTTCCCTCTAAGATCAAGTATTAGTCATTGGCTATATTTATTATTATGCCTCTCTGGGTTGCCATCAGCTGTCGTCAGCTCATAATCTTTGCAATCTCGTTTACAGAATCAAGTTCAGTATTTATTTATTGTTTTGAAGCGTTTGTCTGCTACTGTTCAGCCAAAATGTCCACAGCATTGCCCAAATTTAAAACAAGCAACTAGCAGAAGCGTTAATAAAATAATTTGGCAACGAAAAGAGGGATAAACAGCAAAGCAACATTGCCACCAAAAGCAGAATCAACCCATAGCTGTCAACCCTCCCTTTTTTGGTGGGAAACTCCCTTATTCCAATGCCGTTTCCTGCTGCTATCCCGGATTGTTGATATCCCTTAAATTTCCCGGATTTCAAAGGAAGCAGCTCCTCTCCCTCCCTGCCGGCCAGGGAGGCTCCTCAGCTGCGTTGCTCGGCTGCCAATAAGGAGTCTGAGACCGACTGGGGGCGGAGCTTGCATGCCTTGCGCAGCCAGACCCTCACGCCCAACCAGACAGACAGCCTGCCTGCCGTCTACGCGCTCGCTCTTTCGCTCACCCGTTCGCGCGCAGCCTCTGGAGCGCAGGGTGGCGAGGCTACTTGGTGCCATTGCACCGCCCTTGCGGCATCCCTTATTTTCAAATCTGAAGGTTTGAAAAAATCCCTTATTTTCAAATCCGAAAGTTGACAGCTATGAATCAACCCGCAAGGATGCTGTGGGACTACAATTCCCAGTACCCCTGGCAACTGACCCCATCCCTACTCCATGCCTGGCAGCCAGTCCAGATCTCAAAAGCTTTGTGAAATAAAATGTTTAGATTGTATGTAGCAGTAAGCTGAGGATGAAGCTCTTGTTTCATTCCAGTTTCATGAATGGTGGCACAGAGCATTTGCACAGAGCATTTGCACAGAGCTCAGAATGTGGGGCATTGCTAGTAAATGCTCGTGCTTCTGACATCTGGTAGCAGTCAGGTCTTACCTATGTTGAAACGACCCAGCTCCTCCCTCCCCCCGCTGGCCAGCAGGTTCCCCAACTTTAGTTTCAAGAAAGGAGATTCTGAATAAACATTAAAAAGAACTTTCTGAGGGCAAAGAGATGTTAAACACTGGAAAGTATGCAGGGGTGGAGGAAGCCTCCTCGCTACCCAGGGCGGCGAACGGAGGCATCCCCCTGGGGACGTCACATCTAGACGTCACGCTGCAACGTCACAACGGAGTGCGCATGCGCGGGAGCAGCGACGGCCTGGCGACGGAGTGCGCACGCGCGGCATTTTGCACATGCGCACTCCGTCTTAACCGGCTCCGCGGCGGCCTTGCGAGCCGCCGCGCAAAAAGCACAGCGGCTGGGCACCCCCACGAGCTGCCGATCACGATCAGCGGCTCGTGGGGATGCCCCACCGCTGTGCTTTTCATGCGGCGGCTCGCAAGGTCGCAGCGGGGGCAGCGCCGGCCCGGCGACGGAGTGCGCACGCGCGGCATTTCACGGATGTGCACTCCGTCTTAACCAGCGCCACTGCTTCCGCGGCGGCCTTGCGAGCCGCCGCGTGAAGAGCGGCGGCGGCGGGACACCCCCACGAGCCGCCGAGCAGAGCGGCCTCGCTCCGCGGCTTCCTCGGGGTCCGTGGGCAGGGCAGGGCAGGCCCAAGTGTCACCCCCCTCCCCTGGAACCCGGGGCGGCCCGCCTCCCCCGCCCCCCCTTGCGACGCCACTGAGAGTATGCCTTTGGAAAGTGGTGGATTCTCCTTCCTTTTAAGCAGAGGTTGGATGGCCATCTGTCAGGGATTCATTAGCTAGGGGTTGGGCTAGATGACTCTTGGGGTCCCTTTCAACTCTGTGATTCTAAGAGGGCAGAATCAACAGACACACACACTCACTTTTTTTTTTTTTTTTTTTACCTGACTGGTATTTGAGGTTATTCTTCTCTCAAATATTTACATGCTTTTATTGCTGCCGTATCTGGATATTCCGTTTCCGTATCAAATGTAAGCCTCTGCTCTAAACATTCCACATATCATAATTAAAAACAGCTCCTGTATTTACCCAGGGCTACTTAGTATCATGACAGGACAATCAAAGGAAAGACTGTCTCCATCAGTGCCTGGAGTGAGTAGGATTTAGATGCACCTGGTGAGAGGAGGAGGGTGGATTTCACCATTCCACTAGGAGACAAGTGTCCCCCCTACCTTTTTCCAGGCCTACCAGAAAAAAATGCAAATGAAGCCAGCTGGATGCCACCCTGCCTCCTTGGAAGGGGGGTTACAAAGTCCTCTTTCTGGCATCCTTCCTGGCCAAGACCACTGAATGCTGAGTCAGTGGCTTGAAGTTGAGTCTGAGAAGCAAAGAATCTGCTCCTGAACTGGGGTGGGGTGGAGGAAGGGTTGTTCTGCCCCACTTTGCTGACACAAGGTGCCTTTTGCCTGCTCTCGATTCCTGGAGAGGGATGACCAGACCGCCGAGGGATCCATGCTCTAGTTATGTCCAGGCTGCGTTGCCGTGGTGAGTAATATACGTAGGGCTTTAGAAGTGGTCCAGCAACTTCAACTGGTGCAGAAGATGGCTGCAAGAGCCTTAATTAAGCAGGATCAGGTGTTGACAGATGTATAATGTCAATGCTCACCCACCCAACAAACTTGTTTTGGGGGACGACTGGATGTCACAGGAGGAAGAACAAGGCAGGTCACACACATAAGGAGAGTGTGATGGCCTGGGATTCAGACTCAGATGCTGTACCTGAGGGATCCCAGCCTGCACAGGATTCCCCACCTCCAGAACCAGCAGAGCCGGTGCTAGGGCTTGAGTCTGAAGGGGCCTCACCTGCGCTAGATCCTCAGGTGCAGGCATCTGCTGAGTCTGCTCTGGCTCCTGATGGGACGGAGGACCCATTGCCTGCAGGTGCTCCACTCCCATTCCTGCCAGGGGAAGCTGAGGTTGCCTCTGGGTCTGGTAACCCTCCAGCCTCTCCTGAGCTGCAGAGGCTCAGGGCAGAGAGGCGAAGGGAACTGAGTTCCCGCAGGAGGAGTGCTCACCTCCAAGCTAGGAGAGGCGAGTCACCAGAGGATCAGGGCCGCCCTATGCCTCGGGGCAGATAAAAGCCGGCCAGCCCCAGCCCCAAGTTGCAGGAGCAACATTGTTGGTGACCAGTTCCTGCTTGAAACCTGTCCTGCTTTCCTGCCTGAGCTCCTGACCCGCCCTGGTTCCCTGCTTGCCTACCTGTTCCTGACTTTGCCTGACTCCCTGCCCTGCACCCAGCTTCAGTGACTACGGACTGCCTTTACGTTGCACCTCTGACCACGGACCGGACTTGGACCTCGCCTTTCGGGTAACCCACGGGACCAGCACAAAGAGCCTGCTGGATCAGGCCAATGGCCAATCTAGCCCTGCATCCTCTTCTTGCAGTGGGAAACCTGCAAGCAGGACCTGAGTACAAGAGCCCTCTCCCTTCCTGTGGTTTCCAGCAACTGGGATTCAGAAGCATTGCTGCCTCCAACTGCGAAGGCAGAGCCGAGCCATGGTGTCTAATCCCCATTGATGGCCCTCTCCTCCATGAATATGTCCAACCGTCTTTTAGAGCCACCCAAGTTGATGGCTGTCAGGGATCTGCCCACCCCTGCCAGTCCGGCTCTGAGTGCTTACAGGGACCCGCAGCCTGTGTTAACGACAGATTCATCTTCGAGTGAATCTGGCAGCCCCTCTTCGGGGGAGGAGCAGTTAGTGGCTGGGAGCCAGGGAGTGCCAGGTGTCCAGGGAGTTGCTGAGAGACCTGGCACCACCCAGCAGACTCGCTCGGAGGGGGAGGCGTCAGTTCCGGCGCATATCTCACGTAGGAGGAGAAGGCGGCAATTCAGGATGCCGAGGCTTTGGTGTTGGCGCCAAAACAGGAGGGAGGCACTTCCGGATTCTGCTAGTGACTGAGCAGACATGATAAACTGAACTCTGCACTGTAAATACCTTTGCACCAAATAAAGAGACTTAAAGACAAGATGGCTTGGTCTTACTATTGAACAACCGATAAGAGAATCTGACAGTGGCCATCACTGCCTCCTGTGGGAGGGAGTTCCATAGTTTATCTATGCATTACATGAAGGAGGACTTCCTTTTATCTGTCCTGAATCTTCCAGCGTCATTGGATGTCCAAGAGTTCTAGTGTTACAAGAGAGGGAGTAAAAACCTTTCTCGATTCACCCGCACAAGGGAATTTGTGAGACAACCCACCAGTCAATCATGCAGTTTGGCCCAAAAGGCCTATTCTGATCAAAAACTGACCCACAGAGCCAAAGGCATACCCCATGCCCTGCTCTGTCCTAGGCACACAGCATATTCAAAAGTTGCACAGATCCGATTTCTCTTGTGAGCGATTGCTGACACACAACACTCTCAGTTGAACATCTCCATGTTTCTCAGGACGGGATGCCTTTGCACTGCCTGTGGGTCTCCCCACCTGGCCTGGAAACTCGAGGCCCACTGTGCACCCAGCCAATTTCCAAATCATTTTCAAGATACAAGCTTCCAATATACCAGACATGCACAAAACAGTAGTTAAGGAAAAGACATGTTGCTGCCTGAGGCGAAAAACAAGATGGCACCCTCCTCCAAGGCCCGCCCTGAAGCCAACTGGACTGGTAGTTGAATTCCTACTTTAATACTGGCGAAATGACTACCCTCAAGGGCAGAAGGCTAGCATAGGGGCTACAGGGCAGGTCATGTGGCAATCACAGCTCTGTTCGCTCCCAGCCCCACCTCAGCATCCGCCGCCTGAGGCAGCTGCTTCATTCTGCCTCATTGTTTGGCTGGCCCTGATGGGATGGACCAGATCCGCTTTAAAGTGCCATGTGTACACAGACAGCCCTGAACTCCCATGAGAGAGGAGCAAGGAGAAGATGTTGATTCTCCTAGAGTTCTGCAGTCACCTGATGGAAAACAGCAAATGGAAGTGGCCAGGAAGCCCTTTTCCCTTGGCCTCTCTTACCTGAGACAATTGAAGCGAGTCTGAATATATCAGTGAGACGAGAGGTGACTGGTTCGTAGGGGGAAGCTTCATAAAACTCTTCTCCTGGAATGAGAAGGAGGAGAAAGAGAGACTCTTAGCAACTCATAATAGATAAGATAAGATAATTTATTTAATTTATTTATTGTCATTGCACAAGGACAAGCACAACGCTATACAAGTGCAACGAAATTGCATGCCATCCCGAAAAAGAAAAAAAGAAAAAAAAGAAAAAAGCACAAAACACACACACACCAAAAAGGCCATACACACACACACACACACACACACACACACACACACACACCCATCACAGCTCTCCAAGGTCATATTATCTGGTTACAGCATTTAAGATGGTTATAGCTCTTGGGTAGAAACTGTTCTTCAGTCTATTTGTTCTTGATCTAATTGTTCTATATCTTCTACCCAAAGGCAGTGGTGCAAAGAGACTATATCCTGGATGAGATGGATCCTGTAAAATATTGTTAACCTTTTTAAGGCAACGGGAACTGTATAGTTCTTCCAGAGATGGTAGAGGATTACCAATAATAATTTGGGCTGTGGTTATGACCTTCTGAAGTACCTTCTTCTCCCTGGCTGTGCAGCTGGAGAACCAAGCACAAATACAGTATATAATAATGCTCACTATGGAGCCTCGGTAGAAGGACACCAGCAGTCTCTCACTCAGATTGTTCTTCTTTAAAAGTCTGAGGAAATAAATTCTCTGCTGGGCCTTCTTTACCAGAGCAGTAGTATTTGCGCTCCAAGTCATACCCTGCTCTATAATCACTCCCAAAAACTTGAACACAGCCACCCTCTCCACCTGGTCCCCGCTGATATACAGGGGCTGAATATCCACCTTTTTTTTCCTGTAATCCACCACCAGTTCCTTGGTCTTGGCAGTATTAAGAGCCAGATTGTTATCTCTGCACCAAGCACAGAACTGCTCCACCTCATCCCGATAGGCGGACTCATCCCCTCCTGAAATGAGCCCCACCACAGTAGTGTCATCAGCAAACTTGATGATTTTGTTGCTGGGATAGATGGCTGTACAGTCATACGTATAGATAATGTCCCTTTCCTTTGCACGAGGGTGGGGGGTGGGGGGCAGAGAGCCACAGATCCCTGGATCCCTGTTAAACTGCGATTTGTTTCTTGTAAAAAGAAACTCAAAGCAATTTACCAAAAACCTGAATCAATAGCATTGTTAATAAGAAAAATTAACAACAACAATGTAAGGCTTTGGAGAATTTAAAAGGACAATAGACTAAGCACAGATTAAAACTCACATCAGCTTTCTAAAGATCTGGGCAGGCTTGTCTAAACAAGAATGTTTTTAACAGGCACCAAAAAGAGGACAGTGAAGACTGATGTCAATAGGCAGGGAGTTCCAGAGTGTAGGTTCTGCCACACTAAAATACCAACTTGCAAATGTGGAATGATTATTATGTGGCACCTATAACAGCACCACTTCCACTGATTGAAGTGGATAAGAGGGTGGTGTGGCTCAGCAGCTATCACAGGTTGACCTTAGTTGATCTGTGAAATCAGAGCAAAACAAAATAAAAAAATTCCTTCCAGTAGCACCTTAGAGACCAACTACCAAGTTTGTTCTTGGTATGAGCTTTCGTGTGCATGCACACTTCTTCAGAAATCAGATTCAGCTCACAAGCACTTTTCTCCAGATGAAGCTCTCTTTCCCCCTTTTTCTTGATATCTGACCTATGAAACAGGGCTGACAGCCTCACAGGGTCATTGCAAGGATGAAAGAGGCAAAGGCTATTTTAACTTTGAAAGAGGCAAAGGCTATTTTAACTGAGATCCAGAGCCGAGGGCCTTCTGGTGGTTCCCTCACTGCGAGGAGCAAAGCTACAGGGAACCAGGCAGAGGGCCTTCTCGGTAGTGGCGCCTGCCCTGTGGAACGCCCTCCCAGCAGAGGTCAAAAATATAAACAACTACCTGACATTTAGAAAATACCTGAAGGCAGCCCTATTTAGGGAAGTTTTTAACCTGTGATATTTTGATGTATTTTAATATCTGTTGGAGGCCGCCCAGAGTGGCTGGGGAGACCCAGCCAGATGGGCGGGGTACAAATAAAAATTATTATTATTATTATTATTATTATTATTATTATTATTTTATTAACACGGACAGTCCTAAGCATCAAGAGCCTAAGTAACTTGATTGAACGGCCCCTGAAGCTGCTCAGGCAAGGCATTTCAGATTCATTCAGGAGCCCTTGGTTTCCCAATTCACCTCTGGAGCCCTGGTGTGACTGTGATTCACACATCAGACCAGAGGGGCATGGAAGCAATCCAGAGGATGGAGGGCCCCAGTTTAAACCATGGATTTCAGCAGCTCTTAGTCCCAACACCACTTTAAACCATAGAATTTTAGAGTTGGAAGGAACCCCTAGGGCCATCTAGTCCAATCCAATGTGGTGTAGTGGTTAAGAGCGGTAGACTCGTAATCTGGTGAACCGGGTACGCGTCTCCTCTCCTCCACATGCAGCTGCTGGGTGACCTTGGGCTAGTCGCACTTCTCTGAAGTCTCTCAGCCCCACTCACCTCACAGAGTGTTTGTTGGGGGGGAGGAAGGGAAAGGAGAATGTGAGCCGCTTTGAGACTCCTTCAGGTAGTGATAAAGCGGGATATCAAATCCAAACTCTTCTTCTTCTCTTCAATGCAGGAATCAAAGGTAAGTAATCCCTGGCCATCCACCGTCTGTTTAAAAACCTCCTAAAAAGGAGAGTCTTCTCCGTATCATTCCTGTTTTAGTATATGTGCTGCCGAAGCGAGCACCCTACAAAGGAGATTCCGCCACCCTCTGAAGTAGTCTGTTCCACAGGCAAACAGCTCTTGCCGCCGGAAAGTTCTTCCTAATGTTTAGTCGGAATCTCCTTCCCTTAAATTGGATCCATTGGTTCAGGTCCTCCCTCTGGAGCAGCAGAAAACAAGATTGCTCCATCTTGCATATGGCGCCCCTTCAGGTACCTGGAGATGGCTATCATGTCACCTCTCAGCCTTCCCTTCTCCAGGCTAAATAAACTCAACTCCCTCAACGGTTCCTCCTCCTAAGGATTTGTTTCCAGACCCTTGATCCTTTACTTCAGGGGTCGGCAAGGTTTACCTCGCCTGGGCCGGTTCACTCCAGCGGCAATCCCTCAAGGGCTGGATTGCGCGTGTGTATGATTCCGCCGCCCGCAATTTCCGGCATCTGTGTAGACGCAATTTCTGGCAATGCGGAAGTGAGTCCCCGCGCCGTGCTGCACTGGTTTAGCGTGGTGCGTGGGGACTCACCAAGCGGGCAGCTCGGTTCAGGGGCGGCTCGTGGGCCAGTTAAACGGCCCCCGTGGGCCGCTTGTGGCCCATGGGCCTTAGGTTGCCTACCCCTGATTTACTTGTTCCACCCTTTGTGATCAGGAGTTGTAAAACAAGCTCAGAGGATGGAAAGACTCTGGTGGAGGAGGAGAAGACCTCCCTCCCTTCCTCCCAGGTTCCTCCTGGGCTGCTTACTCACAGAAGATATTTTCAGCTTGCAGGAGGAGGAGGAGGAGGAGAAGGAGGAGGAGGAGGCAGCTGCTCCCCTCCTCTCTTGTAATTAAGAAGCTCAGCTGCTCAAACACAAGGTTATTAGCAAGCCAGGAGCACTCCAGGAAGGGTCAGCCCCCACCACAGGAGCTCCTCGCTGGACAGTTACAAATGCATTTCATTACAGTACTGGGGATTGTTCCCCACTGCCAGGCGAGCTCAGCTGCCCCCATGCACAGAGGCTGCTTCTCAAGGGCACGCTTCTCAAACAGGCTCCTTCTCTCCTTTCTCAATAGGGAACAGGAGCCTGGGAAGGGAAAGACAGAGCCTTAAAGGGAGGTTCACATGAAAATCGTAGAATTGTAGAGGCGTCACCTCGCCCAGCCCCTTGCAATCTGACTTGAAATGCAGCAAAGTCATTTTTCACCCGCCCACAGAGTTCCAAGCATAGCTGTCAACCCTCCATTTTTTTTGCGGGATACTCCCTTATTCCAATGCCATTTCCCGCTGCTATCCCAGATTGTTGATATCCCTTAAATTTCCCAGATTTCAAAGGAAGCAGCTCCTCTCCCTCCCTGCCGGCCAGGGAGGCTCCTCAGCTGCGTTGCTCGGCTGCCAATAAGGAGTCTGAGACCGACTGGGGACGGAGCTTGCATGCCTTGTGCAGCCAGACCCTCACGCCCAACCAGACAGACAGCCTGCCTGCCATCTACGCGCTTGCTCTTTCGCTCTCCCGTTTGCGCGCAGCCTCTGGAGCGCAGGGTGGCGAGGCTACTTGGTGCCATTGCACCGCCCTGGCGGCATCCCTTATTTTCAAATCCGAAAGTTTGGAAAAATCCCTTATTTTCAAATCCAAAAGTTGACAGCTATGGCCATAAGTAATCAGGTATCTGAAAAACTTTGCCCCTCGCTAGGAAAATTGCCTTGCATCAAAAGGGCAATGGACTTCCCCTGAGCTGGAGGAGGCAGAAATAGCCTCTGGGGGGGAGCACCAAGGTGGAATGGGAGCAGCCTGGGGGGGGGAGCTCAGCTGGTCTCCTTCCAGGAGGAAAGAGGACCTTTGGGCAGTTGGTCAGGGGCAATACCTTGGACAGGTGGGCAGATCTTGCCACTTGCAAACTATCCTTTGCCTGTAGGTGCAGAGAAATATGCCCAGAGACTTGCATTTGGTGGAGACAGGAAACTGTGCCACAGATCTTGTATGTGTAAAATGGGGTGCATCCATCAATAGAGCACCCCCCTTTTCACCACTGCTTTCCTCCCTCCTTCTGCCAGTTTACTTATAGCTGCTGCACCTTCCTAGGCTAGTTGGTTTGTGACAGATTAGCATAGAAAAACTGATATAATGAGGTACAGTAAATATCACGCAGAGGCTGGGTACTGCCTTCTTTTTCATTGACAGGGTCCCTACTTCATGCTAAAAGTTTAAATGGTAACACTTAGAATCACAGAATTGTAAGAGCCAAAAGGTACCCCCTCTCCCCAGATCAGCCGCCGAGACCACATAACACTGGTCTTGAAAGATCTTCATTGGCTCCCAGTACGATTCCAAGCACAATTCGAAGTATTGGTGCTGACCTTTAAAGCCCTAAATGGCCTCAGTCCAGTATACCTGAAGGAGCGTCTCCACCCCCATTGTTCTGCCCGGACACTGAGGTCCAGTGCCGAGGGCCTTCTGGTGGTTCCCTCGCTGCCAAGTTACAGGGAACCAGGCAGAGGGCCTTCTCGGTAGTGGCACCCGCCCTGTGGAACACCCTCCCACCAGATGTCAAAGAGAAAAACAACTACCAGACTTTTAGAAGACATCTGAAGGCAGCCCTGTTTAGGGAAGCTTTTAATGTTTAACAGACTATTGTATTTTAATATTTTGTTGGAAGCCACCCAGAGTGGCTGGGGAAACGCAGCCAGATGGGCGGGGTATAAATAATAAATTATTATTATTATTATTATTATTATTATTATTATTATCATCGCCATTTTAGGCACTGATTTCTTTCTACTTTTTTAAAAAATGATCTCTTAAATTGAAATGTAAATTTTTTTTCATGTTCTATGTATTCCACTGAGAGCCAGTGTGGTGTAGTGGTTAAGAGCGGTGGACTCGTAATCTGGTGAACCAGGTTCGCGTCTCCGCTCCTCCACATGCTGGGTGACCTTGGGCTAGTCACACTTCTTTGAAGTCTCTCAGCCCCACTCCCCTCACTGAGTGTTTATTGTGGGGGAGGAAGGGAAAGGAGAATGTTAGCCGCTTTGAGACTCCTTCGGGTAGTGATAAAGCGGGATATCAAATCCAAACTCTTCTTCTGAATCTTCTTCCATCTGGTGAAGAGCCTCTCTCCTGCCAATAATCATTCAGGGATCCCCAATCTCGGCCCTCTAGGTGTTTTGGGACTACAATTCCCATCACCCCTGACCACTGGTCCTGCTAGCTAGGGATGATGGGAGTTGTAGTCCCAAAACATCTGGAGGGTCGAGTCTGGGGATGCCTGATCTAGATGAAGCAAAAGGGCGGCCTCACATAGAGCGCATTCCAGCAATCCAACCCAGTTCTCAAAGCTCAACTCCGTTTCGCACATGCGCACCCCAAACCCCCGCCAGCCAGGGAGGCACTTACCCCCCGTCAAGCCAAGGTGGATGCTCCAGTAGATCTGAAGGCACAGGAGCTCCTTCTTCATCCCGCGCTTGCAGTGGCAGTCGTAGAGGGGGCTCTCCTGCAGCACCTCCAGTGCTGCCTGGCACTCCTTGTTGGCCAGCATGGTGTTGCGGTCACGCCCGGCCACGCACTGGCGCAGCGTGCGGTAACGGGAGCTGCAGCTGGGCTCGGCCGCACACAGCTCGTTGGCGCGGACACAGTCCACAGGGATCCGCCAGGTGTGGAAGTCCTGGGTGGTCAGCGAGGAAGAAGCAGCCCAGGTGTGCAACATCTTGTCTGCAGGCAAGGAGGAGAACACAGGGAAGCGGCTCAGAGAGGGAAAGAAGAGAGACCCAGGGTACCACATCCCCAAAACAGTGTTAGAAAGTCAGATATATAAGCTAGGCGCCAAATGGCTCCTTAAACCAAGGTTGCAGTCACCAAAACAGAATGTCTAGTCGCCGTCTGGGGGCAAGACGGCTCTAGAGTCTTGTTTTTCAAATGATGGACTGACCGTGATTGATTCTAGCTGTGATGGCCTGGGATTCAGACTCAGATGCTGAACCTGAGGGATCCCAGCCTGCACAGGATTCCCCGCCTCCAGAACCAGCAGAGCCGGGGCTAGGGCCTGAGTCGGAAGGGTCCTCACCTGTGCTGGATCCTCAGGTGCAGGCATCTGCTAAGTCTGCTCTGGCTCCTGATGGGATGGAGGACCCATTGCCTGCAGGTGCTCCACTCCCAGCCCTGTCAGGGGAAGCTGAGGTTGCCTCTGGGTCCGGTAACCCTCCAGCCTCTCCTGAGCTGCAGAGGCTCAGGGCAAAGAGGCGAAGGGAACTGAGTTCCCGCAGGAGGAGTGCTCGCCTCCAAGCCAGGAGAGGCGAGTCTCCAGAGGATCGGGGCCGCCCTATGCCTCGGGGCAGATAAAAGCCGGCCAGCCCCAAGTTGCAGGAGCAATATTGTTGGATACCAGTTCCTGCTTGAAACCTGTCCTGCTTTCCTGCCTGAGCTCCTGACCCGCCCTGGTTCCCTGCTTGCCTACCTGTTCCTGACTTTGCCTGACTCCCTGCCCTGCACCCAGCTTCAGTTATTACGGACTGCCTTTACGTTACCCCTCTGACCACAGACCGGACTTGGACCTCACCTTTCGGATAACCCACGGGACCAGCACAGAATGTCTAGTCGCCGTCCGGGGGCAAGACGGCTCTAGAGTCTTGTTTTTCAAATGATGGACTGACAGTGACTGATTCTAGCTAGTTCAGAGCACAATCTTGAGCTAGGTTAAGAGCACTGAGAACTTAAAGAAAAGTCACTTGATCCGGGAACAGTCCAACAGGCCTGTTCTGACCTCTTTCTCTTAACCACGCCGCACAGAAAAAGCATTTGGGTTGCAGAAATTCATTCCAACTGTGCAGATAAAATACAATTGATAGAATTCTACAGGATCAGTCTGTGAAAACTGTGCCGATCCAACAATCCCCAGATGGTGGAGATGTCAGGTGTCATCCTGGGGCCCATGGAATCTTCACTTGGTTGCAAGTGATTGAAGGTAAAAAGTAAAGGTACCCCTGACCATAGGTCCAGTCGCGAACGACTCTGGGGTTGCGGCACTCATCTCGCTCTATAGGCCGAGGGAGCCGGCATTTTTCCGCAGACAGCTTCCGGGTCATGTGGCCAGCATGACTAAGCTGCTTCTGGCGAACCAGAGCAGCGCACGGAAATGCCTTTTACCTTCCCGCCGGAGTGGTACCTATTTATCTACTTGCATTTTGACGTGCTTTCGAACTAGGTGCAAAATGAGCCTGGTGCCTGGCTAATTTTGAACACTGCGGGTTAGTGGTGGCATGAAAGAAGTTTAGAAAATCATGCTGACATGGATAAAGTAGACCAAGAAAAGTTATTCTCCCTCTCTCATACACTAAGAACTGGCTTGTGGGTGTCTAGCTGGGCCCCTGGTCTGATCCAAAATGTTCTTTGGTTCTGATGTTTTAATGTTTCTGTGTCATCAGGAATGGCAATGAGAGGATCTAAGTCAGGGGTCAGCAACCTTTTTCAGCTGTGGGCCAGTCCTCCGTCCCTCAGACCAGTGTTCCCCAACCTTGGGCTCCAGCTGTTTTTGGACTACAACTCCCATCATCCCTCGCTAGCAAGACCAGTGGTCAGGGATGATGGGAATTGTAGTCCAAAAAACAGCTGGAGGCCCAAGGTTGGGGAACACTGCCTCAGACCATGTGGTGGGCCAGACCTATATTTTGAAGGGGGGGGAAACGAATGAAGACTATATTTTGAAGGGGGGGAAACGAATTCCTATGCCCCACAAATAACCCAGAGAGATGCATTTTAAATAAAAGGACACATTCTACTCATGTAAAAACACACTGATTCCCAGACGATCCGTGGGCCGGATTGAGAGAGGTGATTGGGCCGCATCCAGCCCATGGGCCTTAGGTTGCCTATCCCTGATCTAAGTATTAAAAGAGTAGCCCCAAGCTCATCCTGCCCCCACCTGAAAGGCTGCCTCTCCTTCTACTCAGCAGGATCACCAGACCTTCAAGGCCTCACAGCTGGTGAGTGTTAGCCCAGGAGACCACCCACCATCCTTTCCCAGACTAGCCCCAGGAGAAGTAAAGAGCACACCACCCAGAAACTGCCATCGCGCAGCACCAAGGGTGCTTTCCTGAATATGGTATTTCATATATTTGCTGGAAACTGCCTTGAAGCATTTGTTTGGGCAAAAGGCAGAGAAGGCATCTGGCAATCAAATGCATGGACCACACATGGACCAAGAGCCACGAGAAAAGGCAAACTTCTGTGTCTCATCATCTGCTGAGAGAAACCAGGCATGCTCCTGCCAGCCAGGAGTCGACAACCTTTGAGGGGACCAGGTGCACATCTGGAGATCTGAAGAAGCGCCCTGGGCACCACAAAAATGTGGAAGAAAAACTGGGGGGGGTTACCCCTTGCCCACACACAACAGGAAAGGCACACAAAGAGAGAGAATATTTAGGACAGATAAAAGCAAGTTACAGGTAGGTAGCCGTGTTGGTCTGTCCTAGTCAAGACAAAATAAAAAATAAAAAAATTCATTCCAGTAGGACCTTAGAGACCAACTAAGTTTGTTCTTGGTATGAGCTTTCGTGTCCATGCACACTTCTTCAGGTACCCTGAAACAGAAGTCACCAGACCCTTATATATAGTGAGAGGGTGGGGTGAGGTATTACCCAGAAGGGTGGGAATGGGTGGTTGGCTGATAGGTAAAATAAACCTGTTGATGACTGTTAACGACTGCAATCAGGACCGGTGCTAGGGGTTTTTGTGCCCTAGGCGAGGGGGCGGGGCACCGTACGTAATGCACAGTGACGTCACGTGCCCCGCCCCCTGCCCACCGGGCGCCCCGCGCCGCCGCGATTTTCGCTGCTGGTTGGGGCGGCACCGGGCAGCAGCGGGGGGCGAGGGGCAGGCTGGCCAGTGCCCCCTCCATTTTGGCGCCCCCCGCCCCCGCGGTTTTCGCTCCAACCTGCTCGCTCCGCCGCTGGTTGGGGCGGCGGCGGGGAGCGGCGGGGGGTGGGGGCAGGCTGGCCAGTGCCCCCTCCATTTTGGCGCTCTAGGCAGTTGCCTAGTTCGCCTAAATGGACGCGTCGGCCCTGACTGCAATTGGTATTGCAGGAAAAAGCAAGGGGTGAGATGGCTAAAAATAGCTTTGTGATGTATAATGAGATAAGAATCCAATATCTCTATTCAGACCAGGTTTCTCCATGGTTTTAAGTTTGTAATCAGTTGCAATTTGGTAATCAGGGGTGATGGGGTCACAGTGCCTTGGCACACAACTCAGGGGGCTAGCCCTCTTAGATAGATGACAGGACGTTCACCATTCGGAAAAGCTCTGCACTCGTGATAGCAGGTAAGGAAGCAAAGGCAACGAACCTTTGGAAAGGCTGATACACTTTGGAATCCCCTCCCTAGAGCAGTTAGACCAGGCATCCCCAAACTCAGCCTGCCAGATGTTTTGGGACTACAACTCCCATCATCCCTAGCTAACAGGACCAGAGGTCAGGGATGGTGGGAATTGTAGTCCCAAAACATCTGGAGGGCCGAGTTTGGGGATGCCTGAGTTAGACTTTCTCCCTCCTTATTGTTCTTTTGCCAGCACATGAAAGCTCATACCAAGAACAAACTTAGTTGGTCTCTAAGGTGCTACTGGAAAGATAAAAGCAAGCTTTTCTTCACATTAAACTAGAGCACTAAATTATGTCTAAATTATTTGTATAGAAACACAAAAGTGGCTTGCTTAAGCCACGCAGTCTAAGCTTGGAATATCTAACTTAGGCCTCCTTACAGGTAGGGTTCACATGGTGGGAGTGAGAGTACAAAACGTTTGGTAACCCTTCCTCTCAAGGTGAGGGGTGTGACCTATCTAAGTCTGGCAGAACAGCTTACTCTATGGTCTTAACCCATAGCTGTCAACCCCCCCTTTTTGTGGGAAACTCCCTTATTCCAATGCCGTTTCCCGGTGCTATCCCGGATTGTTGATATCCCTTAAATTTCCGGATTTCCAAGGAAGCAGCTCCTCTCCCTCCCTGCCGGCCAGGGAGGCTCCTCAGCTGCGTTGCTCGGCTGCCAATAAGGAGTCTGAGACCGACTGGGGGCGGAGCTTGCATGCCTTGTGCAGCCAGACCCTCACGCCCAACCAGACAGACAGCCTGCCTGCTGTCTATGTGCTCGCTCTTTCGCTCACCGGTTCGCACGCAGCCTCTGGAGCGCAGGGTGGCGAGGCTACTTGGTGCCATTTCACCGCCCTTGCGGCATCCCTTATTTTCAAATCCGAAAGTTTGAAAAAATCCCTTATTTTCAAATCCGAAAGTTGACAGCTATGTCTTAACCCCTTCGTGCATTAATTAGGGTTAAGCATGTTGGTTGAGAGTCCCATGAACTGCAAGAACATCAGACCTATCCATTCTTAAAGAAATGAGCCCTGAGTGCTCACTAGAAGGACAGATCCTGAGGTTAAGGCTCCAGTACTTTGGCCACCTCATGAGAAGAGAAGACTCCCCAGAAAAGACCCTGATGTTGGGAAAGACTGAGGGCACAAGGAGAAGGGGACAGCAGAGGATGAGATGGTTGGACAGTGTTCTCGAAGCTACTAACATGAGTTTGGCCAAACTGCGAGAGGCAGTGAAGGATAGGCGTGCTCTGGTCCATGGGTCACGAAGAGTCGGACACGACTGAACGACTGAACAACAACAACAATGTTGGTTGTATGAGGCTCATTTATCCCACACCGGCTGCCCTGGCAGATGGCAACACCTGTCTCAGCAGCAGCAGCAGAAGCACCTGGGCAGCTCTTTTGCAGGTAAAGCGCTTTCTTCTCTTTCTTTCTTTTTGTCACTTTAAAACACCCAGCTGCCAGCATGTCTTTGGCAGGAAGGTCACAACTGAATGTCAAATGAAAGTGTTTTGTCAGTTCTGAGGGCACAGTGGGGAGGCGGACTGCCCAGCACTGCCAAGCCTCGCTCTTTATTTTTTTAATGTATCACAACTCTCCTAACTGCTCAAGCTGGGTGGAGCCAAGAGGAGCAATAAGGGTACAGCAAGCTCAGTGTTGTTCAGTGAAGGGCAGCTTCCAAACACCATGTTTAAAGAGAAAGGCGGAGAAAGAGGCCTGCTGTTTCTTCTCCAAAGTCAAGAATATCCCATTGAAATGCTGGGGCTTTAGTCGTTCTTGGGATTTAAAGGCCCATCTCCTGCACAGCTGTCCTACAAAGCCAGCCCTTTCTAAAGAATCCGGTTGCCTTTTTATTTTCAGGCACCAAAGAAACATCCCAGCAGACTCCAAGTGCCTCCTAAAACATCCGTCAAACCGTACTGCAAGACAAGAGGAGGACAGTGGCGATTCTTTCATGTGCTGCAGAAGACGGAGGAATCAGAAGTACCGTATTTTTCGCTCCATAAGACGCACTTTTTTCCTCCTAAAAAGTAAGGGGAAATGTCTGCGCGTCTTATGGAGCGAATGCATGGTCCCTGGAGCCAAATTGCCTAGGGGCCAAAAGCAGATTGTGCTCTCTTTTTTTTACAAAGAGAGAAGAGGGTGTTGAAAGGAAGCCGCTGAACAGCTGTTTAGCAAGCGATCGGGGAGAGAGATAAGGCTCCCTTTCCAGCCCCGCCCCCTTGCCCAGGCCTCCGTTGTTGAATGCAGAGGGAGGGTGTTTGTTTCCCCAGCGACATGTGACTGGCTGATTAGATTATCTGTCTGGAAACTGTAGAAATGGCTCCCTTTCCTGTAGGACTAGAAGCTGCAAACTGTGAGTTGAACCCCATAAAAACGGGGCTTTTCCTCTTTGAAAAAGAAGCTGCACCACTTTGAGCTGATCCTCAAAAAAGCAGGGCTTTTCCCTTTGCAAAAAAAGCTGCACCGCTTTGAGCTGATCCTCAAAAAAAACAGGGCTTTCCCCCTTTCCTCCTCTAAAAACTAGGTGCGTCTTATGTTCAGGTGCGTCTTATGGAGCGAAAAATATAGCTAAGAAGCAAGAGGAGTCAGGGGTTGTGCTGCGCAAAGGCCTTGCCGCCATCTTGCAGGAGGGATATGCTTGGCAGAATCCCAGACTGCATCCCTTAGCCAACTACATGAAGATGCTCTGTACTCAGCAACACTTAAAAAGTACATGCCCACCATCCAGACTTCAATGTGTTGCTTGTTTTGTAGTCCAATCAAATGAAGAAGCTGTGCTGTCGTCACTTACATTCCTGGCTTTTAATCTTGGATCCAACAGATTTTCAGGAGCATGAATCGGATGGCAACAAAATTATGTTGCTCTGTTCTTTCTCCCAAGCCCAGTCCTTTGAGGTTTCATCTGGAAGGCAGGAAGAGACCCACCAACTATGCCAAGAAGAGGAAGACTACAAACAAAGCAAGCAATGAATCCTTCTTCCTTCCCTTGTCACAATGGCAAGCCCCCCCCCCCCCCACAAGAGGCAGAAATGTATCCCACTCTTGCATTTGAGCTTGCTTGTCCTCAGGGTACAGGAATTATAGTGATCCAATACAGTACAACAGCAAATAGAAGGGGAAGAAATGGAGGCAGTGAGAGATTTTACTTTCTTGGGCTCCATGATCACTGCAGATGGTGACAGCAGTCACGAAATTAAAAGACGCCTGCTTCTTGGGAGAAAAGCAATGACAAACCTAGACAGCATCTTAAAAAGCAAAGACATCACCTTGCCAACAAAGGTCCGTATAGTTAAAGCTATGGTTTTCCCAGTAGTGATGTACGGAAGTGAGAGCTGGACCATCAAGAAGGCTGATCGCCGAAGAATTGATGCTTTTGAATTATGGTGCTGGAGGAGACTCTTGAGAGTCCCATGGGCTGCAAGAAGATCAAACCTATCCATTCTGAAGGAAATCAGCCCTGAGTGCTCACTGGAAGGACAGATCCTGAAGCTGAGGCTCCAATACTTTAGCCACCTCATGAGAAGAGAAGACTCTCTGGAAAAGACCCTGATGTTGGGAAAGATGGAGGGCACAAGAAGAAGGGGACGACAGAGGATGAGATGGTTGGACAGTGTTCTCAAAGCTACCAACATGAGTCTGACCAAACTGCAGGAGGCAGTGGAAGTCAGGAGTGCTTGGCGTGCTCTGGTCCATGGGGTCACGAAGAGTCGGACATGACTAAATGACTAAACAACAATACAGTACATAGTCTTACACAAATGTCTTACTGTTACAGTTTTAGAAATCATTTGGAGGGCATAAATATATGAAAACTTGGTCTTAAACATTTTGTTCATTATTCTATAAGAAAATATTTCATAATCCAAAAACCTTTTAAAATGTCCATTTGGAGGGGGGGGACAGAAGGACAGAATGGGACAAAAAGAGCTTTGAAGAAATGGGGAAAGACCTGTTTTCTCCCCTTTTTCCAGTCCACCTCCCATCCAGCCTTCAAAGCGAGACATTAGGGCAAAATTCCTAACTTAACATATACATATTCTAACAGGGTTCAAATTGGCAGGACTGACCAGGAACAAGATTTTGGGGCAAAAGGGGATTCAATGAAGACATTGTGACCCAGTGTGTGGCAGCCTTGAAAAAAGTGAATTCCGTGCTAAGGATCATTAGGAAAGGAAACTGAAAATAAAACTGCCAATATCAGAATGGCATTATGTAATTGTATGGTGCGGCTGTACTTGGAATATTGTGTACAGTTCTGCTTGCTGTGCCTCAAAAAGGATACTGTTTGGTTGTAAAAGGTTCATAAAAGGTCGACTAAAACAATCAGGGTGGGGTGGGGTGGAGGAAGTCCACTTGGAGGCAAGGTGTTTTGGGACTACAATTCCCATCATCCTGACCACTGGTCCTGTTAGCTAGGGATGATGGGAGTTGTAGTCCCAAAACATCTGGAGGGCCGAGTTTGGGGATGCCTGATTGTTGTTTGTTCCAATTCAGCAGCAAAGAGCAGGGTGGTGTGTTGTTGGTTTTTTTTGGGGGGGGAGTAGCACTTGGGCACAGACCAGGAAAGTGCCGAGCTGTGCCTAGAAAGTGCAGGGTGTGGATGAGCCCTGAATGTTGGACGATTTTGGACAGACACATGTCTTCACATAGTTCAGCTATGGAACTCGCTCTCACAGGAGGCTGTGACAGTCACCAACTTGGAAGATTAGACATATGACTGGAGAACAAGGCTATCGATGGCTGCTAGGGCACCATGTTGGCAGAGGCTGGCTTCCACTGCCCCCAGCCTGGGGGTCTTTTGCATTTCACTGGCCCTCCAGTCATGCAGTCTCAGGAGGGTCCTGTGAGAAGGTGGAGAGGGAATTGCTGCTTCCTCTTCTAAGTCGCCATCTGTGAAATGACCTCTGTCTCAGGCTGCTGTCTGCAGGAATTAGATGCTAAAGTCTGGAAATCCCCGAAGGGGTTACCCCAGCAGCCTTCAAGCAGAGCAGCCCCTCTTCCAAATGCAAAGGGTTCGGGCTCCGTCACGTGTCAGACATGTGGGTGCTGCGCGGAGGTTAGCACAAGGTGACACGAGAGCCACAGTTCACGCATTCCTTTGAATTCAGCACCCTCTCAGGGTTCACCTAAGTTCACCCAGTTCCATGCCTGGGACATGTTGTTTTCATTAAAACTGCATGATGCGCTGAGAGAGAAAGCATGACAAGATTTGATGTCTTCATCTGCTTTACAGGATTAAAGTCACGCAGACTCAGGAGGGGAGGGAATTTGGAGCGGTGAATAAGTTGGTGTGTTCTGATTTCTTGTAGAGTCAGAAGGGACCCCAAGAGTCACCATGCCCTGCAGTGCAGGAATCACAGCTGAAGAATTCTTGACGGATAGCCATCACCCTTCTGTTTAAAAACCTCCAGTGAAGGTTAGCCCACCATCTTCTCAGGTAATCCATTCAACTTCCTGATGTTGAGCCAGAATCTCCTTTTTGTCATTGGAATCCATTGGTTTTGGTCCTCCCCTTTGAAGCAGTAGAAAACAAGCTTGTTCCATTTTCCATGGGTCATCCCTTTAGATATTTGAAGGTGGCTATTGGGTCACCTCTCAGTGGTCTCTTCTCCAGGTTAAACGTACCCAGCTCTCTCCACCGTTCCTCATAATTCTTGGTTCCAGACCCTTGATCAGTTTGGCCATCCTGCTTTCCACACCTTCAGCTTGTCAATCTCTTCCTTAAACTGTGTCGACCAGAACTGGTCACAAGACCCCAAGTGGAGTCGGACCAAGGCAGAACAGAACAGAACAGAACAGAACAGTACTGTGCTTCCGTTGATTTAGCTTCCTGGGAACATCCAACAAGAGCCACAAAGGCTGCATCTTGGAGCTGATCAATCCTGACATCCATACTCGGCCAAAGCTGTGGTTGCTCAGCTTCAGGCATATGAGCACAGAGACCAGCACTGCACAGAATGAGGAAGAACGGGTTGTCCAAGGTAAGGCCAAGCGTTCCAGGCAACCTAGGAAGCTGGTGGCCAAGGTGGTGTCAACCCTTTGAGTCAAAGCCAAGAACAAGGCTAAAGGAAAGGAGGGAGGGGGAGGGGGAGGCCTGTCAATGGCAGCACAAGAAGATACAATGGAAACTTGAAATGACCAGTTGCCTAAAGTAATTTGACAAAGGCAAACAACCAACAGCAAAGTTTGGGAAGACAGGAAGCTGTTCATCCAGCATCAGACCATTGGTCCATCTAGCTCAGCACTGTCAACAGGGCTGACAAGGGCAATCTGGGATTTGGGGCATGCTCTCTCCACCACCACCACCACCCCAATCCAGAGGGTGAAACAGATCTGGATGGGAGCCATGGCAGGACAACTCCTTAGCAGTGGGTGAGAAGAAACTGCTAAGAAACCCAAGGAACAGGATCCAGCTGTCGCCAGCAGAGATCAAAACTTGGGCCTTCAAAGAGCAATCTTCTCCCAAGACTTTGTTGCTGGCCCAGTTGCTCTTTGAAGTGCATCAGTAAAGTTTTAAGGCTTTGTAGATCCCAGCTCAGGGGAAAGGATCGCCTGCTTAGGGGGTTTATTAGAGCATTGCCCATCACTGCTGGGTGCATGGCATTTTCCCAGCCCCATATGCTCCGGACTACAATTCCCATCAGCCCCAGACAACATAGCAAT
Organism: Darevskia armeniaca; assembly: GCA_034641395.1. Classification (NCBI taxonomy): domain Eukaryota; kingdom Metazoa; phylum Chordata; class Lepidosauria; order Squamata; family Lacertidae; genus Darevskia; species Darevskia armeniaca. Next base: position 257,384 of record JAWWNF010001029.1, on the reverse strand, counting down.
GCTGAACTCTTAAGACTGCATTGGCTAGGGCTGATGGAATTGTACTCCAGAGCTTTAAAAAAGGATTGGACCACCATGGGATTAAAAGATAAGGGACCCCTGACCATTAGGTCTAGTCGTGTCCGACTCCTGGGGTTGCGGCGCTCATCTCGCGTTACTGCCGAGGGAGCTGGCGTACAGCTTCTGGGTCATGTGGCCAGCATGACAAAGCCGCTTCTGGCGAACCAGAGCAGCACACGGAAACGCCATTTACCTTCCCGCTGGAGCGGTACCTATTTATCTACTTGCACTTTTGACGTGCTTTCGAACTGCTAGGTGGGCAGGAGCAGGGACCGAGCAACGGGAGCTCACCCCGTTGTGGGGATTCGAACCGCCAACCTTCTGATCAGCAAGCCCTAGGCTCTGTGGTTTAACCCGCAGCGCCACCTGGGTCCTAACCATAGCTGTCAACCCTCCCTTTTTTTTGCGGGAAACTCCCTTATTCCAATGCCGTTTCCCACTGCTATCCCGGATTGTTGATATCCCCTAAATTTCCCGGATTTCAAAGGAAGCAGCTCCTCTCCCTCCCTGCCGGCCAGGGAGGCTCCTCAGCTGCATTGCTCGGCTGCCAATAAAGAGTCTGAGACCGACTGGGGGGCGGAGCTTGCATGCCTTGTGCAGCCAGACCCTCACGCCCAACCAGACAGACAGCCTGCCTGCCGTCTACGCGCTCGCTCTTTCGCTCACCCGTTCGCACGCAGCCTCTGGAGCGCAGGGTGGCGAGGCTACTTGGTGCCATTGCACCGCCCTGGCGGCATCCCTTATTTTCAAATCTGAAAGTTTGAAAAAATCCCTTATTTTCAATTCTGAAAGTTGACAGCTATGGTCCTAACAGCTATCAATGGTTGCTAGCCACGATGCCCCAGAAAAGCAGTTGCCAGGAACTGCAAGTGGGCAGAGTGCTCATGTGCTCATGTCCAGCTTGCAAGCTTCCCAGTGTGAGAACAGGATGCTGGACTAGATGGTCCATTTGCCTGACCCAGCAGGTTGCTCCTCTAATGTTGGAAGGGAGGGAGAGAAGGCTCTGCCCCACATCCATGGAGCCCAGCAGTCCAAGCACAACCACCTTCTCTCTTTGCCAGAGTGAGTCTCTCTGTCTCTCCCCATCTTCCTTCCCCCCCCAACCCTGAACTGATCCACTTAATCCAGCGTAAATAAGCTCAGCATTTCAGCTCTCCACCCTGCTCCCCCAGGAGGGAACTTCGTTTCTTTTGTACTTTGTTTCGCTTGGGATCTGGCAGGAACGTCTCATTGAATGGGAAAATTCAGCTTTCCCCCTGCTTGGTTCAGGCAACGCCGCCCCCCTTGACTAAGGATGGAAGGCTGGGAAGGCTTCCAAACAGCTTCTTGGCTGAAAGACAGTGGGGAGGGGGATCAAAAGGGCTGCCTCTCCAAGGCCCCTGCCTCCAAGCACACACAGCCTGGCACGGGCTTGTAATCTGGGCCCATGGAGCCTTTGCCTTCCCCACCCCACTGATGCCACCACCATACACAGAAAAGGCACCAGGCTGCCTTGAGGCTTCCCACCAGGCAGAGCCCCTAGGAAGTGAGGCAGCAGCGACACCTACAGGCAGGTGGGGGCTCGGCCCATTCAGTGCTTCCCAAGGCGACACACAGATGGGGCAGATTGCAAGGTTGCTCCTCCAGATACCGTACTTTCCAGCATCATGTTCCAGCTGGAGCCTGCCTGCTCCATTGCAAGGCCCTCTGAAGGGCAGAGCCTGGTCCCTGGCAGCAGCCAGCACATGGCCTCTCCACCCCAGAGGCTTATGGGAAACCCTGGGCACTGGCATGGTGACCCCCACCTAGAATCATAGAATCTTAGAGTTGGAATAGACCCCAAGGGCCATCCAGTCCAACCCCCTGCCAAGCAGGAAACACCATCAAAGCATTCCTGACAGGTGGCTGTCAAGTCTCCGCTTAAAGACCTCCAAAGAAGGAGACTCCACCACGCTCCTTGGCAGCAAATTCCACTGTTGAACAGCTCTTACTGTCAGGAAGTTCTTTCTAATGTTTAGGTGGAATCTTCTTTCTTGTAGTTTGAATCCATTGCTCCGTGTCCGCTTCTCTGGAGCAGCAGAAAACAACCTTTCTCCCGCCTCTATATGACATCCTTTTATATATTTGAACATGGCTATCCTATCACCCCTGAACCTTCTCTTCTCCAGGCTAAACATACCCAGCTCCCTAAGCCGTTCCTCATAAGGCATCGTTTCCAGGCCTTTGACCATTTTGGTTGCCCTCCTCTGGACACGTTCCAGCTTGTCAGTATCCTTCTTGAACTGTGGTGCCCAGAACTGGACACAGTATTCCAGGTGAGGTCTGACCAGACCGGAATACAGTGGTACTCTTACTTCCCTTCATCTAGATGCTATACCGGTACTCCTATTGATGCAGCCCAGAATTACATTGGCTTTTTTAGCTGCTGCATCACACTGTTGACTTTCCCTGAAAAGTAAGTGCAGCTGCCTCAGATAGGCCTTCTGATCAAGGCCCCAGTCCCTCATGACCTGGCTCTACAGCACACAGAGGCTCAAGGAGTCCAGGGTGGAACTGCCTGGTCAGAGGCAGGAGGGCCAAACCGCTGGGGCCAGAGCCCCCCTCCCCCCTAGCCTGAGGTCTGCAGGCCAAAAACAGATGGCTCTGTGAGGTGGGCAATATGGGAAGGACTGGGTGGAATGCATAGCTGTCAACTTTCGGATTTGAAAATAAGGGATTTTTCCACAAACTTTCGGATTTGAAAACAAGGGATGCCGCCAGGGCGGTGCAATGGCACCAAGTAGCCTCGCCACCCTGTGCTCCAGAGGCTGCGCGTGAACGGGTGAGCGAAAGAGCGAGCGCATAGACGGCAGGCAGGCTGGCTGTCTGGTTGGGTGTGAGGTCTGGCTGCACAAGGCATGCAAGCTCCGCCCCCAGTCGGTCTCAGACTCCTTATTGGCAGCCGAGCAACGCAGCTGAGGAGCCTCCCTGGCCGGCAGGGAGGGAGAGGAGCTGCTTCCTTTGAAATCTGGGAAATTTAAGGGATATCAACAATCCGGGATAGCAGCGGGAAACGGCATTGGAATAAGGGAGTTTCCCGCAAAAAAGGGAGGGTTGACAGCTATGGTGGAATGGCTGTTTGTGTGGCACTGGTCACGTCCTGGCCTATCCTTCCTCAGGAAATGAGGCAAAGTAGGAGCAGTTGAAATAACGCATGAAGGGTCTGGCTGCTGGATCAGGCCAAAGGGGGCGTTCATCTAGCCCAGTATCCCATTTTCACAGTGGCCAAATGCTTCTAAGAACTTAAGATAGACTGCCTCTTTACCTGGAGTTTCCACAATAATATAAGAAGAACCTGATGGACCAGGCCAATGGCCCATCTAGTCCAACATCCTGTTCTTACATTGCCCAACAAGATGCACTAAAGGGAATGGCTGCAAGCAGGAGCTGAACATATAAGAGCAACTCTCTCCCCACTTGTGATTCTGAGCAACTGGAGGATTATTCTTACTTAAATCCCCCCACCCCTATTTCCAGGCAGAGGTCTGTGGGGGGTTTTGCCCCAAACTTTCCCTGCAAATACCCATTCTTTAAAGCTGAATCAGAGAAAACATCAATTTGGCTTTTCAGAGGATTGACGCTTGCTCTGAATGAGATTTAAAGGGTGTGTGTTTGAGGGGGAAAGCTCTAGAGCAAAAAGAGGGTGGTCACTCGGACACGGAGCTTTAAATCGCAGGCTGTGCCTGTTGATAAGGGAAAATAGAAGGTGTTGCAATCCCCCCCCCCCCGGTTTTAACACTGGAAAGAGTGGAGGAAAGGTAAGCCCTGAGATTCAGAAGCATGACTGCTTCCGACTTTGGAGGCAGAGCATAGTTATCACGGCCAGTATCCCTTGATAGGTCTCTCCTCCATGAATTTGTCCAATTCTCTCTTAAACCTCCACTGGAGCCTGCAATAAGCAGTGCCATTGCCCTATGACAGTGGTCACTCCCAAGTTCAGTGACTTGAGACTCAGAGCATTTCCAGACAGAAAAAAATAAGTCCTTTGCCACCTCTAGAGGGGAGGGGGCAGCCTTTCTGTTTGGGGGGGGGTGCAGAGCAGGAAGAGCAGAAGTGTTAACATTTCTCCTGCACTCAAACAACAGCACTGAGTTCCTGGCAAAATTCACCACTGCAGAACTACTCCATCAGCATCTCGTCCTGAAGGAAGGAGAGCTCTCACGTTCCAGCTGTTCCCCTCCCAAACACCCTGTGGCTTTATTGCATCATTTTAATTGGTGCTTATTGTTTTAAAAAATTTTATGCACACCATTTTGTGGTGTGTATGCAATAAACACGTTGTGCAAACAAACAAACCCGTTGCAAAAACAGAGTTCTGCTCCAACACTGGACAGAGCGGGGGGGGGGCGGTGTTCACTGAGAGACAGTGTGGTGTACTGGTTAGAATGTTGGACTAGGACAGGCATAGGCAAACTCGGCCCTCCAGATGTTTTGAGACTACAATTCCCATCATCCCTGACCTGTTAGCTAGGGGTGATGGGAGTTGTAGTCCCAAAACATCTGGAGGGCCGAGTTTGCCTATGCCTGGACTAGGACCTGGGAAAGCAGGATTTGAATCCCCACTCAGCCATGAAGTTCACTGGATGACCTTTGGAGAGAACTATGTATGCCACCTTGATCTCCTTGCAGAAAAAGGTGGGATATGAATGCAATAAAATACTGGGAAGATTTGTGAAATGATTTTGTGTGGACAACAGTCATTGGACAGAGTGTTGGGTGGGAAGCCCTATGTTGGGGAAGGGGCGCTCAGTTTTAAACACCATCTATTTCAGGAAAGAGTCCCAAAATTGGCTGCACATTGTTTGTGCAAGAGGAGCGTGCGACCTTTGACCTCGCTGCCTCCATGACCACCAAGCAACAGCCCACCTTCTATACCAGTGATGGCTAACCTTGACACTCCAGATGTTTTGGAACTACAACTCCCATCATCCCTAGCTAACAGGACCAGTGGTCAGGGATGATGGGAGTTGTAGTCCCAAAACATCTGGAGTGTCAAGGTTAGCCATCACTGTTCTATACCATCAGGTGGATTCGCCTGGTACAGTAAGATCATAAGCGCATAAGAAGAGTTTGCTGGATCAGGCCCATCTAGGGCAGCATTCTGTTCCCACAGTGCCTGACCAGATGCCTCAAAGGGAAAGCTGGTATTCAGAAGCATTGCTGCCTCCACAGCATAGCCATTGTGGCTAGGAGTCCTCTTTGCCATGAAGTTGTCTAATCCTCTTTTAATCCTCCAAGGTGGAGCTCATCACTGCCTCCTGTTCTGTGGGAGGGAATTCTGTAGTTTAACCATGTGCTGCGTGAAGAAGTTGCCATTCATTTTTGTCGTGTGCAGGGGAAATTTGATTCCCCCTGCTCCTTCCTCCCCTGCCCCCCCCCCAACACACACACAAACACTCAAAGCACTTGGAAGAGAGCCATTATCTGAATGGTGTTCAGCAATGGTGTTCCCTCCCCCTTTAGGCAACTTTGGTACCCTTGTCTATCGCAGCTCATCCCTCATCTGGAAAAGCACAGCAGACTGTCTTGCATAACCAGACAAAGCATCTCTGATCAAATTGCTGGAGAGGAGTGGAGCCCAGCAGCCAGAGACAATTTCATCCCATGTAGTACCTGCTCCTTTCCTTGTGTGACTGTCAGCAGAAGGCCAAGATAGAATTCAGAATGACCGCGGCAATCAGAGACACAGCTAAACAGAAATTGAGAGAAGAATGGAAATATGTAGATGATTATTTAAAAAAAGAAGGAATGTCAACAAATTTAATGATCTGCTTAGACTAATTTATAGAGGAAGAATGTAAAAAATAACTGTTAAGGATAGGCTATATTAAGGAACAAGTTAGTAATAGAAGGATTTAAGAAGTGAGAAAGATAACGAAATATAATAAGAAGGTGGAATTAGAAAGAAGAGGGAAAAACAGAAGGAAGCAAATTTTAGGGGGGGAGAGGAAGGAAGGGGGGGAGAGAGGAAAAGGAGAGAAAGGGAGAAAGAGGCAGAGAGAATGGGAAGAGTGAAAGCGAGAGGTGAGTAGAAATGGGGAAGGAAGGGGAGGGGGTAAGGGGGGAGGGGGGTAATGGAAGGGATAATACAAAGAGAGGGGGGAGGGAGAGGAGGAAGGATGGGGGATTGTATGGTGATGTATGATAGGAATGTGTGAAAGATTGGATGTTTGGAATGTGATGTCTAAATCATGGGTTGTATTTGTGTGTCTTTTTTTTAACCAATAAAATTATATTTAAATAAAAAAAAAAAAAAAGGAAGAGAGCCATTATCTGAATGGTGTTCAGCAATGGTGTTCCCTCCCCCTTTAGGCAACTTTGGTACCCTTGTCTATCGCAGCTCATCCCTCATCTGGAAAAGCACAGCAGACTGTCTTGCATAACCAGACAAAGCATCTCTGATCAAATTGCTGGAGAGGAGTGGAGCCCAGCAGCCAGAGACAATTTCATCCCATGTAGTACCTGCTCCTTTCCTTGTGTGACTGTCAGCAGAAGGCCAAGATAGAATTCAGAAGCCACTTCAGCCCTAGAGGCCAACATGGCAGCACTGTGTGCTTGTCTAACTATGAGGTTAGGCAGTTTTTAGCTTTATTTGAATGATGAGTGTTTGAGTTTCTTAGAATAGCTTAGCTATGTGAAATATCCTTGTTCTATGTTGATGATAAAGTCCAGCCCTTGACGAAACTGCTGGTGAAACGGGAAGATTCGAAGCTGGCCACCCGTCGGGAAAACAGACCCATATGTTTGATGGACTTTGCTTAACCATCTTTAACACTGGAAAGATAGACCCATACATCTGATGGACTTTGCATAACCATCTCCAACACTATATATTGCACTTTGAATTAGCACTTTAATGTTGGAAAGTATATACAGGCTTTTGCCTCTGAGGAAATACCTATGAATGCTTTTTGTATGACATTGTCAGTTTAGTTCATGATTCAATACATTTTCATCTATAGCTGTTCACGGTTTTGTATATTATCCTTTGTATAGTTACTGTGACTGTCTGTTGTTGTTTCTACTTATGCAAGGTAGCATAGAAAAGTTGCAATGGCAAATGGTGGCAGAATATTGTTTGTTTGTTTGTTTGTTTGTTGCATTGATATCCCGCCTTTTCCTCCAAGACCTCTGTGAGGAAGGTTAGGCTGAGAGTAAACGACTAGCCCAAGATCACCCAAGTGGGGATTTGAACCCTGATCTCCCAGGCCCTAGTCCGACACTCTAACCACTACACCACACTGGTTGCTTTGACTTTATCACCACCAAACAACACTCTTATAAGGAGCAGACACCAAGCTCAGTAAGGAAACAAACCCCTCTGGGCTTGGGACCCACAAAGGAAGGAAGCAGCTTCAGCAAGCAGCAGCAACCAGAATCATCCATGAGAGGGATGGAAAAAGTCACCCACCCAGGATGGTCACTCACCAAACTGCCACAGGTCCGACTCGCAATAATCCAGCCCAGATGAGACCACTATATCCCAAGGTATCAAGAGAGAACTAAATCTAGCAACAAAACAGCAGGAACCATATTTACTCTACTGCAACTGCAATCCATAGCTGTCAACCCTCCATTTTTTTTGCGGGAAACTCCCTTATTCCAATACTGTTTCCCGCTGCTATCCCGGATTGTTGATATCCCTTAAATTTCCCGGATTTCAAAGGAAGCAGCTCCTCTCCCTCCCTGCCGGCCAGGGAGGCTCCTCAGCTGCGTTGCTCGGCTGCCAATAAGGAGTCTGAGACCGACTGGGGGCGGAGCTTGCATGCCTTGTGCAGCCCAGACCCTCACGCCCAACCAGACAGACAGCCTGCCTGCCGTCTACGCGCTCGCTCTTTCGCTCACCCGTTCTCGCGCAGCCTCTGGAGCGCAGGGTGGCGAGGCTACTTGGTGCCATTGCACCGCCCTGGTGGCATCCCTTATTTTCAAATCCGAAAGTTTGAGAAAAAATCCCTTATTTTCAAATCCGAAAGTTGACACCTATGCTGCAATCAAGAGCACCCAACTCAAGATACTCCACTTGGTTAAGACTCGGTGATCCGTCTGTCCTGTTTCAGTTTCACTGTTTCCAAAATACGCTTCCATTCGGGGATAATTTTACCCAAGCCATGGACACAAAGCTCACAGTGCTATGGGATTCCCCAAAGGGTCATTCCAGGAGACCTAGTCCCTACATCCCATGCCCTGTATCAAGAACAGGGGCCTGCAAACCACATTCCCCTCCCCAAGCCAGGAAGAGAAGGGCATCTTAGAATAGAATAGAATATATTTTATTGTCATTGCCCCCTTCGGGGACATCAAAATTACTTCCCCATTCCCACTGGGATCTCTCTCCTCTTACATGATGCCTGAGCCCATCCCACTTTAAAAAGATCAGCTTCTCCCTCGTTTTTGTGACCCTGTTCAGAAGCCAGCCTAAAGACATCCATGGAATTGATGTCCTGTCAGCTCACAACGAGACACTCTCCATGGATTTTGGACCTGCTCTGCATTGGTGATCCAGAAAACAAATGCCTTTCCCTGCCAAATCTTCTGGACACCCAAGTTATCCCAGGTACCTATCGATGCCTGTGGTCAGCCAGCAAACGGAAAGCAGGTCTGGAAATTTAATCCTGCAGTTTGTCCGGGTGCCAACCTCCTGTTCCAAAGGTTGCATTTGTAATTGGTTTGCCCCCCCGCCTGTCCTACTGCCAGCCCACACTTTGCTGCTGTATCAAGAGAAGAAGAAATCCCACACACGCCTCCTGAAGATGGAATATCCCCCCACCCCCCAACAAAGAAAGCCAGAAATGCTGGCTGCCAGCTAGTCAAGGCTGTGCGCTCTCCCCCAAACCCACAACACATTCACCAACAGCAGGCCTTTGTGTTCAAAAGTCAAATGCAAGGCAAAACACACAGAGGACAGCAGATTTGTGGAGCTGGGCTGTTGGCTCTGCTTACAGGTTCCAGCTTCCCTAAAAGGAAGGAAAAGGTTTCAGTTGCACGCCACTCTTGAAAGGTAGAACGAGCCAGCTGTGGCTTTGCAACTCAACTTCAGCTCCCAGAATCAGCACCACAGAAGCACGAGAGCAGGTTTTTTCACCATCCTGGCTGGCACCCTCCAAGTGTTTTGGACTACAACTCTCGCCACCCCCACCCCCATCCAGCTAGCGCAGGGACTCTCCCATTCGTTGAATCATCACACAGCTGTAGGTTAGTTAGGACACCAAGGGAAGTTGCAGAGGAACATTGGTCCATCTTGCTCAGTATTGTCTACACTGACTGGCAGCTGCTCCCCAGGATTTCCAGCAGGGGATCTCTCCCAGCCCCACCTGGAGATGCTATCAAGGATTGAACCGGGGCCCTTCCACATGCAAGGCAGATGTTCTACCACTGAGCTACAGCCCTTCCCCAACACATCAGGAGGGCACCAGGTTGATGGAGAGTATTCAGGGTGAAAGGAAGGAGGGGGGCAGTCTAGATCCAGCTGGTTGGGTGGGTGTGGGGGTCCACTGGACCCTGGACCTCATCATCAGCCCTGTGCACCTGCTGGTCGTTGCTGTTGCCAACGGACCAATCCTGGCCACCATCTCCTTACACTGTGTTGTTTGCATACGCACACATTTGTGCAGAGAAAGACAACATGACGACTGGGGTCAGACTCAGCCTTCGAAAGCATTGCATTTGGCAAGGGCAGTGGAAAGAGGAGAGGCAGAGGTGGGGAGATGCTGGGGGGCTCAGCAGGCCTGAAATGAGACACACACACACACAACCTTCCTCCATTGAGAATTGAGGCTCTCTTTGACAGCGCCAGTCACTAGCCCAAGCGGCAAATGGGGAGTGGTGAGGTTTTGGCAGGAGGGCAGGCGTGAGCTGCATCCCCCAGTGTGCCAAGGTTTGCTATCTTGTGCCCAGTTATAGCCAGGATGCCCAGAGAGGGCAAAGATGGGTCAGTGGGCTCCTGGGACCCCTGCGGCTCTTCCAGCTGGTCTTCCTGCCACAGAGGCTGGACCTTCTCTTGAGCAAGCCCCTTCCTTTCCCTCACTGGTTCTGCCATCCCTGCACAGATATCTGGCATTCTGGGGGTGGGCAAGGGCTTAGCTCCCACTGAGGTCATTTTCTAGTCCAGCAAAGCACTCAAGGCGGTCTCTTCAAGAGGCGCTAGCCACCCGCAGCCTGGTGTCAGCAGTCTCATTTGGGGAGAGACGGGGGTGATCCTGCTTCTCTCCCCGTGTGTGTGGGGGGGGGAGGGCAGAAGCAGTGCCCCTCCCTGTCCAGAAGACACCCCTCTCTCCGTCGCCCTGGCCTATTTCTCCCTCAACTCGCCCTTCCGGACACCCCCTCCCCGCCCGCTCGCACCTCAACCTAGGATTCGACCTGGGGCAACCCCAGGAGACTGGCCTCTCACTACCCTCCGGCAGGCGGGCGAGGCGCACTTTTATGCCCCCCCCCCTCAGCTCGTAAGCCAGGGAGGTTGATTCCTCCGGACAAAAAGAGAGGACGCCCCCCCCTCCGCCGCCAACCAAATGCACCACCCTCCCACCCCCACAGCTCCGGTTGGCCTGGAAAGACAAAGATGACGGTGCCGCCCGCACCCCCGCGCTCTCCTTCTTTCAACTAAACTTTCGGGGGGCGGGGGCTCTCCAACCCGACCTTGGCGGCGGGGAAAGCAGCTCGGATCAGGAGCGCTGCGGTGAAGCAAAGCAGCCGACCCCCCCCCCCCAATCCCCCGCCAGCCATGTCCCATTTCCTGCCGCGCTCGCAGCTGGCAAAGGCAGCGATGCCCCCCACCAGCTGAGACGCCCCCTACCAGGCAGATGCGCCCCTCTAACACACACCCGTCCTCCCTTCGCACAAGAAGACCCACCAGGGCGCCCCCTTTCCAGTCTTCCCCCACCCCGCTCTCAGTCCCCTCCGCCTCGCCGTCTAGGATGCAACCTTCCCCAGCGCACCTGCTCGGTCACTCACCCAGGCAGAGGAAGAGGCAGAGCACGCCGGCGGCGATCATGGCAGGCAAATCGTCCCCGGGACCGGCGGCGGCTCCGCCAAGGCAGCAGCAGCAGCAGCAGCAGCTCCCGCGCTCTCCGTGCGCTCTCCCGGCTCCGTCCGCCCGTCCTGCCGCCGCCGCCGCCCTGCTCCTCAGTCCCCGCGAGGCGGAGGCGCCGCCCGCCGCTCCGCCGGCAGCATCTCGCCTGCCTGCCTCTTCCACGACGACGGAGCGGAGCTCAGAGCGGAGGCTCCATGCCGCGCCGCCTCTCCGCGCTCTCCGCCTGCCCGACGACGACGACGACAGCGAGGACGGCGCTCGGCTCGCTCTGGCGGCCGCGGGAAGCAGCCGCAAAAGTGGCCGGCAGGAGGCGGAGGAGGCGGAGCTGTCCGCGGTGCTTCGCCCGGCCTCCGCGCCCGCTCCTCGGCAGCCTCTCCGCAGCCCGCCGGAGCCCAGACGTGCAGAGCTCTCCCCCGGCGGAGGCGCGGGCGGGCGGGGACCTTTTGAGGCGGGGGGGAGGCCCTTGGTGGCTCCGCCAGGGAGGGAGCGAGGGCGGGGCACAGCCTCGCCCGGGCGCGCCGTCCAACTTGGCCCAGCAGACGCGCCGCCCGGGATGCTGCTACCTTTTGCCCCAGCAGCGGCGGCGGCGGCGATGCCTCCCCTCCGAGTAGCGGCACAAGGGAGGCGGCGAGAGGCGGGTGCAGCGCGGCGAGGAAGAGTCGGATCGCGCGCCGTCGAGCCTCGCTTTCGCAGGACCTACCTGATCTCCCCACCCCCACCCCACTCCCCGGGACGTCTCCGGGGACGTGGAGCTGGCGCCCCCAACCGAGATCGTGCCTCGCGGTGGCGTCCTGCCGCGCTGGAGCCAAACGGCCCCGAGGGCATCTCTGAGGCGCATACAAGCGTGCCAAGCAAAGGAACGCCCAAGGACCTCTGTGTGCGTGCAGAGTGCGTTTCCCTCCCAGCTGATTTCACGCAGCCTGCTCCCCAAACCTCTCCACGTTCATTTTTAGGAATTCTATCTTTGCATTTCTATCCCACCCTTTCCTCCATGGTGTTCAATTTGGTGTACCCGGTTCTCCTCCGCCTCCCCATTTTATCCTCACAACAACCCTGTGATGTGGGTTAGGCTGAAGGTCAGTGACTGCCCCGACGTCACTCAGTGAGCTTCTTTATGGCTGCGTGGGGATTTGAACCCGGCTCTCTCCTAAGTCCTAGTCCAGCACTCTAACCACTACCCCGCACTGACTCTCTAGTTTCTGGTTTTGTGCCTTCCTTCCAGGTAGCATTGAGCTCCCCCCCACCCCCGGAAAGCAGCTGGGGGAGACACTACTGCCCCCAGCAAAGAGTCTTGGAGTTTGCTTAGAGCCTTAGACCTTGGAGGTCATCTCAGTGCAGGATCTCACAACAGCAGCCTCCACCACCTCATAAGGAACTCTGGCCTGTCCCATCAGTTCAACAACCTTTCTGTTGGAAAGTTTGCCCCAGGTAGAGGATCTTCTCTTTTCTAGATCTGACCTGTTGCCTCACTCCCTTGCCCATTCTCTCTAAAGAGAATGCGTGGAGAGGGAGGCAGAGAGACAGATTTGGGAAGTGGGCCTACTGGTAGGGAGGTGGTTCTGAGAGAGGCCTTTTCAGCCTCTCACCCCTAGCTGAGAAATCTGGGCATAGGTAGCCCTACAGATGCATGAGTGTCTCCCAGCAGACTGGTGAGCAGCTGCTACTGGCCACAGGCTGCTCTGAGGGCTCTCAGGTGGCCACGCAGCCTCAGCTGAGACAGGGCCATGGTTCTGCTCAGCCTGCAAACCACTGGGCCTTTCCCCCTGGCCTTTCTGGGTGGCTCATTTCTCCAGGCCTTAGAATCTCAGAATGATAAGAGTTGGAAGAGCCACCAAGGGTCAGCTAGCCCAGCCCCCTGCAATGCAGGAATCGAGCTGTATCCCTAGGTGCAGATTGCAACAACCAAAGAGGCTAGTTTTGCCCCACCATCTCCTTCCTCCTGTGCTTCTTAGATGGGTCTCCCAGCCACCATCCTTGGAGGGGGCTCTGAGCTCCCGCTGCTTCTCTTGCTTTCCCAACCTGCCTGGGCCTGTGTGACATTGAGGCTGATTTTGCCCCTGGGGCCACCCTGCATCTTGCAGGAGATTCTGCTGACTTTCTCCCTACTTCCCATGAGAATTCTTGCCCAGGTGCCAAGATGATGGGGCAGACACAGATCCCTCCAAGCGACCTCTGTCCCTTCGTGGAGCTGGCTAGGACAGGAAGGCAAGGGGGAAGGGCAGAACACCTGCCGTGCATGCAGAAGGCCCCAGGTTCAATCCCCGGCATCACCAGGTAGGGTTCGGAGAGACACCTGAATCTGAAACCCTGAAGAGCTGCTGCCGGTCAGTGTAGACAATATTGAGCAAGATGAACACTGCCAGTCAGTGTAGACAATATTGAGCAATGATCTGATTCCATATAAGACAGCTTCGTATGTTCTGAGCACAAAGTGTTCCATTTGTGTGTGTGTGTGTGAGAGAGAGAGAGAGAGAGAGGTGGGGGAGGAGGGATTAATTATTGTAGTTGTTGTTTGCTTGTTTGTTTGTTTATACCCCGCCCATCTGGCTGGGTTTCCAAACCCACTCTGGGCGGCTCCCAACAGAATATTAAAAGCACGATAAAACACCAAACATTTAAAACTTCCATAAACAGGGTTGCCTTTAGATGTCTCCGAAAAGTCAGATAATATTTTATTTCCTTGACATCTGGTGGCAGGATGTTCCACAGGATGGGCACCGCTACCGAGAAGGCCCTCTACCTGGTTCCCTGTAACTCTCGCAGTGAGGGAACTGCCAGAAGGCCCTCGGAGCTGGACCTCAGTGTCCGGGCTAATCGATGGGGGTGGAGATGCTCCTTCAGGTATACTGGGCCGAGGCCATTTAGGGCTTTATAGGTCTGCACCAACACTTTGAATTGTGCTCGGAAACATAGTAAAGGTAAAGGGACCCCTGACCATTAGGTCCAGTCGTGTCTGACTCTGGGGTTGCTGCGCTCATCTCGCTTTATTGGCCGAGTCCGGGTCATGTGGCCAGCATGACAAAGCCGCTTCTGGCGAACCAGAGCAGCGCACAGAAATGCCGTTTACCTTCCCGCCGGAGCGGTTCCTATTTATCTACTTGCACTTTTGACGTGCTTTCGAACTGCTAGGTGGGCAGGAGCTGGGACCGAGCAACGGGAGCTCACCCCGTCGCAGGGATTCAAACCGCCGGCCTTCTGATCAGCAAGCTCTGTGGTTTAACACACAGCGCCACCTGGGTCCCATGCTCGGAAACATACTGGGAGTCAATATTTGTCTTTCAGGACTGGTGTTATATGGTCCCGGCGGCCACTCTCAAGTCACCAGTCTTGCTGCTGCATTCTGGATTAATTGCAGTTTCTGGATCACCTTCAAAAGTAGCCCCACATAGAGTGCATTGCAGTAGTCCAAGCAGGAGATAACCAGAGCATGCACCACTCTGGCAAGAGACAGTCTGTGGGCAGGTAGGGTCTCAGCCTGCGTACCAGATGGAGCTGGTAGACAGCTGCCCTGGACACAAAGTCAGGAGTCAGGAATGTGGGAGGAAAGGAATCCAGAGCACAATGCCTCGCTGAAAGGGCTAGAGGGAGGGCAGAACTGGAGCACCCTTAAAATTAGCCCTGCTCAAGGTAAGTCAGCCCCACATGACCAAGCAGGCTTATGGGGCCACCCACTGGAAAGCTGAAATAGTAGAAGGAGGCACTCGTGTCCCCAAGGGAATTCCCAGCAGGGTGAGATTTCTCAACTGTCGTGGAGGTAGCATGATGGTGGATACTTCTTAAAACACACAACACAGTTTTGCAAAAACTAAAGTCAAACAAAATTTTGAGGCTTTCTTTCTTTTGCACCGTCATGGAGTGAGGGAGCTTCCTTCTTTCTCTCTCCACTTTGCAGGGGAAATATAACTCAAGGTTCAGAATTCGCTTTTGTTTTCTTTTGTTTAATTTTCATCAACTGGTTAACAAACAAAAAAGTGCAAAGATAACAAAAAGAAAGAAAACAACGAAAAGGTTGCGGCGTTTGGGACATTTTAGTTTAGAGAAAAAAGCAAATACTGGTAAGAGGTGACATGATAGAAGTTTATAAAAGCATGCCTGACGTGGAGAAAGTGGATAGAAAAAATTTTTCTTCCATCTCTCAAAGCACTAGAACTCATGGACATCCAATGAAGCTGAAGGTGAGAAGATTCAGGACAGATAATAGAAAGTATATTTTCATGCAACTGATATAAGAAAAATCTGCTCTTATTCCTTATGGGGTACACAAGAGCCTTCCCAGGTTCTCCATCGGTAGGAGTAAATTACAGAGGCCAACCAGAGAAAAATTGAGAAGCAAAACCTTTATTTTCACTGTTGCAACAGGATGCTTTCCTTACACACACAGGAGCAGGAAAAGAACCCAGAACAATGGTGGGCAAGCTCCTATATAGACTTTGAAATTCCCCCCCTTTCCCCTCAAGACCAACCCCCTATACGTCATACATACATCACTAAAAGGGGTGTAACCCAGGACCACCCCTCAGATACATCACAGCTACATCATAGAAAAGGCGGTCTCCAGTCAGAAATCTGAGTGTGTTGTTTACCTCCTGACTGCCACTTCATATGATAATGTCTTATCTGATTGCCTTTCCTGGGCAGTCTGGCCATTCTTTTGTTATTATAACCACTAATTCCTGAATCTAGGTCACAGGTCACAGGCCCACACCCTTGTCCATATCTTGAGTGTGCCCTTAAGACAGGATTTCTGAGGAAAGAGACAATGGGGAGATTTTCCCACTCCCTTCCTCCTTGCAGAGAAACACCTGGTCAAAATTTTGAGAGTCAAAATGGTGTCAGGAGTCAAAATGGTTTCAGGACTGTCTTTCTGTGCTGTTTTCAGACATTCTGGATTCAGTCACCCCTCTCTGTTCATGTCTCAAATAGTGTACTGGGGTGTTTTAAAAGGAAGCTCCCCCCCCCACCGAAATTCCTACAACACAACACATAAACTATGGAACTTGCCATCAGTGATGTCAGCATGTGGCCAAATCTTGCTGGTCAAAGTGAGAACAGGACATTGGACTAAAGCGGCTGTTGGCCTGATCCAGCAGGCTCGTCTTATGTTCTTAGTCAAAACAAAATAAAAAATAAAAAAATTCCTTCCAGTAGCACCTTAGAGACCAACTAAGTTTGTTCTTGGTATGAGCTTTCGTGTGCATGCACACTTCTTCAGATACACTGAAACAGAAGTCACCAGACCCTTATATATAGTGAGAGGGTGGGAGGGGTATTACTCAGAAGGGTGGTGGGAATGGGTGATAGGCTGATAGCTGTGGTAAACCTGTTGACGACTGTTAACGACTGCAATTAGTCTTACAGGAAAAAGCAAGGGGTGAGAAGGTTAAAAATAGCTTTGTCATGTATAATGAGATAAGAATCCAATGTCTTTGTTCAGACCAGGTCTCTCCATGGTTTTAAGCTTGGTAATGAGTTGCAATTCAGCAACTTCTCTGTCCAGTCTATTTCTGAAATTCCTTTGCAATAAGTCAGCTACTTTGAGATCTTGTATAGAGTGTCCTGGGAGACTGAAGTATTCTCCTACTGGTTTCTCTGTCTTGTGATTCCTAGTGTCAGATTTATGTGCATTTATCCTTTGGCGTAGGGTTTGGCCTGTTTGTCCAATATAGAGAGCTGAAGGGCACTGTTGGCATTTGATGGCATACACAATGTTAGACGATGAGCAATTAAATAGTTCTAAGTTATCCGCTGTGTAAGTTTAAAGGGGGAATGTTACTCTGCTAACACAAGTTGGGAAGGATATAATTAAACAATATATCCTCTCCTGCCTCCCTGAACATTCCCACAGGGACCCCAAGGGCTATCTAGCTAGCCCAACCCCCTGCAATGCAGGAATCACAGCTAAGGAATCCCTGACAGATGGCCAGCCAACCTATCTTTAAAAACCTCCAACAAAGGAGAGGTCACTGTCTCGCGAGTGAGTCCACTCCACTGCAGAACAGCTCTTAACATCTTCCTAATGTTTAGACACAGTCGCCTATACCCTTTTCACATGTACTGCTGTCAAACCAGGTGTCTCCTCTCCCTACATTCTCTATTTGTGGATCTCACTATTCCTGTCTGAGTGTAGGACTTTACGTTTAAAACCTATTAGTCCTGAGATGGTATGTTTGATGTTGTTGGGGCCAGTAATGGTGTTGTCCGGGTGTATGTGGCAGCAAAGTTGGCATCTGGGTTTATTGCAGGCTCTGGTGCCAGTGTCTGTGTTAAGTCTGGTTGTAGTATTATTGTGGGTGAGGAGTTGTTTAAGATTGGGTGGCTGTCTGTAGGTGATGAAAGGTCTTCCTCCCAGAGCTTGAGAAAGAGAACTGTCATTGTCTAGGAGAGGTTGTAGATCTCTGATGATGCGTTGTACTGTTTTAACTTGGGAGCTGTATGTGTATGTATGTTTGCTACTTTTGTTCCACCCCATCTGGGGAACAGCACTGGGGAACATTACCCTTTGCAGGAAAAGAGCAGCCTGTGTCAAACTGTGTCTGCTTTTCCTCCATGATGCTTTGTCAGTTGATAAGCCATTTGCCTCTTTGACCCTTTCCATAAAGCAGCATGCTCCACTCCTCCAAGGACAGAAATGCACGTCCGTCCCCCCCATTGCAGGGTTTCTTTCCCTGCTTAAAACATGGTGAACAGACTTCCCTCCTCATGATTCCAGAACCACACGCAGCAGGGTTGCATGTTGAGGCAAGAGATCAACGCTGCCTCCCACCGCCGTGCCGGATTAGGTCAACTGCAAGGGAAGCACTAAAAATAAATGTGCTGTTTGTTTTCCTTTCCATCTTTCCAATTAGGAAAGGTCCTAATTTGGCAGCAGCTGCTCCTGCCGTGGTTTCCCTGGCTCTGGCCTTCATGGAAAAAGAAGAGGGCTTGGAAGAGGCCCCTTCAGGCTGGAGCATTTAACTGATGTGGGCTAAGCCATTGCTGCTGCCTTTGGGCCAGAGCTTCCTTTGGAAGCCTGCCGAGAGATCCTTGTTTACGCAGAGAAGATCTAGAACAGGGCGGGCCCAACTTTTCATACCAAGTGTGCCGAAAGAACTCTTGGACACAGAACCCATGGGTTGCACACTGCCTTGCAGTGGGGTGGGGAGCAAGGCCAAAATTTGATGCCCCCATCCCAGCCTTCATTCTGCCTTCCCACATCCTTCCTAAAGGTGGGAAAGCACTAACTAGGGTTTGGGAAGGAGGTGGGAGGACTCTAATAATAATAATAATATTTTTTTATTTGTACCCTGCCCATCTGGCCGGGTCTCCCCAGCCACTCTGGGCTGCCTCCAACAGATATTAAAATACATCAAAATCACAGGTTAAAAACTTCTCTAAACAGGGCTGCCTTCAGGTATTTTCTGAATGTAGGATAGTTGTTTATCACTTTAACCTCTGCTGGGAGGGCGTTCCACAGGGCGGGTGCCAATACCGAGAAGGCCCTCAGCCAGGTTCCCTGTAGCTTTGCTTCTCGCAGTGAGGGAACCGCCAGAAGGCCCTCGGCGCTGGACCTCAGTGTCGGGCTGAACGATGGGGGTGGAGACGCTCCTTCAGGTATACTGGACCTAAGCCATTTAGGGCTTTAAAGGTCAGTACCAACACTTGGAATTGTGCTTGGAAACGTACTGGGAGCCAATGTAGATCTCTCAGGATCGGTGTTATGTGGTCCCGGCGGCCACTCCCAGTCACCAGTCTAGCTGCCGCATTCTGGATTAATTGCAGTTTCCGGGTCATCTTCAAAGGTAGCCCCACGTAGAGCGCATTGCAGTAGTCCAAGCGGGAGATAGCTAGAGCATGCACAACTCTGGCGAGACAGTCTGCGGGCAGGGAGGGTCTCAGCCTGCGTACCAGATGGAGCTGGTAGACAGCCGCCCTGGATACAGAATTAACCTGTGCCTCCATGGACAGCTGTGAGTCCAAAATGACTCCCAGGCTGCGCACCTGGTCCTTCAGGGGCACAATTACCCCATTCAGGACCAGGGAGTCCCCCACACCCGCTCGCACCCTGTCCCCAAAAAACAGTACTTCTGTCTTGTCAGAATTCAACCTCTAGGACCCTATCAGTGCCTTGTGTCTCCTTCCCAAAGCCCAACACCTCGCTTACCTCACTTTGGAAAGGCAGTGCAAGGGTTGCCGGGGAGGGGGTGCATCAAAAATTGCTGAGGACCACAAAAAAGGCCTTGAGGGCCACATCCGGCCGTTGGGCCACCTATTGCACCACCCTGATCTAGAAGCAAGCTGCACATGGAGAGGTCCCGGTATTTCTGTGTTGCAGGACAAGGAAATACTTCCTGCCTGAGGCCCCAAAGGCCCATCACCATAATAAAGAATGCTGAGCTGGGCAGATCAATGGCCTGACTCAGTACAAAGCAGCTCCCTCTCTTCCCAGCACAGAGTGGTTTCTGGCTATTTCGGGGCGACCATGTGAGTCACCAGTTCAATGCTATTCCATACTTGGCTATGTACACATTAGTGACTTAAAACTCAGTCGTTTCCTGGGCTTCAAGATGTGTTTTCATGTTGTTGTACACATCAGAGTGAGGAGGCGGGAGGAGTCTCCACCCAATGCACACATCCTTTCTGTATTCCCTGACTCCGCATTACTCGCCCCCACCCCACCCCCATCTGTGTCATTTGCACATGTTCAATGGCTGTCTCAAATGTACACACACCTCAGCTTAACTGCAAAGTGAATGTGGCTCAAGTTTTCCTTTTGAATTGAAGTTGGTTGGAGGGCAAAGGACCAAACAGAAGCATTTCTCAAGAAACAACAGGATAGCTCTTTTATTATTGTGAAAATTGGGGGGGCAAATTTTGTCCTCGCTCAGGGCACCATATTGCCAAAGTTAAACCCTGCACACTTTGGCCTGACCCAGCAGTTTCTTCTCATGTACTTAAGGTAAAGGTAAAGGGACCCCTGACCGTTAGGTCCAGTCGCGGACGACTCTGGGGTTGCGGCGCTCATCTCGCTTTATTGGCGTACAGCTTCCAGGTCATGTGGCCAGCATGACAAAGCTGCTTCTGGCAAACCAGAGCAGCGCACGGAAACGCCATTTACCTTCCCGCCAGAGCGGTACCTATTTATCTATTTGCACTTTGACGTGCTTTCGAACTGCTAGGTGGGCAGGAGCAGGGACCGAGCAACGGGAGCTCACCCCGTCGCGGGGATTCGAACCACCGACCTTCTGATCGGCAAGCCCTAGGCTCTGTGGTTTAACCCACAGCGCCACCAGCGTTATGTACTTACAAGGAATCAAAAGCCAGGAGTGGAAGCATGCTGGAGTCATGTGTACACAGCCCGCATCTCAACTCTTTTCCTGGATCTCCTCCACAAAGCTTCCAGGCAGTATTTTTACCTTTCCTTCCAGCTGGGAGGCAACAGAAGCTCCAGGGGGGAGAGAGAGATAATGAATAATATTCATTATTATAACAAAAGCCTTGGACTGATTTCTTTCCTCCACTAACGCAGACAAAAGTGTTCAAAATCTATTATCACGGAGTCTGCTCTGGTGGGTTGCTTTGGCCTGATAAAGACATCACACTAATAAGGATTTTGGGGTTGTTGTTTTTTCTCCTTATGGGCCAACATAACTATTTTTAGTTTATGTGTGACCGGAAAACATTGTGTCTGGGATTTATTCTGAAGCAAAATATGTTTGAATCTGGCCAGAGTGGAAGGACCAAGTTTTCCCATTTGGCAATGGAAATTTCCAAGGAACACGCGATCCCTTCCTTTCCTACTTCAGACTCCAGAAAGGATGGGCAATGAGTTTTGAGTACAAATGCAAGAGGGAGAAGAGAGATGGTCACCTCCCTGGGGTGGAGGCATGCATGAGATTAAAAAAAATAGAAAAATAGAAAAATAGAAAAATAGAAAAATAGAAAAATAGAAAAATAGAAAAATAGAAAAATAGAAATACTTTATTGTCACTGTAGCACATGTTTACAGTGAGATTAAACGAGCCCCCCTTCCCCCCCAATCTCTCAGTCCTTCGTACAACCACCGACCCTGAACGTCAGCTGCAATGTTGCTGCCTTCCTTTCAGCAGCCTCACGGCCCACGGGTAGAAACTGTTCTTTAACCTGTTGGTTTGGCTTATCATGCTACTATATCTGCTGCCTGAGGGCAGGAGATTTAAAAGGTGCTGGCCATGGTGTGAGTCATCCCTGAGAATGTTCTGAGGCAATGGTCTACTGCGATAACATCTAGACGACTCAGGGGACAGCCCATGATGTCTTGTGGTGTCTTCACCACCCTCTGTAGGGACTTTCTGTCCATGGCTGTCAAACCAGCGTACCACACCGTGATACAGTATGAAAGAACACTTTCTATTGTGGACTGATAGAAGGAAATCATTAGTTGTTGTCTAACATTGTTCTTTCGCAAGACCCTAAGGAAATGAAGTCTCTGTTGGGCCTTCCTGACCACCTGGGCTGTATTGACCTTCAAGTAAGGTCTTCACTAAGATGGAATTTAAAGGAAGAGACTCTCTCCACACAGCCCCCCCCCCCGATATACAACGGGGCTAGCTCATTAAAGAAATTATTGAAGGACAAAGTTTGATTGAAGAACAAAGTTAGCAGCCTTGCCCTGGCTGGGATAACTCTACCTTCACTGCTGAAGTCTGATCCAGCTACCAGGCTCTTCTCATAACACTAGAATTTGTGGGCATGCAATGATGCTGGATGTTGGAATACTCAAGAGAGCTAAAAGAAAGTCTGTGCTGGTTCCATGGGTTACCCGAAAGGCGAGGTCCAAGTCCGGTCCGTGGTCAGAGGTACAATGTAAAGGCAGTCCGTAGTAACTGAAGCTGGGTGCAGGGCAGGGAGTCAGGCAAAGTCAGGAACAGGTAGGCAAGCAGGGAACCAGGGCGGGTCAGGAGCTCAGGCAGGAAAGCAGGACAGGATTCAAGCAGGAACTGGTATCCAACAATGTTGCTCCTGCAACTTGGGGCTGGGGCTGGCTGGCTTTTAT
The DNA here is from genome assembly GCA_034641395.1 of Darevskia armeniaca. NCBI lineage: Eukaryota > Metazoa > Chordata > Lepidosauria > Squamata > Lacertidae > Darevskia > Darevskia armeniaca. The sequence goes on along the minus strand of JAWWNF010001029.1, from coordinate 235,269 downwards.
CTGACCCGAGGCATAGGGCGGCCCCGATCCTCTGGTGACTCGCCTCTCCTGGCCTGGAGGCGAGCACTCCTCCTGCGGGAACTCAGTTCCCTTCGCCTCTCTGCCCTGAGCCTCTGCAGCTCAGGAGAGGCTGGAGGGTTACCGGACCCAGAGGCAACCTCAGCTTCCCCTGACGGGGCTGGAAGTGGAGCACCTGCAGGCAATGGGTCCTCCATCCCATCAGGAGCCAGAGCAGACTCAGCAGATGCCTGCACCTGAAGAACCAGCACAGGTGAGGACCCTTCAGACTCAGGCCCTAGCCCCGGCTCTGCTGGTTCTGGAGGCGGGGAATACTGTGCAGGCTGGGATCCCTCAGGTTCAGCATCTGAGTCTGAATCCCAGGCCATCGCAAAGTCCTTCTTCGTGAAGCACAGAGTTAAACTATGGAACTCGCTCCCATAGGAGGCAATGGTAGCCACCAACATGAGTGGCTTTAAAAGAGGATGAGACAAATTCATGAAGGAGAGGGCTATCAATGGTTATTAAGCCATAATGGCTATGTTCTGCCTCCACAGTTGGAAGCAGCAATCCCAGTTGCTGGAAGCCACAGGGGGAGAGGGGAGTGTTCTTGCGCTTGGATCCTGCTTGCGGGCTTCCAACCGGGGCACTGCTTGGCCACTGTGAGAACAGGATGCTGGACTAGATGGGCCAATGGCCTGATCCAGTAGGTGCTCTTCTTATGTTCTCATGTCATTATGTCTGGCAGGGGACCTGACAGGGCGCTGTTGCAAACACAGTGAAGCACCACATGTGGACTACAATTCCTGAAGGATGACAGGGCGGCTGGGAGTTATAGTGGAGGGCACCTGGTTGACAAAGACTGGACTAGGAGGATCTAGCAGGCAGGCTCTCATTTAAAGGGCTTTTCCTTCTTTCTTTTGAATGCTACACCTGGCTGGTTGATCCAGAGCATCACGGCTCATCCCACACCTTCCCGCCTCCTGCTCCCACGGAGCTCAGGGTGCCGTGTGTGGGTGACTCCACCTTATTCTCACAGCCGCCCTTTGCGGTAGGTGAGACTAACAGAGAGCAGCTGGTTCAAAGCTACACAGAACGTAAAGCGTGGGCAGGGAGTTGAACTCCCTGGTACTGAATGGGGTAACTGTGCCCCTGAAGGACTAGGTGCGCAGCCTGGAAGTGATTTTGGACTCATAGCTGTCCATGGAGGCGCAGGTTAATTCTGTATCCAGGGCAGCTGTCTACCAGCTCCATCTGGTACGCAGGCTGAGACCCTCCCTGCCCGCAGACTGTCTTGCCAGAGTGGTGCATGCTCTAGTTATCTCCTGCTTGGACTACTTCAATGCGCTCTACGTGGGGCTACCTTTGAAGGTGACTAGGAAACTGCAATTAATCCAGAATGTGGCAGCTAGACTGGTGACTGGGAGCGGCCACCGAGACCATATAACACAGGTCTTGAAAGCCCTACATTAGCTCCCAGTACGTTTCTGAGCACAATTTAAGGTGTTAAAGCTGACCTTTAAAGTCCTAAATTGCCTCGGCCCAGTATGCCTGAAGAAGCGTCTCCAGCCCCATTACACTGAGGTCCAGCTCCGAGGGCCTTCTGGCGGTTCCCTCACTGCGAGAAGCAAAGCTACAGGGAACCAGGCAGAGGGCCTTCTCGGTAGTGGCACCTCCCGTGCAGAACGCCCTCCCAGCAGATGTCAAGGCAATAAGTAACTATTTTACTTTTAAAATAAGGTTACCAGACATCCCCATTTCCCAGGGACAGTCCCCGGATTTGCAAACCAGTCCCCATACAAAATCCATTGAAGTTTAAAAGTGTCCCCGGATTCATTGAAAAAAAATTGGCAACCTTATTTCAAAAGACATCTGAAGGCAGCCCTGTTTAGGGAGGTTTTTAGTGTTTAATGCTGTATTGTGTTTTTAATATTCGGCTGGGAGCTTCCCAGAGTGGCTGGGAAACCCAGGCAGATGGGTGGGGTATAAATAATAATGGATTATTGTTGTTGTTGTTGTTGTTGTTATTAAACCCAGGTCTGCCTGGCCTATGCCTGAAATCTCTAGTCATTTCACCAGAAGCCTTTAACTGGTGATAATCAGATGATACTTCAGAGGTTTCGTGGCTGCATCACCATCAAAGTCTAAATTGCCTCCTGAAGTTACCCGCAATATCTGCATAAATCTCACAGCATGGCTGGGTTTAGGCTGACTGTGCTATTGTGCAAGGCATTTGCACCTCACAGTGCAAAACCTTGTAGCTGTCTGCTTCTAAAAATAACTCCGTTTGTACCCCAAGAGATCCTCTTTGTTCTCAGCATCCTGACATCTTGGTCAACGGTGGGGAGGGCAGCTCCAGGTCTGGTGGAGAAACACCATTGGAGGGATCCAGCATCAGTTAGACCCATGAGGAGGAAGCAAGTGTGAACCCATGGCGGGGCAGGCGGTTACAAGCGGGGAGAGCAAGGGTGGAAGGAAGGGGGTGCGGTGGGGGTGATTCGCCCCAGGTGTCACCACTAGGGGGGTGGCAAAATGCCGGGGGGCACGCACCGCGGGGCCTGCAGCACGCCAGAGCCACACGTCTTTCCTGGGAGTGATGCGGTGGCTTGGGCGCCCGCAGGCTACGCACTGCCCTAATAATAATAATAATAATAATAATAATAATAATAATAATAATTTATTATTTATATCCCACCCATCTGGCTGGGTTTCCCCAGCCACTCTGGGCGGCTTCCAACAAAACACTAAAATACAATAATCAACGGTCTGCCCCCCACCTTCCCCTCAGCTGTAGGGCAGCTGAGTGGGAGGAGCATAGCTGTCAACCCTCCCTTTTTTTGTGGGAAACTCCCTTATTCCAATGCCGTTTCCCGCTGCTATCCTGGATTGTTGATATCCCTTAAATTTCCCGGATTTCAAAGGAAGCAGCTCCTCTCCCTCCCTGTCGGCCAGGGAGGCTCCTCTGCTGCGTTGCTTGGCTGCCAATAAGGAGTCTGAGACTGACTGGGGGCGGAGCTTGCACGCCTTGTGCAGCCAGACCCTCACGCCCAACCAGACAGCCTGCCGTCTATGCGCTCGCTCTTTCGCTCACCCGTTCGCGCACAGCCTCTGGAGCGCAGGGTGGCGAGGCTACTTGGTGCCATTGCACCGCCCTCGCAGCATCCCTTATTTTCAAATCTGAAAGTTTGGAAAAAATCCCTTATTTTCAAATCCGAAAGTTGACAGCTATGCTCTGGGCGGCTTCCAACAAAACACTAAAATACAATAATCAACGGTCTGCCCCCCACCTTCCCCTCAGCTGTAGGGCGGCTGAGTGGGAAGAGGCAGGCAGATTCCTAGGAAGCCCCACGGAGCGTCCTGCCCCTGCTTGCCCTGCCCCCATGAGCGGCTGGCCCCGCCCCTGGGTGCAGAGCACGAACGCCGCCCCAGATGCCCAATCGGCATGCTCCACCGCTGGGGGTGGGGAGGGGGAACCTCTGTGCTTCTGCGCATGCATTTATTTATTTACAATTTCAAATCCTGCTCTTCCTCACCAAAACAGCTTGCAATCTCCAATAAAAGCACCTCCTCCTGACAATGAACCATAAGAATGAAAAATGATATACAACCAAACAATAAACCAGCATGAAAAGGGAAATGCAATATAAAACATCATGCAGATCACACAAACAGTGATCCTATAAACAGCATCAAGACAGAGAAACTGGCAGAAATTAAAGGCTGCAGGATTGTACCCGTGCCTCTGACCCAACACTGGGGGGGGGGGGCAGCATCGCGGAGGGTTTGTATTTACCAATACATAACTGAACGTTAGTCAGAAAAGCCAGGATGAGAGAAAAATCAGAAGACAGGGAAATGTGAAGGTGCAGAGGAATCAATAACAGACTTGCACTCAGTGCTAGTGCTCACTTTTTCTTTGCTTAATTTTATTTTTACTTCACTCCAAGTTTTGCTAATAGTGCCTTGTTTGCTCTGAGGCCTTTTCGCCTTCTCTTTGCGAGGAGAAGAGATTCCTTGCTTTGAAGGTCTCCCTCCTTCTGGCCATTTCATCTGAATCAGCCCTTCGAAGCCTGGATACTTGTCTCATGAATAGTTTTTATGAGATGCAATTTTTAGAGGGTTTTGTTTTCCCTAAAATCCTGCATATTTTGATTTGTTTGTTCTGTTTCTTAACTGCTGAGACTCAGACTGCATTCTTCCGATTTTAAATGTTTTCCCTGAACTTATTTCCCACCTGGACCATACTGGATTTTGGATTCCTCTTTCTCAGCGTTCCCTTGGAGCCCACATAAGCCAGATTCATGGATTCCTTGTGCCGAGATGGATAGCTTAATTCTGCACACACATTTAATCTTCAGGCTAAACTAATGTAAGGCTGGGAATCTAGTAAGCTTTTAACTACCGGGTAGTTTTGACTGGGGGAGGTTTGGGGAAGATGCAATCCAGAGCTTAGCAATATGCATGCTTTCATGGTAGCTGTTTGGCAAATAAAAATGATTAAACATTCTCATCCCGTTTTCCATTAATGCATAAATTAATTCATATATTCTCTTTATTCTTATCTTTCCGTTATTGCTGAGTCTGTCCTTTTTCATTCAAATCTTTCCCATTTATGTTATTTTGGTCAGACTGTGGGCCCTTCCTCATTACCTTCCTCATTACTGGAGCGAAAATTAAGAGCCTCTTTTTCACATGGGGCTTTCCTCTCCCCCCCCCCTTTAATTTTTTATTTATGCATTTTCCAAACTAAGGCCCGGGGGCTGGATGCGGCCCAATCGCCTTCTCAATCTGGGCCACGGACAGTCCGGGAATCAGCGTGTTTTTACATGAGTAGAATGTGTCCTTTTCTTTAAAATGCATCTCTGGGTTATTTGTGGGGCATAGGAATTTGTTCATTTTTTTCCCTCCAGGATATAGTCTGAGGAACAGTGGACCGGGCCCCTGCTGAAAAGGTTTGTTGACCACTGGTGTAGAGCATGTGGCCTGTGGTCTGTTGGTAATGTGGGGGTGGCAGCACTCACTCTTCTTCTGATGGGAGAGTCAGTTGGTGGGGGAGTGAGAAATGTCCTTATTTTCGTCTGAGGAATGTTGGGGGGGTATGAGGTCATTGTCTTATAAAGAAATTTGTCCGACCAGTTCAGCAATAGAATCTTGTATTAGATTCAAACATTCACTGGGTATAGGACCCCAAAAAGTGGAAGGGACATCCAGACTGACCCCCACAAACCCACCTCATCCTATATAATAACGTGGCTGTGTCCCTGCGTCCGTTCCGTGTGTCACGGAATTGCGCTACTGCGCATGTCCGTGTCCCACACGGACGCAGGGATTGGAGCGGGCGGAGAGGGGGGCGTGTCCGCGAGGCAGCGGCGGCGCACGCGCGTTCTCAGTTGCGTCAGCACCGCTGCCTCGCACGGACGCAGAGGGCCGCCCCATCCTCGCCGCCGCTACCGCCGCCCCCGGGGGAAACGAAGAAGGGGGAGGGAGCCCCTCTCCACCCCCCAGCGGCCGCTGTTCTGCCTCCTCCTGCCTCCTCCTCCTCTAGCGCCCGTTATTGAACGGGCTAACTTCAACTAGTATTTTAATATTTTGCTATTGTGGTTATTTTGCTGGTGTTTTGAGATGCCATTTAAAAAAAAATTTTTTTTGTAAACCACCAAGAGTTTTGATAATAAAGGGTGGTATATAAATATTCTAAATCAATACCGTTGAAACCTCTCATTTTCCTGTGAGGTTTTAGGCATCAAGGAAAAGGGCCCCCATCCAAGAGTATGGTGCCATTTTTGTATTTTCCACACAGAGCTCCTCTGTACACAGCCGAGCCCAGAGCAAGAGCCCCCCCCCCCCCGGGCACCACAGCATCGGGTCAGAACAGAGTTGTCTTCATTATCTGCACAAAATTGATAATTATGACGAAAGGATTTTCCTTTCCATTTAAGCTTCATTAGGATAAGCTGGATCTTCTCCCACTTTCTGAATCTAATTCGGAAAGAATTACCACATTAACCAGCGTCAAGGTTGTTAAAGTGATGGATAACTCGTTAAGACGCGATTCTCAAGAGGGAAAATCCTGTCTGGACACTACAAAGTGGGCTCTGTCTGCCTTTGCAGGAGTCATTTGGGGCACAGGGAGACAGAAGCACACACCCCTTCACACACACACACACACCATCGCTTATCTTCCTTGTGCACAGAGTGTGATTTGTGTGTCTGATGGTTGCCTGAAGCAACCAACCAGCTTGGCCACTGTGAGAGCGGGATGCTGGGTTAGATGGATCATTGACCTGATCCAGCAGGCTATATCTCTATCTATCTATCTATCTATCCATACACACACACACATATATGCATATACAGTGGTACCTCTGGTTGCGAACGGGATCCGTTCCGGAGCCTCGCAACATGAAAAGTGCGTAACCTGAAGCACCGAATCTGCGCATGTGCGCAGCGTGATTTAGCGCTTCTGCGCATGCGTGAATTGCCAAACCCGGAAGTAACCCGTTCCGGTACTTCCGGGTTCGGCACGTTCGTATCCCGGGACGAACGCAACCCGCAGCTATCGTAACATGAGGTACGACTGTATTTCCCAAACGCCACGTAACATCTCTTCTTATCTTATACAATGTTTTGGCTATAAGCCTAGGACTTCCATCAACTCCGTCGAATGATTTTCAATCTTCATCACTTACTCCTGCATTTCATTATTTTCACTATTACTTTTAATAGTCCACAACTAATCATCCTTTTCATATGTTTCCCCTGAAATATTTCATACAGTCCTCCTTACAAAACTTCTTGCAATCCTACTAGCGTAGTCAGTTGTTTACAGTTGGTTTTCAAATAATCCACATATTTTCTCCAATCTTCTAAGAACTTCTGATCCCGCCAGTTTCGAATTCTCCCTGTCATCTTATCCAATTCTGCGTAGTCCGATCCAGCAGGCTGTTCTGATGTGCTTAGACTGGTTGTTAGACTGGTCTCAACTAGGGCCAGGGCCTTCTCAGTACTGGCCCCGACTTGGTGGAACGGTCTGTCACAGGAGACCAGGGCCCTGCGGGATTTGACATATTTCTGCAGGGCCTGCAAGACAGAGCTGTTCCGCCTGGCCTTCGGGTTGGACTGTCTGATGTTTCCTCCCCTTATGGTTTTGATTACGGGCGATAAATGAAGCTGCATTTAAATTTTAAATTTTAACCTGTATTTTAATTAACGGTTTTTCTTTCTTTTATATTTTATTGTAATTTTTATTGGTGTTAGCCGCCCTGAGCCCTGTTTCGGCTGGGAAGGGCAGGGTATAAACAAAATTTATTATTATTATTATGTTCCCAAAGGAAATCCAGGGCCTCCTAGTTTTGGCTCTGTCACTAGAGCTGTCAAGAAAGGGGCAGGGAGAGCACCCAAGGGACCAGGAGGATCACAGTAAGGCAGCCAGCACATCTCACAGCGGCATTATCACCACAGAGCTCCCCTCCAAACCTATGTCTATGGGCTTCTTGGGCCTTGCAGAGAGGGCTAAGGAGGAAGGCAAACCAGTCCAGCTTTTCTCAGGGAAGACTGGCTGGTGGGTAAGGAGCCTGGGAGGCCAGAAGACCAGATACCTCACCAGCAGCAGGAGCTCCTACCAACTGCCTCATCTTTTGCTCTCAAAATCCTAGACATGCCTTGCCTGGGTGATAACTTGTTCATTGGCCATCTAATTAATTGTGTGCTAATCGCTAATGTGCAATTAGCCAGCATTCTCCATCTGTCTCAAATATTAGTGCCGGTTCAAAGTTCAAGCACTAGCAAGACTCAGCATGCGGAAATCAAGAGGAAGTGTCCATCCTCTGAAGGCGGTGGGCTCTCCTTCATTGGAGGTTTTTTAAACAGAGGGGGGCTGGTGATTCCCTGGCTGCCATTCCTGCATTGCCGGCTTGAAGAGTTGTGCGTTTTTGGAAGAAATTTAAATTGTATTTTAAAAAGTATTGTAGAAGTAAGCTGGAAGATAAATGAGGCTGTAGAATTAGAAGATAGATACAAGGATTATGATTGTTGGAATTAATGATAATGATTTTAGATAAGAAGAGATATCAAGGTTAATGAATTAAAAATGTGTTTAATGATGTCAAGAAATTACTAAAGATGACATACAAGGAACGCAGGAAGGGAGGGCAGGAGGAAGTCAACCCACAATGAAAAGGAAGGAGGATTAAGTTAAAAGGATGTATGTTTGTTTTTATGTTTATTATTGTTGTTTTCTTTTATTACTGTTTATTGATGTATTTTGATGTTTGTTTTCATTTGTTAAAAGTTAATAAAAAAAATTGGGGGGGGGAAGAGTTGTGCGTTTCATAGCTTTGCCATAGCTTGTCTTTGAGGACTTAAAGAACATAAGCACTTGAGAAGAGCCTGCTGGATCAGGCAGATGGGGGCCCATCTAGTGCAGCATCCTGTACTGGGAGCATTCATTCAAGCACATGAGCCCTTTTCCCTCCTGTGGTTTCCAGCAACTCGTGTTCAGAAGCGTTGCTGCCTCCGACTGTGGAGACAGAGCACAGCCATCATGGCTAGTAGCCTCCTCCTCCTCCATGAATTTGTCTAATCCTCTTTTAAAGGTAAAGGGACCCCTGACCATTAGGTCCAGTCGTGACCGACTCTGGGGTTGCGGCGCTCATCTCGCTTTATTGGCCGAGGGAGCCGGCGTCCAGCTTCCGGGTCATGTGGCCAGCATGACTAAGCCACTTCTGGCGAACCAGAGCAGCGCATGGGAACGCTGTTTACCTTCCCGCCGGAGCGGTACCTATTTATCTACTTGCACTTTGACGTGCTTTCGAACTGCTAGGTGGGCAGGAGCAGGGACCGAGCAACGGGAGCTCACCCCGTCGCGGGGATTCGAACCGCCGACCTTCTGATCGGCAAGCCCTAGGCTCTGTGGTTTAACCCACAGTGCCACCCGCATCCTGTGGGAGATGAGTAGGAATATGGATAAGGGAATATTGATTAATATTTCCTATCCCAGCTTGTGCTAACAAGCTCCAAACTAGCAGAGTTTCTCATCCCCAATAAAGCGCAGTAAAACGTGGCGTTTAAGTTCCTATGAACTTCTAAAACAAGGCAGATTCCTGGCATATATCCCCTGGTTCCCTCTTAACAGAAAATACACGACACATAAACTTATAAAAGTATAAAGGTTTTACTCACAGACATCCAAGAATATACAAATCTCAGAAGGCAGGCTAGCTTAGATTAAATGTATGTACATGTGGAGTCTCTCCATATGGGAGACTCCATGTGGCCTCTCTTGGCTGGAAGCCAAGAGAGCATCTTCTCTTGAGATGTTGCTTCTTCGAAGTCCTGGTGGGAAGAGAGAGAGTGTAGCAGCTCACCTGTATCTTTGAATAGCTACAGGTAAGGCCACTCCCACTTCTGGTCACACAAAGGAAGTTGATCTCAGCCCAGGCACAGGAAACTCTAGCTGGAGGACCAACACCCCTTTGTGTACACTCTAGGAATGTTGTGATTGACTGCACCAGTGTTATACATCCCACAAATCCCATAATCCTCTTTTAGAGCCATCCAAATTTGTGGCCATCACGGCCTCCCGTGGGAAGGTTGTGGTCTTCCCGCTTACCAAAGAACTGCAATGGTTTGCCATGAATAGAAGATTCATATTAAACCATTAGCACTGCTGAGAAACATTTCTGAGTGTTTGCAAGGCAGATGTTTTGAGTTTTCTGTACCTGAATTTGTTGAGGGGAGGCTTGAGTGTTATCTTCTACAATCAAAATAACATTAAAGTGAATAAATGCAGATTATACAAAAGCCTGCATTAAAGCAATAGCAGTGAAGGTGACCTGGAGATGTGTGGGTGGATTTGAATCATCATCTGTGTTTCCCCCCAAACGGATGGGCCGTGGACAGCAAATGGAGAGGTGCTACAGCTCAGTGGCAAAGCGCAGGCTTGCTGTGCCCAGAGCTACAGGATCAATCCCCAGCATGTCCCATTAAAAGGAGCAGGGAAGTGGTGATGGAAACAGCCCCTTTGCCATCACCGTAGGAGACCCTGGAGAACTGCTGCCGTCTGAGCAGAGAATTTGGGGCGAGATGCCTTAGGGCTATGACTCATCTATCCTTGGTCAGTTTCATCCATGCAGTGCTGGGGAAGAGAATTGGTGCCATCGCACTCCCAGCACACACTTCGACATTTCTCTGATGAAAATAGGGATATCCTATTCTATTTATTATTGTTATTGTTTTACTATTTATACCCCATCCATCTGACTAGTTTGCCCCAGCCGCTTTTGGCAGCTTCCAACATATATAAAAACATAATTAAACCTTAAACATAAAGAAAACCTTCCCTATACAGGGCTGTCTTCAGAAGGCTCCGGGGTCAGATAAGTCCATACCCTCCAATATTTCTCCAATGAAAATGGGGGCATCCTAAGGAAAAGTGGGACGTTCCCAGATCAAATTGGAAACCAGGACGGCTTCTGTAAATCTGGAAAATAGGGTCACTTAGAGGCATAGCTGTCAACTTTCGGGTTTGAAAATAAGGGATTTTTAAAAACTTTCGGATTTGAAAATAAGGGATGCCGCAAGGGCGGTGCAATGGCACCAAGTAGCCTCGCCACCCTGCGCTCCAGAGGCTGCGCGCGAACGGGTGAGCGAAAGAGCGAGCGCGTAGACGGCAGGCAGGCTGTCCGTCTGGTTGGGCGTGAGGGTCTGGCTGCACAAGGCATGCAAGCTCCGCCCCCAGTCGGTCTCAGACTTCTTATTGGCAGCCGAGCAACGCAGCTGAGGAGCCTCCCTGGCCGGCAGGGAGGGAGAGGAGCTGCTTCCTTTGAAATCCGGGAAATTTAAGGGATATCAACAATCCGGGATAGCAGCGGGAAACGGCATTGGAATAAGGGAGTTTCCCGCCCAAAAAAGGGAGGGTTGACAGGGATGACTGGGGCATCTGGGTGGTCACTGTGAGAACAGGATGCTGGGCTAGATGAGCATTTGGCATGATGAAGCAGAGCTCTTGTGCGCTTACCTGGGGAAATGGGCATTTCTCTTCCACCCACTTTTGTTGGCAGTGCAGGGTTTTATTTTATTGTTTTAGTCCAGGGCAGAAGCAAAATGAGAAAAGTCCCCACCTGGGGAAATTAGATCACCCAGCGGGGACCCCGGTCGGCACAGTATTCATCCTCCTGATTAATCCTGATGCGAGCCTGATGAAGGCCCAGAGGCTGATTGCCAGGGTCTCCCCCCTGGGTCACCTTGCTCAGGAAGCCACAACCACCTCCAGCTGATTGAAGCTTCTCCCAGGCTCAGGGATTGTTGCTGTCAGAGAAGCTGCCTTGTTGTGATTACAGAAGTGAAGGTGAGCCACCGGCATGGCAGAAAGAGAAGTCTCCTGACAGCCGTGACCCCTCTGAATAAATACACCTCTGTTTGTCAAGCCAGAGAGCTTCTTTGGATGGAACGCTGTGCGCAAGTTCGACAGCGAATTTGCTCACGGACACATCTGATCAGGACAAGTCCCCATTAAGAGAGCCCTGCTGCTCTGCGTCCTCTCGGAAAGATGGCAATTAAAGCTGGGCAGCGCCTCTGCAATGCAATGCAGGAACCTGTCACTTGCTCTCTGTCGAGGCAGGAGGCGTCACTCAATGAAGGTCACCCTCCTCTTCTCTCCATAGCTCCGCTGTCTTTCCTCTCCCAGCTGCTTGTGAGGCTCAAGCACCAGAGGAGAGAAATCTGTCCGGGGTGCAGGTGACGTAAGTGGGGGAGCATGGGTGGCACACTTGGGCAGGAGCAATAAGGCCTGTTCTAGACAAACTAGGGGACCCAGATGGTGCTGTGGGTTAAACCACAGAGCCTAGGGCTTGCCGATCAGAAGGTCGGCGGTTCGAATCCCTGCGACGGGGTGAGCTCCCGTTGCTCAGTCCCTGCTCCTGCCAACCTAGCAGTTTGAAAGCACGTCAAAGTGCAAGTAGATAAATAGGTACCGCTGCAACGGGAACGTAAACGGCATTTCCGTGCGCTGCTCTGGCTGGCCAGAAGCGGCTTTGTCATGCTAGCCACATGACCCAGAAGCTGTACGCCAGCTCCCTCGGCCAATAATGCGAGATGAGCGCCGCAACCCCAGAGTCGGACACGACTGGACCTAACGGTCAAGGGTCCCTTTACCTTTACCTTTTAAATACATGAGAAGAAACTGCTGGGTCAGGCCAAAGTGTGCAGGGTTTAACTTTGGCAATATGGTGCCCTGAGCAATGACAAAATTTGGCAACCCCCCCCCCCCTATTTTCACAATAATAAAAGAGCTATCCTGTTGTTTCTTGAGAAATGCTTCTGTTTGGTCCTTTGCCCTCCAACCAACTTCAATTCAAAAGGAAAACTTGAGCCACATTCACTTTGCAGTTAAGCTGAGGTGTGTACATTAGGTCTAGTCACTAACGACTCTGGGGTGGCGGCACTCATCTCGCTTTACTGGCCGAGGGAGCCGGCATTTGTCCGCAGACAGCTTCCGGGTCATATGGCCAGCATGACTAAGCCACTTCTGGGAAACCAGAGCAGCGCATGGACCTATTGATCTACTTGCACTTTGATGTGCTTTTGAACTGCTAAGTTGGCAGGAGCAGGGACCAAGCAACGGGAGCTCACCCTGTCGCGGGGATTCGAACCGCCAACCTTCTGTTTGGCAAGCCCTAGGCTCTGTGGTTTAGACCACAGTGCCACCCGCATGGGACCCTAAATATGGGGACATCACACCAGTCATTAAGTGCAAGGAAGCTTTGAATACTTTTCTTGGCAAAATATACTGCTTTAATTCCATTTGTGTTAATATGTCATTAATATCTTTTTAGCTTTTTGTATTTTATCTGTGCTGTCTTAATTTGTATAAACTGCCTGGCATCCTGGTCTGGGAAAAAGGTGGGAGAGACAAAGAGATGGGCAGAATGTGCCTGGGACTGCAGCCCTTCACAGACGAAAGTGACACATGCAGGACCACATCCAAAGAGGGCGAATATGAGCCATGGTGGCACTGTGGTCTAAACCACTGAGCCTCTTGGGCTTGCTGATCGGAAGGTCAGCAGTTCAAATCTGTATGACGGTAGTGAGCTCCCGTTGCTCTGTCCCTGTTCCTGCCAACCTAGCCGTTCGAAAGCACGCCAGTGCAAGTAGATAAATAGGTACCACTGTGGCGGGAAGGTAAACAGTGTTTCTGTGTACTCCGACTTCCATCATGGTGTTCCATTGTACCAGAAGTGGTTTAGTCCTGCTGGCCACATAACCCGGAAAGCTGTCTATGGACAAACGCTGGCTCCCTCGGCCTGAAAGCGAGATGAGCGCCACAGCCCCATAGTCGTCTTTGACTGGACTTAACCGTCCAGGGGTCCTTTACCTTTACCAACTGTTTAGCAATGTCACAGCATATCACCAAGGGCTCCTTGAACAGTTCCCCGTGAGCCAGCCATGCCAATGGGAAACCCCCAGAAGGCTCTCAGGAATCCATCAGGATCCATCTGTGACCAAGAGGGAAAGTCCGAGGGAAGCCTCTCAAACCCCTTTCCTTGCCCAACTGCAAGGGGAGACACTGGGTCTTACGTTTCAGTAGTCGTTCCCCCACCATCCCACTTACTCCTGCAAACTGTGGGAATGTACAGGGATGCAGGAGAGGATATATTGTTTAACATATCCTATTCCAACTTGTGTTTACAAGTTCAACAATATCAGCAGAGTTTACATTCCCCTTTTAAACACACACAGCGGATAGCTTGCTCAGGTTCACTAGAACCTCTATAACAGGCATGTCCAACAGGTAGATCATGATCTACTGGTAGATCCCTGGACATCTGTGGTAGATCACCAGTAGATCACTGGCTCCCCCCAAAGAAGCTCATCATCTTTGGCTCCCCTAAAAAAAGCTCAACAAATTTCCCCTGCACCCCTAAAAATGGGGTTTTCCTTCTCCCTAAAAAAGCTGAACAACTTTGACCTGAACCCCAAAAGCGTGGGTAGATCACTGCCAGTTTTTAATTCTGTGAGTAGATCGCAGTCTCTTGGAAGTTGGCCACCCCTGCTCTATAATAATACTGTCCTGGTCTTTCCCCCTTTTAATTCCCTCCTAAAATAAGACACGACACAGTCTTCTATAAAAGTACAAAGAGTTTACTTACAAGTATCATCTGTTCACAAAAGGATCCCAGAAGTCAGACTGTAGTTTAGTAAAAGTAACATACTTGCTGGAGTCTATTCCATAGGGGAGATAGCTCATTTTGTCCTCTCTTGGATGGAGGCCAAGAGAGCATCTTTAGCTAAGCAGCTGTTGCTTCCTTGAGAGCATAGACAAAAGAGAGAGATGGTGTCTGGTCCCAGTGCTTTTGTTTTACCTGCACACAGGTGAGGCCACACCCACCTCCGGTTACATGCAAAGGAAGCCCAGGAGCTTCAACTGGCTGGACCAGACATTCCTTTCTATAGCCACTCTAGGAATGTTGTACTTGACTGCTCCTGTGTTTCACATCCCACACAAACCAGGTGGACCTGGGAGGCACTAAAGCAATCAGTCTGAGAAAGGTTCAGAGTCAGTGCCCCAGCCAGTGATGGCTAACCTTGACACTCCAGATGTTTTCGGACTACAACTCCCATCATCCCTGACCATTGATCCTGTTAGCTAGGGATGATGGGAGTTGTAGTTCCAAAACATCTGGGGTGTCAATGTTAGCCATCACTGGCCCCAGCACTGCTCAGCATAGCTGTCAACCCTCCCTTTTTTGCGGGAAACTCCCTTATTCCAACGCCGTTTCCCGCTGCTATCCCGGATTGTTGATATCTCTTAAATTTCCCGGATTTCAAAGGAAGCAGCTCCTCTCCCTCCCTGCCGGCCAGGGAGGCTCCTCAGCTGCGTTGCTCGGCTGCCAATAAGGAGTCTGAGGACGACTGGGGGCGGAGCTTGCATGCCTTGTGCAGCCAGACCCTCACGCCCAACCAGACAGACAGCCTGCCTGCCTTCTACACGCTCACTCTTTTGCTCACCCGTTGGCGCGCAGCCTCTGAAGCGCAGGGTAGCGAGGCTACTTGGTGCCATTGCACCGCCCTCGCGGCATCCCTTATTTTCAAATCCGAAAGTTTGAAAAAATCCCTTATTTTCAAATCCGAAAGTTGACAGCTATGCTGCTCAGTTCAGCTCACACCCTTGTGATTCACGCTGAGTGTAAAGGCAGCCCTCCCTTTCTCGGAGACCTCAAAAGCGAGCGTTGGTCTCTTACAACTCCAATCCTAAACTCCCAGTAGCCTGAATGCCAAGCACCTGGGTAACGCAGGGATTCCAGAACCCTGAGGGTGGCAAACATACACACTTCAGCAGTCAAATTAACTTTGCTGTGAATGAAAGTTAAGGGGGAAACAGGCAGAAGGTCAAAACAGAACACAAAATAAAACGGAGCCCTGTGGCTCTGAAACTGAACTAATCCTCATCCACTCACTGCACTGGTTGTTCTGGTTTACTCAGCAAGGCTGGTCAGCGTCATAGAAAGTCGGTCTTGGATCCCTGGTGCTGGAAAGAGAACTGGACCCCCTGATGTTGGGAGGGGACCAAGCTGCAAGAAGCAGCTCAGCTTCTTAAACCCTCTCCCCTGTCTCCTGGGAAGGAGGTGTTGTAAGAATATCAAGGTCTTATACATATATATATAATAATTGTTCATAAGTGTGCCAAGCAAAACAAGGCGACATGTCTGAAGCAACCTGTCTCCATTTTGACTCCCAAACTAACAAACTGTTTCTCTGCAAGGAAGGAGGGGGTGATTGTCTCAGGAAAATAAAGTGATAAATCCTGGCTTCCTGATACCTGAGTGCCAGACATAAGGGTGTGATTAACTTGGCTGGGAAACAGGGAAATGTAAATATCTCTTTTGTTTTACTTGATGGGTTTTTGGTTGGTGGGCAAGAGGAGGCATGGGGAGGGTCAAGGATGCTCAGATGGGGAGGGTCAAGGATGCTCAGATTACTGCTACCAGACCTCCCCTTTCATGATGTAGCTGTGATGTATCTGGGGGTGGTCCTGGGTTACACCCCTTTTTGTGATGTATGTATGATGTATAGGGGGGTAGTCTTGAGCGGGAGGGGGGGAATTTCAAAAGTCTATATAGGAGCTGGCACACCATTGTTGGGGGTTCCTCCTCCATTTTGGGAGTGATGAGCCCTGTTGCAACAGATATAATAAAATATTGCTTCTCAATTTTTCTCTGGTTGGCCTCTGTAAATTTACTCCTACCGATGGAGAACATGGGAAGGCTCTTGTGTACCCCATAAGGGAATAAGAGCAGATTTCTGTTTATTTCAGAGAAAACCTTGGCTCTTTCTGGTCAGGTATCTCACATTTCCCAGGTAGTACCCTTTTTGCTTTTTGTGTTGACCACAGCAAACAATGGCATGTTCTTAAAGAAATGGGAGTGCCTGATCACCTCATCCGTCTCCTGAGAAATCTCTATGTAGGACAAGAAGCTACAGTTAGAACTGGATATGGAACAACTGATTGGTTCCAAATTGGGAAAGGAATACGACAAGGCTGTATATTGTCTCCCTGTTTATTTAACTTATATGCAGAATTCATCATGCGAAAGGCTGGACTGGATGAATCCCAAACCGGAATTAAGATTGCCGGAAGAAATATCAACAACCTCAGATATGCTGATGATACAACCTTGATGGCAGAAAGTGAGGAAGAATTAAAGAACCTTTTAATGAAAGTGAAAGAGGATAGCGCAAAATATGGTCTGAAGCACAACATCAAAAAAACTAAGATCATGGCCACTGGTCCCATCATCTCCTGGCAAATAGAAGGGGAGGAAATGGAGGCAGTGAGTGATTTTACTTTCTTGGGCTCCATGATAATTTCAGATGGTGACAGCAGTCATGAAATTAGAAGACGCCTGCTTCTTGGGAGAAAAGCAATGACAAACCTAGAAGGCATCTTAAAAAGCAGAGACATCACCTTGCCGACAAAGGTCCGTATAGTTAAAGCTATGGTTTTCCCAGTAGTGATGTATGGAAGTGAGAGCTGGACCATCAAGAAGGCTGATCGCCGAAGAATTAATGCTGTTGAGTTATGGTGCTGGAGGAGACTCTTGAGAGTCCCATGGACTGCAAGAAGATCAAACCTCTCCATTCTTAAGGAAATGAGCCCTGAGTGCTCACTGGAAGGACAGATCCTGAAGCTGAGGCTCCAGTACTTTGGCCACCTCATGAGAAGAGAAGACTCCCTGGAAATGACCCTGATGTTGGGAAAGATGGAGGGCGCAAGGAGAAGGGGACAACAGAGGACAAGATGCTTGGACAGTGTTCTCGAAGCTACCAACATGAGTCTGACCAAACTGCGGGAGGCAGTGGAAGACAGGAGTGCCTGGCATGCTCTGGTCCATGGGGTCACAAAGAGTCGGACACAACTAAACGACTAAACAACAACAACAACCCTTTTTGCTTATGAAGAGGACTGTCAGGGGATGCCTCTCAAATGGACTGGCAGGGGATGCCAGCTCAGGGTCCTTCTTCACACCATCAGCCTCCAATGTTGGACCCAGACGCCTTGGCTGGAATTCATGCTGCTTAAAGTGTAGGATCTGCAGTGTAAGAGACCAGCATGCTCTTCTGAGATCTGAGAGAGACCCAGGGAGTGTGGATTGCCTTTACCCTCTGAGTAACTGACAAGGTTGCCATGGGTCTCAGAGTTCCTTTGTTTTAGGAAGCTGACAGGGCTCTGCCAAGGAAAGGAGTGAGCTGCTTAGATCTTGGACTGGCATAAGGCAGCTGGAAGTTTCCCCCCAGCAATTTGCATGTGGGTTGGACCGAGGAATGCTGGGCACCCATCTGAGGATCCCAGGATAGGGGTGCGCGAGCAGTTTGGTTGCCAGGGGCGTAGCAACGGGGGGCGGGGGGGCGGGCCGCCCTGGGTTCCACCCCAGAGGGGGGGTGACACTTTTTAATTTTTTCTATTTTTTTATCATTTTATTATTATTTTTATTTTAACTTTATTGAAAAAAAGAGATAATAGACACACACACACACACACACACCTCACAAAGTGGCACCATCAGAGGGGGGTGACACTTTTTATTTTTTTTATTTTTATTTTTTTTACATTTTTATTATTATTATTATTTTTAAAAAAATTAACTTTATTGGGGGGAAAAGAGATAATAGACACACACACACAAAACCCCCACACCTCGCAAAGTGGCACCATCAGAGGGGGGTGACATTTTTTAATTTTTTTAAAATTAAAGTGGGGGGGGGTGACAAAAAAAAATTCCGCCCCGGGTACCACCTGGGCTTGCTACGCCTCTGTTGGTTGCACTGGCTGTGGCACCTCAGGGGCACTGCAGGGGGTGCTGCAACTATGATGTAGAATGGAAGGCGAGAGATACCCGTAGCACATGGGGAAAGACCCTTCCTGGAACCTGGAGCCATCCAACATGCCTCCAAGCCGAAGAGTCCACTGGGCTGATCAGAACCGCGCAGATAATAATAATAATTTATTATTTATACCCCGCCCATCTGGCTGGGTTTCCCCAGCCACTCTGGGCGGCTTCCAACAGAACATTAAAATGCAATAATCTATTAAACATTAAAAGCCTCCCTAAACAGGGCTGCCTTCAGGTATTTTCTGAATATCAGATAGTTGTTTTTCTCTTTGACATCTGGTGGGAGGGCGTTCCACAAGGCGGGTGCCACTACCAAGAAGGCCCTCTGCCTGGTTCCCTGTAACTTGGCTTCTCGCAGGGAGGGAACTGCCAGAAGGCCCTCGGCGCTGGACCTCAGTGTCCGGGCAGAACGATGGGGGTGGAGACGCTCCTTCAGGTATACAGGACCAATGCCATTTAGGGCTTTAAAGGTCAGCACCAACACTTTGAATTGTGCCTGGAAACGTACTGGGAAAGTTGCCTGGCAAACGTACTGGCAAAGCTGCCTTCCTGGGAACCAGATGCCCCTTCCTTTCTTTTGCATTTCTGATGCAAGCCCACCTGTGTGAGCTTCTCTCCCCAAACCCGGCGGTTGAACGAGGAGCCAATTAGCTCCCAAATGCTCTGCATTAGGTCCGCACAGGGGGAAGATGTCAGGCATCCTGGTCACGGGCCCATCAGCTTCCACAGCCCCAAATTATATTTGACATTTAATTAAGCCCCCTCAGGCACCTAAGCAAGGAGTGCTGGCTTCGGAAGCAAGATGACTGGGGATTTTCTTCCTAAGGAGCAGATCTGTTTGACTCCGGTCCCTGCTTATCATTTTGATCAGTGGCAATCCAGCAGCTTCATGAGGCCGGCGCAGCAGCGTTACGGAGACTTGCTTAATGAGAAAGGGAGAAGGGGGCAAAGTGTGTGGGGGGGGAGGACAACCAAATCCGGGATTGAGCAAAGCTCTTCATCCACTGTTCTCTGAGGCTCCCGTCACCTTCTCCCCCAGAAGCTGCCTGCCTCCCCCCGCCCCACTTGGGTTGTAGGGCAGGGAAAGGGGGCTCGCAGACCCAGAGCTTGAGGCTCAGGCAGCCTGAACATAAGCAGAGTCTGCTGGATCAGGCCCGTGGCCCATCTGGTCCAGCCTCCCATTCTTCTTCTTCTTCTTCTTCTTCTTCTTATTATTATTATTATTATTCTCGGTAGTGCTGCCCGCCCTGTGGAACGCCCTCCCAGCAGAGGTCAAAGTGATAAACAACTACCTGACATTTAGAAAATACCTGAAGGCAGCCCTGTTTAGGGAAGTTTTTAATCTGTGATATTTTAATGTATTTTGATATTTGTTGGAAGCCGCCTAGAGTGGCTGGGGAGACCCGGCCAGATGGGCGGGATTCAAATAATAAATTATTATTATAAAATTATTATTATTATTATTATTATTATTATTATTATTATTAAATATATTAAAATATACAGACATGTACATACAAAAGTGCAATCACATATTACTTCATACATTAAATCAAATTTTTTACATGCATCAAACATCAACAATTCAAATATAATTGTGATCCGCCCATTTTCGCCACCCCCACCCCCCACCCCACCAAGTGCTAGACTTCCAATCCTCTCAGCTATAATATCTTCTATTTTCCATTATTCTTTTTTGTATACTGTTAATTCTAATATTCATAATCTAGTATCCCATTCACATCATAGCTGTCAACTTTCGGATTTGAAAATAAGGGATTTTTTCAAACTTTCAGATTTGAAAATAAGGGATGCCACCAGGGCGGTGCAATGGCACCAAGTAGCCTCGCCACCCTGCGCTCCAGAGGCTGCGTGCGAACGGGTGAGCGGAAGAGCGAGCGCATAGACGGCAGGCAGGCTGGCTGGCTGGTTGGGCGTGAGGGTCTGGCTGCACAAGGCATGCAAGCTCCGCCCCCAGTCGGTCTCAGACTCCTTATTGGCAGCCGAGCAACGCAGCTGAGGAGCCTCCCTGGCCGGCAGGGAGGGAGAGGAGCTGCTTCCTTTGAAATCCGGGAAATTTAAGGGATATCAACAATCCGGGATAGCAGTGGGAAATGGCATTGGAATAAGGGAGTTTCCCGCAAAAAAAGGGAGGGTTGACAGCTATGATCTAGTATCCCATTCTCATAGTGGCCCACAAGATGCTGATGATGGCAGACCCACAAGCAGGATCCGAGCACAAGAGCCCTCTGCCCTCCTGGGCTTTCCATAAAGGACATAAGAGGCTGGTGATGGATCAGGCCAACGGCTCATGTTCTTACGTTCCTCCTGGTAACAAAGCCATAGCTGCTCTTTCTGGTTTGTTTTCCTGCAAAACATCTTCCCATTATCATGTCTCTCTGCTGCTCTTCCTTTCTCTCTTTCAAAAATGCTCCGATTTGTTGTTGCATAATTAGACATCGAGTGTTTGCTGGCGCACTGAAGCAAGGCCAGGGCAGGAGTCGTAGTTACAGAAGAATCCAGGTACTGTTTTCATCCCCCACCCCCAATAATGCTCAGATTTTTGAAAGTGCAGCGGGGGGGGGGGAGGCTTGCTTATTTATTTATTTTATTTACATACCTCCCTATACCGACAGCTCTCAGGGCGGTCCACAAGATTCCCCTATCAAAAATATGTCCCTCACACTCTAACACAGTTCAGGAAGTTGGTTTGTTTGTCTACATTCTTTATTTATTGCAGGGGGTGTACGTGGTTCTTCTCACAACAACCTCACAACAACCCTGTGAGGTAGGTCAGGCTAAGAGACGCAAAGTCATCACTCAGTGAGCTTCGTGTCTGAGTGGGGATTTGAACCCTGGTCTCCCAGGCCTTAAAAAGGTAAAGGGACCCCTGACCATTAGGTCCAGTCGTGACCGACTCTGGGGTTGCGGCGCTCATATCCTGTTACTGGCGTACGAGGGAGCCGGCGTACAGCTTCCGGGTCATGTGGCCAGCATGACTAAGCCGCTTCTGGCAAACCAGAGCAGTGCACAGAAACGCCATTTACCTTCCCGCCGAAGTGGTACCTATTTATCTACTTGCACTTCGTGCTTTCGAACTGCTAGGTTGGCAGGAGCAGGGATCAAACAATGGGAGCTCACCCCGTCGCGGGGATTCGAACCACCGACCTTCTGATCGGCAAGCCCTAGGCTCTGTGGTTTAACCCACAGCTCCACCCGCATCCCCAGGCCTTAGTCCTCATTTAATCTTCACAACAATGCTGAGAGGTAGATTAGGCTGAGAGACAGTGACTGGCCCAAGGGACACCCAGTGAGCTACATGCTTGACTAGAACCCCAGGTCTCCCAGGCCTCAGACTCTGACCACTACACCACACTGCCTCACTCTGATAGCAGGGAGTTCCCCAGCTCTTCCTTATCTCATATAAAGTCCCTCAAATCCTTTCTTGCTTCTGAGCATCCTCTTCCCCAACCTGGTACCCTGCAGTAGCCCAAAACAGCTGGAGAGGGCACAGCTGGTTGGCAAAGGCTTACTTTGAGGATGAGCAAGGAAACTCTGCCTCTGCCCCCCTCCCACTCCAAGTAGGGAAGTGTGGGGGCATCTGATGGGTTTTTTGGAGTGCCGCTCCTGTGGAAATGGCTTTGGGGGATGGAGCTAGCAAGGTGCTGAGCTGGGCAAGCTCTGCTTTCATCCACTCAGCCTTGCTCAGGCCAGGCAGCAAATTGAGTTTCGCTAAAAGCTTAGGAGGCCGGCCTCCGATCCTGCCCAGGCGATCGAGGGGAATGAGTGCGCCATCCATTAGGGGGATGTAATCAAGAAGGTTCCAACTGGGAGCAGAGACAATGTAAGTGAATTAGGAGCTCCCTTTGTTGAAAAAGGATGGGCAGACTTGGGCTTCGTGTCAGAAAACAATGTTCAATCTTCCCCGGTCAACATTTCTTTACTCTGGCCAAAGGGCTTTGGAGCTGGTGGAGGGATGGATGGGCGGAGAATCACCTGATCCTGGAGCAGAGAGGCAGAGCAGAGAAACTAGCGCCCCATCATTTAGTTGTACCTAGGGGACCGCCTCTCCTGGTATGCCCCGTGTAGGACCTTAAGGTCCTCAAATAATAACATTTTGGAGGTCCCGAGCCACAAGGATGCTAGGTTGGCCTCAACTAGGCCTTCTCAGTACTGGCCCCGACTTGGTGGAACGGTCTGTCACAAGAGACCAGGGCCCTGCGGGATTTGGCATCTTTCCGCAGGGCCTGCAAGACGGAGCTGTTCCGCCTGGCCTTTAGGTTGGTTTCACTTTAACCCTGATGTTTCATTCCTTTATAGTTTGATTGGTGGGCTACTTAAAAATGAGGCTGCATTTTAAACTTTAAATTGTATTTTAACCTGTATTTTAATTGATTGTTTTTTATGTTTTGTTGTGATTTTATTGGTGTTAGCCGCCCTGAGCCCGGTCTTGGCTGGGAAGGGCGGGGTATAAATAAATATTTATTATGTATTATTATTATTGTAGCTCTCGCAACAGAGCACATTCTTTTGAGATGCTGATGAGGACACTCAAGCAGTCGGCCAAGCTCATTGTCTTACAAAGAAACTGGCATGGCTAGTTCAGCAATATAATCCTCACCTTGATTCTAACCCACACTGGGTATAGGACCCCAAGAAGAGACTCGGGCTGACTGCCCCCAACCCCCAACTACTTGTTACAAAATGGGAGATTTTAGTCTTCTACTAGATGACTCAATTTAGCAGGTGGGCAAACATCTGGGCCATCCATCACATCTGGGCTTTGCCACAGCCACGTCCTCCCTATCCACTGATCTTTGTTCGTTGCCTTTTTATCCCACCTTTTCCTCCAATGAGCTCAAGTTGGCGTGCATTATTTTCCTGCTTCTTATTTAATCACCACAGGGAGAAATGTAAAGTACTACACTTGGGCAAAAAAAATGAAAGGCACAAATACAGGATGGGTGACACCTGGCTTGAGAGCAGTACATGTGAAAAGGATCTAGGAGTCTTGATAGACCACAAACTTGACATGAGTCAACAGTGTGATGCAGCAGCTAAAAAAGCCAATGCAATTCTGGGCTGCATCAATAGGAGTATGGCATCTAGATCAAGGGAAGTAATAGTACCACTGTATTCCGCTCTGGTCAGACCTCACCTGGAATACTGTGTCCAGTTCTGGGCACCACAGTTCAAGAAGGATACTGACAAGCTGGAACGTGTCCAGAGGAGGGCAACCAAAATGGTCAAAGGCCTGGAAACGATGCCTTATGAGGAACGGCTTAGGGAGCTGGGTATGTTTAGCCTGGAGAAGAGAAGGTTAAGGGGTGATATGATAGCCATGTTCAAATATATAAAAAAGGATGTCATATAGAGGAGGGAGAAAAGTTGTTTTCTGCTGCTCCTGAGAAGAGGACACAGAGCAATGGATTCAAACTACAAGAAAGAAGATTCCACCTAAACATTAGGAAGAACTTCCTGACAGTAAGAGCTGTTCGACAGTGGAATTTGCTGCCAAGGAGTGTGGTGGAGTCTCCTTCTTTGGAGGTCTTTAAGCAGAAGCTTGACAGCCACCTGTCAGGAATGCTTTGATGGTGTTTCCTGCTTGGCAGGGGGTTGGACTGGGTGGCCCTTGTGGTCTCTTCCAACTCTATGATTCTATGAAATGAGGCAAATGAGGCTGAGAGGCAGCAAGTGGCCCAGGGTCCCCCAATGAGCTTCATGGCAGAGCAGGGATTTGAACCCTACTCTCCCAGGTCCTCATCTGACATTCTAACCACTATGCCACACTGCCTCTTATACTCCGTGGCAAATAGCGTACAAATACGGGCTGCCCAAGAGCTTGATGAACTGAAATTTCCACGGCTTTAAAGCAATCTGGCCGCACAGAGCAAAACATTCACTTGGAATAAAATGAGCATTTACCAAACTGCTGAGAGCTCACGTCTGCTGTTTTTATTAATTAGACGTGGAGGCACATTTCACTTACACCTGAAAACGTTTATGAAAGTGTGGTGCCCCAGTGGGTGAGGTGCCTGTTTGTGTGTGTGTGTGTGTGTGTGTGTGTGTGTGTGTGTGTGAGAGAGAGAGAGAGAGAGAGAGAGAGAGAGAGAGAGAGAGAGAGAGAGAGAGAGAGAGAGAGAAGAGAGAGAGAGAGAGAGAGAGAGAGGGAGAGAGAGGGAGCGCAAAACCTGGGAAGCAACAATTAGCTGGGGAAAATTTATTCTGCATACACCAGCAGAAGACCACTGAATTATTTCAGCTTATAATAACAGTAATATCAGAGACCCAAACAGCACATTATATATAAATACATCTCAGAGAAGAGAGGAATATAATGAACCGTGTAGATAAGTCATGATTACATGGAAAACCAAACAGAATATGAATATGCAATTTAACTTTTAAACATAACTTTACGCAGAACAACATGCAACTTAACTATTGCAAACAATAATTTGGGCATATGAAACTAGCAATTTAAACCATTACTCAACTCGATATTTATTTATTCCTTTAGGCTTCCAAACCAGCTGAAAGGCTTTGCAACGTTGCAGCTATATAGGAGCGTATCCTAAATATTAAGAAAAGAGAAAAAGGGAGGCAATGATAGCAGAGATGCAAAGGAAACGGTTTCTTCAGGGAAGAGCTGAGAGATGAATGGGTAAGGGAAGAAGAAAAGGTTGGGGAAATAAAATGGGGAAGCAAAAACCTCAGCTGGGAATAAGCCAAAATATTAAAACACAAACAGGTGTGTAAAAACTACAAAAGCTAAATCTCTTCAAAGTTGTTTACGAGCCAAAAGCCCAGCTCCAAAGGGCTGGTTTGGAGGAGAAGGGCCAGGGAAAGCTTCAAAAAGTGAAGGAGTGACAGGTTCAATGCAAGGTCTCTCAGCTGCAAACTGAGCTGCAAAGGGCTCAGCACGAGCAAAAAAGGGATCAGAAAAACTTGGAGCTTAGCACAGATCAAATTAAGCAAAGAAGTAGTGAGCTGTAACCCAACCAGTTCAGCAGGGACCAGGGAGACTCAGGAAGGTCAACCAGCCCTGGTAGTCGCCCAGAACGATGGATCTTGTACCTTTGTCACATTGATACACTTTGGAACTCCCTGCCTATGGATATCAGGCAGGCACCTTCACTTTACTTTTTTTGGTGCCTGCTAAAAACATTTCTGTTTAGGCAAGCCACCTCAGATATTTAACAAAACAGATGCGAGCTTTAATCTGTAATTAGTCTATTGTTAACTTACATTTTCAAACTTCTTAAATTGTTTTTAATTGTTTTATTGTTTCATCTTTTTTTTGTAAACCGTTTTGAGGTCATTGTTGCTTTGCAGCCAAGCAGTGTATACATTTTATGAAATAAATACAGAAATAAATACAGAAATACAGAAATATATGGCCAAAATGTGAACTTTCAAGGAAGAATTTTTTTGAGGACTTTTTTTTTCTAATTCTCAAACGGAAATGTGGAAAAGTGAAGTTAAGTGAAGCTAAGACTGGGATTAAGCCCCACGACAACCCTGTGAGGTAGGTTAGGCTGAGAGGCAGTCGCCATGACCCAAGGGCACCTGGTGAGCTTTGTGGCCAGGTGCTTTGAACCCTGGTCCCTCCCAAGTACTGGCCTGACACCTGAAAACTGGAAGGGGGTACAGGTGGAGAGGGAGAGGGTTAACCCCTTGAATTACCAACAAAGCCTTAATTATTAAAAGAGATCTTGTGTACACTGCCTTGCTTTCAGAAAAGAAAGAGGGGTCGGGAAGAGGCAATGAAACTGGACTCTGGTCTCCTGGTTCCCAGACTCTTCGAGCTTTTCTGAGAGCAATCGATATTACCGTATTCTGTATCCAGCATATGAATGAAATCACGTTCTCGCCAACTATTTCTCCTAGCAAAGCCCAACACATTCTGCTGCGTCTTCCTTAGACCGTAGCCATACGTGATCAAAGAGACTGCGATATCTTTCTCCTAGTCAACTTCAACCCCATTGCTCGGGTTCTCCGATATAAGTGCAGAAGACATGGCGAATCAAAGGAAGAGTCTGCTGCAACTGTGTGTGTGTGTGTGTGTGTGTCTAAAACAGCGGCCTGTTTATCTTCCTGCAAATGCCTCACTGATACAATCCATCACAAAGTTAGTGATCTTTATATGAGAGCAGCGAGACAGGGAGAAGAAAAGCTCTAAGAAAGTTTACATGGCTAGACAGAGATGATTATCTTAACAGCCACTTTTGATCTTAACTGACTTGGAGGGAAGAGTAATTATGGGAGATTAGATAGATAGATAGATAGATAGATAGATAGATAGATAGATAGATAGATAGATAGATAGATGATAGATGAAGAGAAGAAGAGTTTGGATTTGATATCCCACTTTATCATTACCCTAAGGAGTCTCAAGACCCTGGTGGTGCTGTGGGTTAAACCACAGAGCCTAGGGCTTGCTGATCAGAAGGTCGGCGGTTCGAATCCCTGCGACAGGGTGAGCTCCCGTTGCTTGGTCCCAGCTCCTGCCCACCTAGCAGTTCGAAAGCACATCAAAGTGCAAGTAGATAAATAGGAACCGCTCTGGCGGGAAGGTAAACGGCGTTTCCGTGCGCTGCTCTGGTTCGCCAGAAGCAGCTTTGTCATGCTGGCCACATGACCTGGAAGATGTACGCCGGCTCTCGGCTAATAAAGCGAGATGAGCGCCGCAACTCCTGTATACCTGAAGGAGCGTCTCCACCCCCACCGTTCAGCCCGGACACTGAGATCCAGCGCCGAGGGCCTTCTGGCGGTTCCCTCACTGCGAGAAACAAAGCTACAGGGAACCAGGCAGAGGGCCTTCTCGGTAGTGGCGCCCGCCCTGTGGAACACCCTCCCATCAGAGGTTAAAAGGATCAACAACTACATGACATTTAGAAAACACCTGAAGGCAGCCCTGTTCAGGGAAGTTTTTTATCTGTGATGTGTTAATGTATTTTAATGTTTGCTGGAAGCCGCCCAGAGTGGCTGGGGAGACCCAGCCAGATGGGCGGGGTACAAATAATAAATTATTATTATTATTATTAACCCCAGAGTCGGACACGACTGGACCTAATGGTCAGGGGTACCTTTACCTTTAAGGAGTCTCAAAGCGGCTCATATTCTCCTTTCCCTTCCTCCCCCACAACAAACACTCTGTGAGGTGAGTGGGGCTGAGAGACTTCAAAGAAGTGTGACTAGCCCAAGGTCACCCAGCAGCTGCAGGTGGAGGAGCGGAGACACGAATCCAGTTCACCAGATTACGAGACTACTGCTCTTAACCACTACACCACACTGGCTGTATGGTATTTAAGATAGATAGATAATAGAGTAGATTATAGTGTTATACGCCACCCCAATCTCCAAGCAGTAATGAGGAGTTCCAAGTGCTTACCCAGAGTTCAGTTTCCTTGGAATCAAGGTCAGTGGAGACTGTGACATCCAGGGCCGTCTTTCCCCTTGGTGTTAGTGGTCTGTTGCGCCAGGGCGCCAGCCTCTCAGGGCGCCCTAGCGAGTGGGGGAGCTGCACGGCTTTGCCGGCAGCCTCCCCTTTCCCTGCAGGCCCGCCAGCTGCGCCCCGCCAACTATATGGCTGGTGGGTGTGCAGCTTCCTTCCCAAGCCTCCGCAGGAGGAGAGCGATCCCCGCAGAGGCTTAGAAAGGAAGCTGTGTTCGGCTTCCCCCCCAAGCCTCTGCATCTGCTAAAGACAGCCCTGCTCCCGGTCGTTGTCCTCCTCCTGCTTCCTGGCGAAAGGCGACGCGCAGCCTTCCCGGGCTGCCTTCTCGGGAGCCCCAATGCTGGAGAGCATGTCCGCCAGCACATTTTCCTGCTTGGGGATTGGGGCGGTGGGAGGGGGAGTTGCCGGGAGGGGGGCGCCGGAGGGATTTTTGCACCACGCCGCCGGATATGCTTAAGACGGCCCTGGTGACTTCTTTAGGATATCTGGATTTATTTACACATATATACAACATGAGTATAAGATGGAGGGGCTCAGAACTACAGTGATCCCTCGACTTACGAAAGACCCGACTTACGAGTTTTTCGAGTTACGAGGGATCAAAGCGGCCACTGCTTCCGAATTTTTTCAACTTCCGATCGGAAGCCGCGGCCGTTTTAGATAGGGTTTTTTCAAGTTACGAATGTTTTTTCGAGCTACAAATGCGTTCTCCAACGCATTCCTATGGGGACTCAACTTACGATTTTTTTGAGTTCCGACACTCACGTCGGAACGGATTACCTTTGTAAGTCGAGGGTCCACTGTAACACCCCAACAGATCTCCGTGAGCCACAGCTTTGGATCCAGCACAGAGCAAGCAGATCTCTGGGTCTCCAGCTTCCAGGCTGCTTCCAGCTCAGCTCTCTCACAAACTCTCTGACTATTCTTCTACCTAGCAGCTAGGAGAGGGGGGTGGAGGAAAGACCCACCTATTAGCCTAGAAGCCCATCATCACTTGGTTGTAGCTCTTGCTTTTGGGATGCCAATGAGGACACTTAAGTGGCCAACTGAGGCCCTTGTCTTACAAAGAAACTTGTCTGACCATTTCAACAAACTCCCCTGCTAGATTCTAACCCTCTCTGAGTACAGGACCCCAGTAATGGAAAGGCACTTGGGGCATCATCCAAACTGACCCCACAAACCCACAACAATATATATTATATCACTGGGGTATATGAAGGATAGAGGAAGGGGGTGCTAAACATTTGTTTTGTTTTGTTTAAATTAAAAAAACTCGCATAAACAGAGATACCAAAAATATAGAAAACACCAACTGTCCCAGCAAAAATAGAAATTCTGTGGAGAGTATGTATTGTACAGTCATTAATAAAGCTAACAAGCTGGATTTGGGCCAGAAGTGGAAGGAGATTAATGATTTTAAAATAAAACAGGAACAATTCCTCATTTTCTGGTATCAATACAGAATATCAGCCTTGAATTTCATTATCTCTCTGCAGAAAATAATGTGTATCTGTTTCAATTCTTTATTGTATGCTGTATTTTATCATTCGGGTGTTGACTGCCAGAAAATTGACCAGTATACTCTTTTCATTTAAAAAGTGACACAAATGTCATTATACAAATCTATGGGGCAACCCCCCTTGAAATACTGCATCGCCTCACTGCAAAAAGGATATTATACAGTTGGGAAAGATTCGGAAAAGGGCAACCAAAATGATCAAGAGGGTGGGACACGATTCCCCTAGGACAATGGTGGCGAACCTTTTAGAGACTGAGCGTCCAAACTGCAAACCAAAACCCACTTATTTATCGCAAAGTGCCCAGAGTTGTTGAGCTTTTCGTTGAGTTTTTTGGGGGGGCTCCCTAAAGTTGTTGAGCTTTTTTGGGGGGAGCTGCTGACCAAAGTTTTGGAGCTTTTTGGGGGGGGATACCCCAAAGCTGCTGAGCTTTATGGGGGGGGGAGAGAACAGAAATAAATGATGAATATGCCCAAAGGTGAAAGACTTCTGGGAAAGGATTTATAATGAGTTGAAAAAGGTGTTGAGAAACACATTTAATAAAAAACCTTTATACCAAGCCTTTCTACTTGGTATTGTAAGTCAGGAAATCCCAAAATGTGATAGGACTTTTTTCATGTATGCCACAACAGCAGCCAGAATCCTAATAGCTAAAAAATGGAAGTCAGAGGAATTACCAACAATAAAGAATGGCAGATGAAAATGATGGACTATATGGAGCTCGCCAAACTGACCGGGAAACTTCGTGACCAGAGGAGGAAGCGGTGGAAGAAGATTGGAAGAAATATAAATTAGATTTTAAAAAGTATTGTAAGATTAAAGAGTAGAAGTAAGCTGGAAGATAAATGAGGCTGTAGATGTAGAAGATAGATATAAGGATTATGATTCTTGGAATTAATGATAATGATTTTAGATAAGAAGAGATATTAAGGTTAATTAATTAAAAATGTTTTGAACGATGTCAAGAAATTACTAAAGATGACATACAAGGAACGCAGGAAGGGAAGACAGGAGGGAGTCAACCTACAATGAAAAGGAAGGAGGATTAGGTTAAAAGGATATATGTTTGTTTTTATGTTTACTATTGTTGTTTTCTTTTATTATTGTTTATTGATGTATTTTGATGTTTGTTTTTACTTGTTAAAAGTTAATTTAAAAAATTGAAAAAAGAAAAGAAATAAATGATGAATAATACCTTCGCTAGAACTAACGTGCAGCACCAACATCATCGTCATGGTGGGCTAGATGGGCCGCTGGCCTGATCCTACTGGCTCTTCTTATGTTCTTAGGTTGCTACGTGGACCCAGCCCCTTTGCAACTCCTTTCCCTTTGGACTGATCTGCCGCTTTGGCAGGCTAGTCCTCGGCAGCAGCTGACCGTCTTGGCTGCTCTTCCAGACAGACAGATGGGCCTGTGTCATCTGAAGCGTGGAGTCGAGACTCAGCCCGGCCAAGTCCAGCCAGCACTGGGCAGGTGTAGCAGCTTTTTGTCATGCACCCAGCTGCAAAGCCCCCAAAGTGATTTCCGCCCTGGGAGGCTGGTGGAGTGAGAAGGCAAGTGGCCGGTTCCACCGGATAGCCTCCTTCTCGTCACCCAGCCTCCACCGATGCTGATCCCTCCGGCCCGCCTGGCCAAAGCAATATCAAGGACTCTGGGCTTTGGGTTCACCTTCACAGGCAGGCAGCCTCCCCCCCCCCCCCGCCCCCGCACGAATGCCTTTTGCTCTTATGCCAAGAACCATAATGTTGCACTGAGAAGGCCAGTCCCCCAGGCCTCTCATGCCACCTGCTCAGGATGAAGTCTGGACGAGAAAGGGCACAGGAGCCAAAGGCAAATGGAGATAGATCTGCTGCTGATGGGAGGGGAAGGGGAGAATGGATGGCAGCAGGCAAAGGGGGGGGGCAGTCCAAGCAACAGAAAAGAGAAATTTTCTGGCATCAGCGCTGGAGAACCCTTTTTTTAAGGCAATAAAAGCACAGCTGTTTCTTTTCCTTTCTGCTGCATTTTTCCGAACCCCTCACACCGCGATGTTCTGTCATTGGGGGGGAAGCCATTTTCTCCACATCACCTGTTCTTTGCTTTTGATGGAAAGGTTGTGCAGAATGTGGTGATGTGGGGAGGTCAAGGGTGCCAGCCGGCTAATGCCCATCAGACGGCACAAGTGATGAGTAACCGCCAGGCGTCTAAGCCAGGCATGGAGCACCTGGTGACCCTTTAAAAAGAATTATGTCTCATCTCCAGACTTCCACAGGGACTGAGCAGCCTCCTCTTCTACCACTTGAGCACACCCAGACCTTCAAAATACGTCTGGAAAGGGCAGCTCTTTCCTGAGTTCAAATTGAAGTTTGTATTTTATTACTCTTTGAAGGATATACGCTCCTTGCTTTCCAGTGCTGAAGGATTCAAGCAGACCGTGGCCATTGCAAATCTCTGCAGTATGGAAAGCTCCAAATAACAGGACACAACCTGGTACCCAGTCCAGATGTTTTGGAACACAAATGCCATCATTCCCAGCATGCTGCGGCTTTGCTCCCATCATACAGCTGTGTTGGCTGGGGGCTGATGGGACTTGTAGTTCAAACTGTTTGGAAGGCACCAATTGGGGGGTGGCTGATGTAACAGGCTGTTGCACACCAACCCATCTCTGAGCAGTGAGAGACTCCAGGCTCTGTTTCCTTGGAATGATAGTCAGCAGAGACTGTGGTGTCCTTAGGATATCTGGTTTATTTACACAGAGATACAACCTGAGCAGAAAATGGAGAGGCTCATAGCAATAACGCCCCAACAGATCTTGCTTCTCCATTAGTCGCAGCTTTGGATCCAGCACAGAGCAAGCAGGTCTCGGCGTCTCCAGCTTCCAGCCTGATTCCAGTTCAGCTCACACAAACCACACTGGCTATTGTCCTATGCCAGGGCCCCAACTCCAGAAAACTACCACCAAAAGCTAAGTTTAGGAACAGAATCCAGGTTGAAAGAAAATAAAAAAATTCCTTCCAGTAGCACCTTAGAGACCAACTAAGTTTGTTATTCTTCAAGTATCTGAAGAAGTGTGCATGCACACGAAAGCTCATACCAAGAACAAACTTAGTTGGTCTCTAAGGTGCTACTGGAAGGAATTTTTGTTGTTTTTGTTTTTTATTTTGTTTCGACTATGGCAGACCAACACGGCTGCCTACCTGTAACTAGAATCCAGGTTGCGCAACTTTCTCACTTTAATGCCAACCCCATTCCTTCCACAGGAACCAATAGTGTGCATTACAGAGTCAAAAGAGAACCCTTAAACCTAGGTCTGGTCATCTCTTTCTCCAAATGAGCAGGCAGTCCATCTGCCCTAGGACAAAGTGGCAACCAAATGTTTGGGGGCAGAGCAGAGCCAGCAGCTGGGAGCAAATGATTGTGGAGAGAGGATGCATGCCGGCTGGTCCCATTTGATGCCCTCTCCCAAACTTCTGCTCTCTGGAGGGAGATCTTAGCTTTGATTCCTGCATTGCAGGGGGTTGGACTAGATGACCCTTGGGGTCCCTTCCAGCTTTACATTTCTATGAGTTCTTCGCAGGGGAAAGGGACAGCTTAGCCATGAGCCATCAAGCTTTCTATCCGCATTTTCCATTAATTGAAGGCGAAGTATTATTATTTTCAATTTTTTAAAATTGATTTTAACAATTTTAAGCACTTTACATTACCGTTAAATTTTCATCCTCCCCCCCCCACTGGGGGAAACAAATTTCCAATCCCCTCTCTCGCCAGGAAAGACAATAAACATTTCGCATTTAACTTAATTAATATAGTCCATATCATTGCTTGAGCCTGGCCCCTTTCTGTAGGCCAGATATTTTCTCTTTCCTCAATTTTTCGTTTGACTTCCTCAAGTCCCCCCTGTTGAATTCATTGTCAATCCTCTTTATCAGTTTCCCAAATTCAAAACATATCTATATTATATTTTTCCGTTTCCTTTTCCATTTCCTTATCCTTTTTCACAAAATCATAAAATACCCAAATCCTTTTCCTTCTTCCTTTAACCGTCCTAGTTCTACTTAAACTAACTCCTTTTTTCCTATACCTCGGCTCCTAACTACTTCTGATACTTTCCTAAACACTTAACAATTTCCCTTACTCCAACCTAATTTTAATCTCCAAAATTTCTTCTTTTTACACCCTTTCCTCCCTCCGGCGAAGTATTAATGACAAGTGAGATCAACTGCAATTGACAGTGGAGAAGAAGGTATATTAATTGCACGGCTCTTGCATTTGCATTCTTATTCATTTTGCATGAATGCAAAAAAAAGTGCACCCCACTGCTGTCCCCAAATAGACATGAACCACAGAAGTGCCCCCCGCTTTGGCTTCTGGTTTCCTTTCCTTCTATCATTCTTTCACCTCGCTTTGGAAATGTTGCCAAGCACTAAACCGTCTGTCTGTCACAGCTGGTCAAACATGATGCTACCAACAGAGGCTTCCAGGAGGCAAAGATAAACATGAGCATAAGGGGGTTTAGAAGAGAACAAGAGGGTAATCAAAGAGGGATGGTAAACAAGAGGGTGGACAATTTAATTTCCTTATAATTGGAAAAGAAAGTCTCGCTCTTTGAACAGCTGTGTCCTCCTACAGGCTCCAAGATGCTTCGGAGATGGGCATAGCGTTCATGCAGATCGATAAGAGTCACCTGTATGTTCTTGTACTGCCAGTTCCAGCCTTCAACCAACCTGATGCTCTCAAGATGTTTGGGACTAAGACCTCCCACCAGTGGCAGCTGTTATAAGAATTCTAAGGTCCCAAATATAAAATGAACGTTCATAAATGTACAAGGCAAACACATACAGTGATCCCTCGACTTACGAATGACCCGACTTACAAGTTTTTCGAGTTGCAAGGGATCAAAGCAGCCGCCGCTTCCAAATTTTTTCGACTTCCAATCGGAAGTCGCGGCCGTTTTAAATGCAGTTTCCTCGACTTCCGAAGGTTTTTTCGACGTACGAATGCGTTCTCCAATGCATTCCTATGGGGACTCGAGTTATGATGATTTCGACTTACGAGGATTCCGTCGGAATGGATTACCTTCGTAAGTTGAGGGTCCACTGTACATAAGTACCATATTTTTCACTCCATAAGACACACTTTTTTCCTCCTAAAAAGTAAGGGGAAATGTCTGTGCGTCTTATGGAGCTGAACTGCCCAGGGGCAAAAGCAGATCGTGCTTTTTTTTTAAAAAGAGAGAGAGAAGGGGGTGTTGAAAGGAAGCCTGCTGAGCAGCTGCTCAGCAAACGATCGGGGAGAGAGATAAGGGAGAGAGATTCCAGCCCCGCCCACTTGCAGAGGGAGGCTGTTTCCCCAGCGACATGTGACTGGCTGATTAGATTTTCTGTCTGGAAACTGTAGAAATGGCTTCCTGAAGCTGCAGAACTGTGAGTTAAACCCCATAAAACAGGGTTTTCCCTTTGCAAAGTAAGCTCAACAACTTTGCGCTGATCCTCAAAAAATAGGGCTTTTCTCCTTTGCAAAAGAAGCTGCAGAAATTTGAGGTGATCCTCGAAAAAATGGGGCTTTTCCCCTCTAAAAACTAGGTGCGTCCTATCATGGTCAGGTGTGCCTTATAGAGCGAAAAATACGGTATATAAACCACGTGTCTGAGATAGTACAGGAGAGCAATCCTGAAGCCATTTTGACTCTCCCAGTGACCTCAAATGTTCCTCTGCAGTAAGGGAGGAAATGGGGAAGGCCTTCCCATTCTCTTTTTGCTTACAAATCCTGTCTTTAGGGCATATTTGTGTATGCAGGACCAGTGCCACAGATTTTGGCGCCCTAGGTGAGGGGGCGGGCCACGTGACGTCGTTGCGCATGACGTACGGTGCCCTGCCCCCTGCCCTGCCGGGCGCCCCGCGCTGCTGCGGTTTTCGCCGCTGGTTGGGGCGGCACTGGGCGGCGGCAGGGGCGAGGGGCAGGCTGGCCAGCGCCCCCTCCATTTTTGGCGCTGCCGCCGCCGCGGTTTTCGCCCCAAGCTGCTTGCTCCGCCGCTGGTTGGGGCGGCGGCGGCAGGAGGCGGCGGGGGGCGGGGGCAGGCTGGCTAGTTCGCCTAAATGGACGCACCAGCCCTGTGTGTATGAATAGGGTGAGCCTGTGACCTCGATGGCGCTGTGGTCTAAACCACAGAGCCTAGGGCTTGCCGATCAGAAGGTCGGCAGTTTGAATCCCCACGACGGGGTGAGCTCCCGTTGTTTGGTCCCAGCTCCTGCCCACCTAGCAGTTCGAAAGCACGTCAAAGTCCAAGTAGATAAATAGGTACCGCTCCTGCGGGAAGGTAAACGGTGTTTCCGTGTGCTGCTCTGGTTCGCCAGAAGCGGCTTAGTCATGCTGGCCACATGACCCGGAAGCTGTACGCCGGCTCCCTCGGCCTATAGAGTGAGATGAGTGCCGCAACCCCAGAGTCATCCGTGACTGGACCTAATGGTCAGGGTTCCCTTTACCTTTACCTAGGGTGAGCCTGTGACCTGGATTCAGGAACTAAAGTATTCACCATCACAAAAGAATGGCCAGGCAGCCCAGGTAAAGCAATCAGTGACCATTATCAGGTTTCCTGCCAGACAGGATTTCTGCTGCCTCCTTCTGTGATGTATACATGATGTTTTTGGGGGTGGTCTTGAGCTACAGAGTGGGCAATGCGCATCATTGTTCTGGGTCCCTCCTGCCTCCTGCGTGTGGTGAGTGAGGGCCCTGTTGCAACAGTTTAATAAAGATCAGGCTTACTAGTAACTTTGCTTCTCAATCATAGCTGTCAACCTTCCCCATTTTTGCAGGAAATTCCCTTATTCTAACGCCGTTTCCCGCTGCTATCCCGGATGGTTAGCTATCCCGTAAATTTCCCGGATTTCAAAGGAAACAGTTCCTCTCCCTCCCTGCCAGCCAGGGAGGCTCCTCAGCTGCGTTGCTCGGCTGCGTTGCTCACCAATAGTTACAGAGAATAGGATGTCCTTAGACAACAGCACTGTTTGTGCTTTGCTTGCATGTAAAATCAACCACTCTGGCCCAGCCCACAAAGACACTCCTTCCAAAAGAGTGTTAAAGGATGCAAAGCC
The DNA here is from genome assembly GCA_034641395.1 of Darevskia armeniaca. Lineage (NCBI taxonomy): Eukaryota > Metazoa > Chordata > Lepidosauria > Squamata > Lacertidae > Darevskia > Darevskia armeniaca. Next base: position 198,839 of record JAWWNF010001029.1, on the reverse strand, counting down.
TGCAACACATTTGCATAATAAGTCATTAGTGGATGCCAGAGAGCCAAAAGAGTGAACCTGATCAATCCCCCCATGAAGAATTGACGTGTTTGAATTGTGATGCTGGAGTCCCGTGGACTGCAAGAAGATCAAACTGATCCATTCTGAAGGACATCGGCCCTGGCTGCTCACCGGAAGGACAGATCCTGAAGCATCGCATGAGAAGAGAAGACTCCCTGGAAAAGAGACCCTGAGGTGGGGAAAGATGATGGTGTGTAGCCTGGGGTAAATTAATTTGTAGCCTGGGGGGATTACCGCAGAGTGGACTGTCCCCAAGAATTGTAGACTGTCCCCGGGACAGGTGAGGCTGCTGATCACCAGGCTTTATATAGTTCTTCAGAGAAGACAGACTAGTTCACTCCTCATCCTTTCACCATCAGCAGAAGACCTTCTTATTGCAACAGGCCTTTGGGAACTGACTGTTTTCTAAGGAAAGGGCTTTTAAATAGGACTGTGCTGTTTTTATCATCCGTATCCTAATAGAATTTGTTCCATGTTGTTTTAATTCTATTAGAGTTTAATTACTTTTCTACTATCATCTTTTCTACGTTTTTCGCTTTTTGTAATATTTGTCCGTGTTCTTTTCATTTGTACAGGCCACCTTGAATCCTGGTCTGGAGAAAAGGCAAGATATCAATCAATAAATATAATAATATCGTAATGTTATTTGCACTGATCTGTTTGTTAATTAATTAAACAAACAAAACAACAAACAAACAAACAAACAAAGCAGGTCTTTGAATTGGAAAACTTGGGGGAGCTGCAAATTGTTTCGACTTTATTGCCTTTTATTGTACTCACTTCTGCCTACATGCTTGCATTTCCAAGCCGTCATATTAGCAAACCATATTGGACGCGAGGAAAAATAATAAAGTAGCAAAATAAATAACAGGAATGCAATGAAAATAAATCATCATGAAATCGTTCTGCCATTTCCCCTGCAAGGTTTTTTTTTTCTTTCCTTTTTTTTTAAGGGTGGCTGTTGGTGGGTGCTGATAAACCTCTCATTCCACACTTGCTTAGTTTGTGCTCAAAAGGCGGTAGTGGAAATAACAAATCAGTAGGCATTGAATGACACACCATGTGGGGAAATGCCCACAAGTATAAATGGAAAGCAGGTAGTTTTGCAGCTAAAATACAAGCGCCAATGCAAACATGCGTGGAATTCTAAGAACAAATCAGAACGAGAAAACGGAGGATTCGGAGCCAGATCCCATTCACCCCAGCAAGCATTACAGAATCTTAGAACTGTAGAGTTGGAAGGCACCCCCAAGGGTCATCTAGTCCAACCCCCTGCAATGCAGGAATAACAGGTGTTCACCTGAGAAAACATGCAAAGGCAACTGTGCATGACAAGATGAAGCTTCGCTGCCGTGCTGTCAAAGCGCAGAAGCGAATGTTCATAGAGAGTCAGAAATTCTCGGTTCATCTCACAAGCCGCTTTTCAGAACTACGTGTGCATTGGACATGGACTATATATTGGTTAAGAATTACATAAATCACAGGCAAGATACATAGCTGTCAACCTTCCCTTTTTTTGCAGGAAACTCCCTTATTCCCATGCCATTTCCCGCTGCTATCCCGGATTGTTGATATCCCTTAAATTTCCCGGATTTCAAAGGAAGCAGCTCCTCTCCCTCCCTGCCGGCCAGGGAGGTTCCTCAGCTACGTTGCTCGGCTGCCAATAAGGAGTCTGAGACCGACTGGGGGCGGAGCTTGCATGCCTTGTGCAGCCAGACCCTCACGCCCAACCAGACAGACAGCCTGCCTGCCGTCTACGCGCTCGCTCTTTCGCTCACCCGTTCGCGCGCAGCCTCTGGAGCACAGGGTGGCGAGGCTACTTGGTGCCATTGCACCGCCCTCGCGGCATCCCTGAGCCATCTGCCTGTTTGAGAAGGGGCCCCGAGCTCGCTCTGCTTCCCCTCCTCGCGTCACCGTGGACAGGCTTGCTTTGGAGTAACACCCACCGGACTCGGGGGCTTGCTTGCCCTCTGAGCAAAACACGTGGAGGCTTAGCTTGCTTGGAGGTAAATTTGTTCAGCCTTAGCTTGCCACTGGGGGATTACCACAGCGTGGACTGTCCCCGAGAACCGTAGACTGTCCCCGGGACAGGTGAGGCTACTGCTGATCCCTTATTTTCAAATCCGAAAGTTGACAGCTATGGCAAGATAGCCAGGCCCCAGGCCCCTTTCCAGACTGCTGGACCCCGGTAATTTGTACTGGCTTCCCCTGATCTCCCAACACAGACTGTGGGTCCTGTGTTCCTTAGGCTTTGCCTCTGCTGACCCATCTCCTTATTCTGAACCCAGGCTCAAGAGGCTTCCAGGCATGGGCGTAGCCAGGGGGGGCAGAGGGGGGCAGGTGCCCCCCCCCCCAGAAGGCAGCCCTAGAAGCAAAAATGATCAACGTCCATTCAAAGCAAACCTGAACGACCATGGCTTGCCCCCCCCTAGCCATGGCTTGCCCCCCCCCTAGTTTTGATCCTGGGTACGCCCTGCTTCCAGCTCATGGTCAGGGCTGACCTAGGGAGTATCAAGACATCCCAGTGCCTAAGGCTGCTCAGCCCATCCCAGTCCCCCCAGGCCCATGTCCACTCGACTGTCTGTCTCCACATCAGTTGCCTGTCCTGCAGTAGCACAACCACCAAACACACACACACACACCTTCCAGCAATCCTCTCCACCAGGAGGCCGGCCAGTAGGCACAGCTGCTATCTTGTTAGCGCAGGAGCAAGGAGGAAGGATTAAGTCTGATTGGCAGGCTGGCAGGCTGGCTCCCTCTCTTAGCCTTTAGACAAATGGTTTAGATGTTTGCTCAGTTTTTGCCAGGCATTTGGGCTGAGTTTACCGGTATATATTTCCCATGGCTGCTGTGGATGTTTCTCACGTCGCTGTTTTCCACCACCCTCATTTCTCTGTATTGCAATAAAAAATGATAAATTAATGCAAATGCGATAAATGTTCTTTAATTGTATGGTTTGTATATAAAAAAATATGCAAACCACACAATTTGGGAGGCTCTGATGGTTGAATATCCTAAAGAAGCATACTCATGTTGCATAATGTTGTGGGTTTGGAGGGCAGTCTGGATGATGCCCTGAGCCCCTTCAAGAATTGGGGGTGCTGTACCCAAAGAGAGTTGGAATCTAATATTGCTCAACTAGTCATATGTGTTGCTTTGTAAGACCTTTGTTGGCTACTTAAGTGTTGTCAGGAGGGCTGCACTGAGGAGGAATGGTGGGAGCCTTCCCCTCCCCCGGCTCCTGGTCAGGATCCTGAATCTTCCCAGGAGGAGAACAGTATAGATTTGGAACAGTGGTTTGCAGAGGGACGTAGCTCAGAAGGCAGAAGCTGGGAAATACTGGATCAGGAACAGCTAGGAGAAGAAACACTGGGAGAGAGAGGGTTAACGGACTCACTGTCTCTGGAAAGCATTCATCCACTCAGCCCAAGATCAAGAAGAGCAGAGAAGGTGGCAGCACAGAAAGCATAGTGGTTACGAGATCAGGTTACAAGACGCAGTAGACTAGGGAGGAAGTGGGTGGTACCCTTAATTGGGAGCACTGCCGTTCCTAGGAAATGGATTCTTTGTTGTCTCACTGTGGTCATTAAAGTTTCTAACTGGTAAGAAGACTCATTTTCCTTTGTTCTGCTTGTTGTTGTTGTTTAGTCATTTAGTAGTATCTGACTCTTCGTGATCCCATGGACCAGAGCATGCCAGGCACTCCTGTCTTCCACTGCCTCCCGCAGTTTGGTCAGACTCATGTTGGTAGCTTCGAGAACACTGTCCAACCATCTCGTCCTCAGTCATCCCCTTCTCCTTGTGCCCTCCATCTTTTCCAACATCAGGGTCTTTTCCAGGGAGTCTTCTCTTCTCATGACGTGGCCAAAGTACTGGAGCCTCAGCTTCAGCTTCAGGATCTGTCCTTCCAGTGAGCACTCAGGGCTGATTTCCTTCAGAATGGATAGGTTTGATCTTCTTGCAGTCCACGGGACTCTCAAGAGTCTCCTCCAGCACCATAATTCAAAAGCATCAATTCTTCGGCGATCAGCCTTCTTTATGGTCCAGCTCCATACATCACTACTGGGAAAACCATAGCTTTAACTATAAGGACCTTTGTCGGCAAGGTGATCTCTCTGCTTTTTAAGATGCTGTCTAGGTTTGTCATTGCTTTTCTCCCAAGAAGCAGGCGTCTTCTAATTTCGTGGCTGCTGTCACCATCTGCAGAGATCATGGAACCCAAGAAAGTAAAATCTCTCACTGTCTCCGTTTCTTCCCCTTCTATTTGCCAGGAGGTGATGGGACAGATTGTTCTGCTTATCTACTGCCAAAGGAGGGAGGAAGCCTGAAGCCTGACAAGTGTCCTCATCAGCATCCCCAAAGAACGAGCCAGGTTGCAAGAGCCACAGCTAAGTGATGGGGCTCTCCAGGCTAATGGGTGGGCCTTTCCTGCAGCCCCCTCACCTAGCTGCTAGGTACCGGTAGGAGAACAATATCCAGAGTGTGATACAGAGAGCTGAGCTGAAATCAGACTGGAAGCTGGAGACACAGAGACTAGCTTGCTCTGTCCTGGATCCAAAGCTAGTGACTAATGGAGAAGCAAGATCTTTTGGGGATTGTTAGTGCTGTGAGCCCCTCCCACCTTATTCTCAGGTTGTACGGATGTGCAATAAAAGCACATAACCTAAAGATATCACAGTCTCCGCTGACCTTCATTCCAAGGTAACCAAATCTGAGTAAACATCTGGAACACCTTGAGTGCCACACAGCTCGGAAATTGGGGTGGTGCGGCGCACTAATATCTTTGCACAGCCTCATGTCACCTGTGAGCTGTCCGTGGTGCTTGCAGACACATCTCTGCGCCTTGATGTGGCAGAGGCAGAGGGAGAGAGGCAGCAGGAAGCAGCACCTCCCAAGTTCAGCCATCAGCCTCGATGTTCAGCCTTAGTGTCCCTCCTTTGCCTGCTCTGATCAAACCGTACAGGAAACCTCTTTTGAGATGTCTGAGCCAATCTCCCAAACTGCTGTCAGCGGCTGCCCCAGAGGTCCCTAGCAACATACCTGAGTCCCTTGATTGCTTTTATTGTCTCTTCCTCTTCGAGGCATCACTGCTGTGTCAGCAGGGATATTTATATACCTCCCCCTCTGCAGGCTCGGGATCCTGCCTGCTGGTTGTTAGCAACCTTGCCTGTCTTTCAGTCCTGCTCAAATTAGGTTCGGGATCCCTTGAACATCATATTCCTTGTGGCAGTCATGGTGTGATGGCCTGGGATTCAGACTCAGATGCTGAACCTGAGGGATCCCAGCCTGCACAGGATTCCCCGCCTCCAAAACCAGCAGAGCCAGGGCTAGGGCCTGAGTCGGAAGGGTCCTCACCTGTGCTAGATCCTCAGGTGCAGGCATCTGCTGAGTCTGCTCTGGCTCCTGATGGGGTGGAGGACCCATTGCCTGCAGGTGCTCCACTCCCAGCCTTGTCAGGGGAAGCTGAGGTTGCCTCTGGGTCCGGTAACCCTCCAGCCTCTCCTGAGCTGCAGAGGCGAAGGGAACTGAGTTCCCGCAGGAGGAGTGCTTGCCTCCAAGCCAGGAGAGGCAAGTCACCAGAGGATCGGGGCCACCCTATGCTTCGGGGCAGATAAAAGCCGGCCAGCCCCAGCCCCAAGTTGCAGGAGCAACATCGTTGGTGACCAGTTCCTGCTTGAAACCTGTCCTGCTTCCCTGCCTGAGCTCCTGACCCGCCCTGGTTCCCTGCTTGCCTACCTGTTCCTGACTTTGCCTGACTCCCTGCCCTGCACCCAGCTTCAGTTATTACGGACTGCCTTCATGTTGCACCTCTGACCACGGACCGGACTTGGACCTCACCTTTCAGATACCCCACGGGACCAGCACACATACACTGACTCACCACAGCAGCAAAACCTTCTCCACAGACTGCAGGGCGTTGCATCTCTATGTCTCCTCCTAGGGTGACTATTCCTATTCGGGCTCTCCCAACTACTGGAACTCCCTGCCTATTGACATCAGACAGGCGCCTTCATTGTGCTCTTTTTTGTGCCTGCTAAGAACACTTTTCTTTAGACAAACCTCTCCAGACATGTTGCTGTATGTTTTAATCTGTTTTTAGTTTATTGCTGATTTTATCGTATGGCTGTTTTAAAGAGTGGTTTATGCTGCTTTTGCTGATAATGTTATTGTCTTATTCTCTTTGTAAACCACAGTGTATAAATTTTATGAAATAAATAGTAAGTACAGACCTCTCCAGAGACAGACCTGACAAGTCTTTGGCATCCCAGAGCCTCAGAGCCAGGAGGCCAATCGTGTCAATTTCACAATGCCACACAGCGGCTGGCAGTTGGCTCTTGAAAGCCACAAATCAGTTGGTGTGGGCGAGGCCAGGGAGTCAGTGGGGAAGAGGGTGGCACAAGGGATGTGGAAGAAATAGAGGGGAGCAGGAAGCAAGGATGGCTCAGGACATTTGGGTGCCTGAGGTGAATCAGAAAATTGTATCCCCTCCCTGGGAATTCTGTAGTGAAGGCGGTGAAGGTGTGAGTGTCTGGAGGCGGTTGGAGGATGGATGGCAGCTAACGGATTGAGGTTGAATCCTAACAAGAAAGAAGTACTATTTTGGGGGGACAGGGGATGGGCAGGTGTGGAGGACTCCATGGTCCTGAGTGGGGTAATTGTGCCCCTGAAAGACCAGATGCGCAGCCTGGGAGTCATTTTGGACTCATAGCTGTCCATGGAGATGCAGGTCAATTCTGTGTCCAGGGCAGCTGTCTACCAGCTCCATCTGGTGCGCAGGCTGAGACCCTACCTGCCCGCAGACTGTCTCGCCAGAGTGGTGCATGCTCTAGTTATCTCCCGCTTGGACTACTGCAATGTGCTCTACGTGGGGCTACCTTTGAAGGTGACCCGGAAACTGCAATTAATCCAGAATGCGGCAGCTAGACTGGTGACTGGGAGTGGCCGCCAGGACCACATAACACTGGTCCTGAGAGAGCTACATTGGCTCCCAGTATGTTTCCGAGCACAATTCAAAGTGTTGGTGCTGACTTTTAAAGCTCTAAATGGCCTCAGCCCATTATACCTGAAGGAGCGTCTCCACTTCCATCGTTCTGCCCGGACACTGAGATCCAGTGCCGAGGGCCTTCTGGCGGTTCCCTCACTGCGAGAAGCCAAGTTACAGGGAACCAGGCAGAGGGTATTTTCGGTAGTGGCGCCCGCACTGTGGAACGCCCTCCCACCAGATGTCAAGGAAATAAATAACTATCTGGCTTTTAGAAGACATCTGAAGACAACCCTGTTTAGGGAAGTTTTTAATGTTTGATTATTTTATCGTGTTTTTAATATTTTGTTGGGAGCCGCCCAGAGTGGCTGGGGAAACCCAGCCAGATGGGCGGGGGTATAAATAATAAATGGATGTTCTTGTTGTTGTGTTGGTTTTTTATTTGTTTATGAATCAGAATCAGACTTTATTCATATAGGCAACAGGCCATAGCAACTAAAATACAGAAAAAACAGATAAAAACATTGGAAAATGACCAGTCAGGAACAGAAGTATATAGATGTACTGATAGATCCTATAGAGGTCAATGAGGCCCCAGTTTGGCGGCCTGAGATGATCAGTGGGGATGGTAAATTTCTCTCGTTCATCAGAGCTATAGAGATAAGCTGATTGTGACATCTATAAGCCTCAGGTACATGGGCTGGTCATATATGCCGAGTTGACTTTCAGATTGTGGCCCTTAATCTCCTTGCCCTCTCGATGATATTTGTTTATGAAGAATAAAGGCAGCAGGACTGAACCAGAGGTGGGGCATCTCAATTTCGTCCTCCCTCCCCCCAAAAATAAGCCATTATCAGCAGGGTGGAGGTGATTCAGTGGGCCAGCAGCTGATGAAACCAAGGCACCAAAGTACCTCCTGTGGGTGAGTTTCACTGTTTAACTGTGTGCTGCAGGAAGAAGGACTTTCTTTTATCTCTCCTGAATCTTCTAACATTCAGTTTCTTTGGGTGTTCACATATTCCAATGTGGATCTTTTTTTAATGGGTGGGGTGGAGCTTGAGCTCACAGTTGCAGTACATCATGGGGCAAAGAACAGCTACCCCCCAGGTGAATTAGCGGCAATATAGACACCAAGGGTTAGGGTCAAAGAATTCACCATGTATTAGGAAATGGAAAAGGATTGATTAGTATGCAGCCTGTTGCAAAAATATAAGATCATTAAGTCCAGGCTCTGCAATTACCTCCCTGTGAGATTTGCAACGTTGATATTCTTCTCTGTTGCTGGTTTTATCCTGTATTTGATTTTAGGGTCGTGTGGGTCTGGTTTTATATTTAATGGTTTCAGATTTTTAGATATTTAATGATTTAATGATTTTTCAGATATTTAATGGTTTCAGAGTAAAAGAAAGAGGGGCCAGCCCTCGGGGAGCCCAGAGGCAGGGCTTGAGAGCAAACTGTGCCCCTGCCTTTGGACCTGGAGGAGGTTCCATATCTAGCCAGGACTATGGCTGTGCTCTTATCCCAAGTGCAGATTTGCCTTACTCATTATTCCACGTACTTGTGTTTTTTCCTTCTCTGAAGTAGTTATCTACTTGCCAGTCAGTGTGTTGGAGGGACCGTTGCTTTAGGATGTTGAGAGGAGATAAATCATATCCCTGAAGAAAACCTTGGGAAGCCTGTTCCTTGGCAGGCTGGACTGTTAAATCTTCTGGAGAGGCGAATGTGGCATGTGTATCAGTCTGAACAGCATGTGAAATTGAAGCAAGACCTCTCCCCATTGCAGGGGGGAGGAGTTGCGAGCGGAATCCGCTCCTGCGCTTGCAGGGGGGCGTGTTTGGCCCCCTGCCTTAGCCCCTTCTTCCTGCCGCATCAAGCCCCATAGCCAGCCAATAGAGCTGGCTGGGGGGCTGTGTCTGGCTGCATTCAAGCAGCCCGGCAACAGCTCTCCCTCATTCTGCCCCCTGCTTGCATCGGATCTCCTGCCCTCCCTCCCTTTAGGTCTTGCTAGGCTTTTTAACCTTGCTATGGACTTCGGTTGGTCACCTTGGTTGTCCAGGGGGCCTGGTAGGAGTTTTTTATCCATTTGGCAAATTGGCACCGGCCTCTTGGTTTGTTCGCCTACCTCGTAGCAACTCGTCACAACTTTATGGTATTGGCGGTTAGGCATTGGAATATTCAATAGGTGATGTAATATGTGTGGTGTCGGAGGTCAGGTTGTGGCCATCACCTACCTCCTAGGGGTATCCCTTTAAAGGGATCCAGCGGTTGTGGATCCTGTCCGATGCCCTGCTAGTGGCTAGGGCCATGGCACGACCCCAGGTGACGTCAGGGGAAGCTTCCAGTTGTATTTGCATCAACAAGCTCCTCCCACTGGTTGTTAACCCTAAAGTGACTCCCCGTCCCGTGGGGTGGAGTCGAGTGTTGCACTCTTGTCCAATGCCTAAGCCAATACCACTCACACGCTGTAACCAATAAAGTTGTGGCCTATATTTTCCTATATGCGTGTGCAGCTGCTAGAATATTGTTAGCGCAATATTGGAAAGGGGAAGAGATCCCAACGGTTCATGAATGGCATATAAAACTGGTAGAATTTATGAATCTGGCGAGAATGATGGCGGCAAGCAGGAGTATACCGAAACAAAAAATTAAAGGAGAGTGGAAATACGTAGAAGAGTATATGAGGAAAGAAGGGGTGAAAACGGAATTGGTGATCTGCTTGGAATGATACACATACAGGGGTGAGGTAAACATAAATAAGCAGAGTTATACTTGAGACATAAGATGAATTTATTTTGATATAGAAAATATATAACGAATATAAGAATATATACTAAAATGAAATGAAATGAAATAGCATTGTTAAGATCTGGATGCAAAGGACACGAAGTAGAACTTTAGGAAGTCATTTTTAAATTTTTTAACTTTTCTTTTTCTTTTTTTTGTATGTGTTAATCTCTTATGTTATTTTTGTTATCTGTGATATGTGTATTTGTGTTATTTTAATGTACTGTACTGTAATATTTGATTGTTGTTAATATGTTGTATCTGTGTAAGAAATTTGAATAAAGTTTACTTTTAATAAAAAAATAAAAATAAAATAAAGGTGTGGCCTTATTTTACCCATTAACCTAAAATCATGTGTCTGTGTGTCTTATTTACTCCACGCGGGTGGCAGATCACCGACTCGCAACATACCACCTCTCGGTCTCCTCGTCTGCAGGCTAAACATCCCCAACTCCCTCAACCATTCCTCACAAGGCTTGGCTTCCAGACCCTTGGTCATCTTGGTCACCCTCCTCTGCACACTTTCCAGCTGCTCAATCTCCTTCTGAGAACTGGACTCCAAATGGGGTCTGACCAAGGCAGACCACAGCAGTACAATGACATCTCTTCAGCCTTCTTCTCCTTTGCATGAGAGCGCAGCATTGCAGAAGCCTTTCCCCCCCCACACACACACACAGTTAAAATCCGGTTTGTTTAAGCAATGAAGCATCTCCGAGCCTGTGAAGAGCACAGCCCTGACACCAGAAGGCAAGGAGGGAGGGGCATGTGGACAGTGAGGGCATGCCTGGGTCCCCCGTTGCTTGTCTCGAAGAGCTTGCAGGGTTGACAACATAATGGCCCAGCCACTCGCTCCAACCATCTGTTTTCCCTCCTGTTTGATTTACTGCGTTCATTCTTCTTGGCAACGGAAGCTGAGCTTAATTAAAGGTATTTTTATGTGCATTAATAGCATTAGTTTTTTTCTGCAAGCCAAGTCAGCAGGATGGGGAGGGAAAGCAAAACCAGCTCTCCCAGTTGTTTCTAATGGCTGGGGTGGAATTTCTCCTTCCTGCTTCCAAGGACGTGGGTCCTTTAATTCTGGACCTAGGCACAGGGTCACAGGTTTTATGCACAAAGATTTGATACCCATGCCCAATCCCAGGGCCGGCCCAGGAAATGATGCTGCCTGAGGCCAAGGACAAGATGGTGCCTCCCCCCATTCCAGGAACAAAAGCTAAGCAGGCTGGCAATTGCACACCACTTCAACTTCCTACAGTACCCCAGAGGGCAGGATACACACCAGTGTCTTTAGGATATATGGTTATATTTACACATCTATACAAAGTTAGAACTGGATATGGAATAACTGATTGGTTCAAAATTGGGAAAGGAGTACGACAAGGCTGTATATTGTCTCCCTGCTTATTTAACTTATATGCAGAATTCATCATGCGAAAGACTGGACTGGATGAATCCCAAGCCGGAATTAAGATTGCCGGAAGAAATATCAACAACCTCAAATATGCTGATGACACAACCTTGACGGCAGAAAGTGAGGAGGAATTAAAGAACCTTTTAATGAGGGTGAAAGAGGAGAGCGCAAAATATGGTCTGAAGCTCAACATCAAAAACACTAAGATCATGGCCACTGGTCCCATCACCTCCTGGCAAGTAGAAGGGGAAGAAATGGAGGCAGTGGGAGATTTCACTTTCTTGGGTTCCATGATCACTGCAGATGGTGACAGCAGTCACAAAATTAGAAGATGCCTGCTTCTTGGGAGAAAAGCAATGACAAACCTAGACAGCATCTTAAAAAGCAGAGACATCACCTTGCCGACAGAGGTCCGTATAGTTAAACCTATGGTTTTCCCAGTAGTGATGTATAGAAGTGAGAGCTGGACCATCAAGAAGGCTGATCGCCGAAGAATTAATGCTGTTGAATTATGGTGCTGGAGGAGACTCTTGAGAGTCCCATGGACTGCAAGAAGATCAAACCTATCCATTCTGAAGGAAATCAGCCCTGAGTGCTCACTGGAAGGACTGATCCTGAAGCTGAGGCTCCAGTACTTTGGCCACGTCATGAGAAGAGAAGACTCCCTGGAAAAGACCCTGATGTTGGGAAAGATGGAGGGCACAAGGAGAAGGGGACGACAGAGGACGAGATGGTTGGACAGTGTTCTCGAAGCCACCAACATGAGTCTGACCAAACTGTGGGAGGCAGTGGAAGACAGGAGTGCCTGGCGTGCTCTGGTCCATGGGGTCACGAAGAGTCGGACACAACTAAACGACTAAACAACAACAACAAATACAAACTGAACAAAAGATGGAGGAGCTCACAGCACTGACACCCCAACAGATCTTGCTTCTCCATTACTCACAACTTTGGATCCAGCACAGAGCATGCAGGTCTCTGTGCCTCCAGCTTGCTGCCTGATTCCAGCTCACTACCTAGTATAGAACACTACCTATTGTTTTCCTCCCTACCTAGCAGCTAGGTGAGGACCCCTCCTCACCCCATAGCCTGGAGAGCCTCGTCACATAATTGTAGCTCTTGCAACCTGACTCATTCCTTTGTGATGCAGATGAGGACACTTAAGAGACCAGCTAAGGTCATTGTCTTCTCAAGAAACCTGTCCTTTCAGCAACTTTCTCTGTTAGATTGCAACCATCCCTGGATACAAGATACAAGACACCAAGGACTGGAAGGGACTCAGGGCATCGTTCACACCGACACACACACACACACACACACACACACACACCCCAACCCACAACAAAATGTTGAATGCATTTAACGTATCAGTTTTTGTTATTTCAATAGCAGAAGGAGTGGTATCATCAGAATGTAGGAAGCTGCCATATATCAAGTCAGATTGTTGGTCCAGCCAGCTCAGTCAACACTGAGTGGCCATTGCTTTCTAGGTTTTCAGGCAGGGGAGGGAGGTCTTTCTTTGCCCTACCTGGAGATGCTGGGGTCCTCTGCACGGAAAAGAGAACATAAGAAGAGCCTGTTGGATCAAGACAATGGCCCATCTAGTCCCGCATCCTGCTTTCACACTGGCTAACCAGATGCCTGTAGGAAACCAGCAAGCAGGATTTGAGTACCAGCTCTCACCCCTCCTGTGGTTTCCTGAAGCAAAGTTGCCTCCAACAGTGGAGGCAGAGAATAGGCACCATGGCTAGAAACCATCAGTGGCCCACTCCTCCACGAATCTGTCTAATCCTCTTCTAAAACCATCCAAGTTGATGGCCATCACAGCTCCCTGTGGAAGGGAGTTCCATGGAACAATTATATGATGCATAAAGGGTCCCATGGTGCTCTGCTACTGAGTTATGGTCCAGGGTTGCGGTGCAGAGGGAAGGCAGTTGATCCCCACGCCCCCTTGCCACAGGCATGGCACCAACAGGGAGCCCTTTCAGCAGAGAGGCTGCCTAGCAGGACACAGGGGAAGCCGGCCTGTGCAGGATGCCCCTCTCCACCCTGTTTCTGCCTGATTTGAATCTGTGCTCGAAGGCAGCGGCCATCTGAGGTGGAGTCGGCCGAGCAGTTCAGCACAGGGTTGTCCGCATAATAGTGCCGGCATTGATGTTGCCCAGCAGTCTGCCAGCCAGGTGGAAGTCTATTAACCGGGCCCATAAATCTCACCTCCTCCCATTAAGACCCCCGGCTAGCAGGAAGGTCCTGCTCCAGCTGCCTGCCACACTTGCTTCCACGGTTCAGCAGCTCCTTCCTCAAATGGGAAAATATTTCACAGCCTCCGACACTGGAGGGGTAATAATGCCAGACCTCGTAGAGGCGCCTCAATGATGCTGGGCCAAGGAATTCATGGTGCAGGACCGAGGCTGGCTCATGGCAGGCACTCCATCTCCCCAAACTGCCTGTCTCTTTCACGCTCCCCTGTGAAGCCTCAGGGTGAAGCCAGAGCTGGCAAGTGAGGGGGCGCAGAAGGGCTCATCTCCTGTCACCACTGTAAGGTAACAAAGATCAGGTCCCTTTGCCAATGAAAGCATGAGAAAGGAGGTACAGCCCAATGGCAGATGAAAATGATGGACTTTATGGAACTTGCCGAACTGACCGGGAAACTCCACGAACAGAGGGAGGAGGCGGTGGAAAAAGACTGGAAGAAATTTAAAGTATACTTAAAGAACTTTTGTAAGATTTAAAGATTGGAAAAGTTGGAAGAAATGACAGCTTACAGCGTAGAAAAATAAGTTTAAGTAATATAGATACATGATCTAAGGTTAAGACTATTATAAGAAAATGATATAAGTAATAATAATAAATAATATTTAAAGATGGCAATAAATTACTAAAGAGGATTGACAATGAAACGCAGTAGGGGAGACGTGAGGAAGTCACTCCAACATGATTAGACATAATGAAGGGAAATTATGATGTATGTTTGTGTTTTTGTATTTTGTAGTGTGTTTATTGTATAATGTACTATGTTGTTGGTCTCTAAGGTGCTATTGGAAGATATTTTTTTATTTTATTTTGCTTTGACTATGTTGTTTCTTTTTATACTTTTGTTTAAAACCATATATATATATATATATATATATATATATATATATATATATATATATATATATAAAGAAAGAAAGAAGGAAAGAAAGAAAAAAAGGAGGTACAGCCCAAGTGGTCCCCAGAGCCGTCTTTCCCATAGGGCTTAGTGGTGCGTTGCACCAGGGCGCCAGCCTCTCAGGGGCGCCCCAGCAAGTGGGGAAGCTGCGCGGCTTTGCCAGAGGCCTCCCCTTTCCCTGCATGCCCGCCAGCTGCGCCCCACCAACCATAAGGCTGGCGGGCGTGCAGCTTGCCTCCCAAGCCTCTACGGGGATCGCTCTCCTCCCAAGGAGGCTTGAGAGGGGTGTAACTTCACTCCAAAGCCTCTGCGGGGATCGTTCTCCCGCAGCGGCATGGGGGGGGCAACTCTCACCCATGGCTGGTAGTGTGCAACTACGGCCACCTCAACACTATCCGTGGTAATTTGGGGCGCTGGGCGGATATTTGCACCCCGGCGCCACATCTGCTAAAGACGGCCCTGGTGGTCCCAGTTAAGTGCCTTCACTGGAGCAGAGGAAGGAGCAATTGTCAGATATTTCCTGTGCCTGGAGAGGAAAACCTGAGGCTTCCCATTCACAAGGATCTGGTGGGAAATGAAAGACCGGCATATGGCATCTTTGTCTGTCAAGAGCACTCCTGTGTAAGGAGGAACTAGAGAATGAATGAATCTGCCTGGGAAACTAGCCTTACGAGAAATGGTGGCAGGAGTTGGGTATGTTCAAGCTTCACATGAATCAACAGTGTGATGCAGCAGCAAAAAAAAATCTAATGCAATTCTAGACTGCATCAGCCAAACCTGAGTGCCCAGGTCAAGGGAAGTAATAGTATCAGACCCCGCATGGAGTCCCAGGTCCAGTTCTGGGCACCACAGTTTAAGAAGGATATCGACCAGCTGGAAGGCTTGCAGAAGAGCTGACCAAGATGATCAAGGGTCTGGAAACCAGGCCTTATGAGGAATGGTTGAGGGAGTTGGAGAAGAGAAGAATGACAGGTGATATGAGAGCCATCTTCAAATATCTGAATAATAATAATAATAATTTATTATTTGTACACCCCCCCATCTGGCCGGGTCTCCCCAGCCACTCTGGGCGGCTTCCAACAAATATCAAAATACATTAAAATATCACAGATTAAAAACTTCCCTAAACAGGGCTGCCTTCAGGTATTTTCCAAATGTCAGGTAGTTGTTTATCGCTTTGACCTCTGCTGGGAGGGCGTTCCACAGGGCGGGCGCCACTACCAAGAAGGCCCTCTGCCTGGTTCCCTGTAGCTTTGCTTCTCGCAGTGAGGGAACCGCCAGAAGGCCCTCGGCGCTGGACCTCAGTGTCCGGGCTGAACGGTGGGGGTGGAGATGCTCCTTCAGGTATACAGGACCGAGACCATTTAGGGCTTTAAAGGTCAGCACCAACACTTTGAATTGTGCTCGGAAACGTACTGGGAGCCAATGTAGATCTCTCAGGACCGGTGTTATGTGGTCCCGGCGGCCACTCCCAGTCACCAGTCTAGCTGCCGCATTCTGGATTAATTGCAGTTTCCGGGTCACCTTTAAAGGTAGCCCCACATAGAGTGCATTGCAGTAGTCCAAGCGGGAGATAACTAGAGCATGCACCACTCTGACAAGACAGTCTGCGGGCAGGTAGGGTCTCAGCCTGCGTACCAGATGGAGCTGGTAGACAGCCGCCCTGGACACAAAATTAACCTGCGCCTCCATGGACAGCTGTGAGTCCAAAATGACTCCCAGGCTGCGCACCTGGTCTTTCAGGGGCACAGTTACCCCATTCAGGACCAGGGAGTCCCCCCACACCCGCTCGCACCCTGTCCCCCAAAAACAGTACTTCTGTCTTGTCAGGATTCAACCTCAATCAATGATTCAAATGACAAGAAAGGAGATTCTGACCAAATGTTAGGAAGAACTTTCCAACAGTAAGAACTGATCAACAGTGGAACAGACTCCCTTGGAAGATATTGGGCTCTCCTTCATGGAAGATTTTCCAACAGAATTTGAATGGCCATCTGCCAGGGATTCTTCAGCTGTGATTCCTGCACTGCAGTGGATTGGACTAGGACTAGGTGATCCTTGCGATCCCTTCCAGCTTTCCAGTTCTATGGCTCTATGAAACACTCCATGTGAAATAGTAAAATCCAGTCTGTATGACTTCCCGGAGACCATGCTGGAAAGAGCAAGCAGCTCACATTCTGTTAGGCAGTGTTTGGGTAGCACATCATCACAGATTGCGTTTCTAGTCCTCATTAGTGGCAGTGGGGTCCTGGCTGCCCCAGAAGTGGGACAAGATTTGGCACAGACATGCAAGGGAGATGGGTTTAACAGCCCAACTTGCTCTTCTTCTGGGAACTCGATATGTGCCACATTTTTTATTTTTAAAATTTTATTCCACCTGCTTAATCAACAAAACCTCTAAGTGGTATATATGAATCGCTATAAAATATTCATCGAAAATACATACAAGGTTGAAAATAAACAGAGAAGACACCTCCCTTCCCCACTTAGCCCTACGCTGGGCTTCCTGGCACCCTCATCCAAGGAGCAGGAGGCAGGAGGGAAGCTTCTGCTCATAGAAGAGGCTCATTGGCCTTTCCTGGGCAGTGGCAGAGATGCCAGCCTGGGTGTGGCCCTGCCTTTTCATTAGCAGACAGAAGCCCACCTGCCTTTCACCCCACCTGCCTTCCTAGGCCTCTTGTTCACATCCGGGCATCACCAAGGGACATAGCTGTCAACCCTCCCTTTTTTTGCAGGAAACTCCCTTATTCCAATGCCGTTTCCCGCTGCTATCCCGGATTGTTGATATCCCTTAAATTTCCCGGATTTCAAAGGAAGCAGCTCCTCTCCCTCCCTGCCGGCCAGGGAGGCTCCTCAGCTGCGTTGCTCGGCTGCCAATAAGGAGTCTGAGACTGACTGGGGACGGAGCTTGCATGCCTTGTGCAGCCAGACCCTCACGCCCAACCAGACAGACAGCCTGCCTGCCGTCTACGCGCTCGCTCTTTCGCTCACTCGTTTGCGTGCAGCCTCTGGAGCGCAGGGTGGCGAGGCTACTTGGTGCCATTGCACCGCCCTTGCGGCATCCCTTATTTTCAAATCCGAAAGTTTGAAAAAAATCCCTTATTTTCAAATCCGAAAGTTTGAAAAAAATCCCTTATTTTCAAATCCGAAAGTTGACAGCTATGAATTTTACTGCCCTCCAGGGGGTGGTACTACCCCCATTAGAAACCACTGCTCTAAACTAAAATGCCCCAAATGCTGTTGACTTGCTTCGTAGAGGTCTTTCCACATTCCCTTGATAACTTTGCTTGGCCATTCCTGAACCCTTTCCAGCTCTACAATGAAGAGAACAGAACACGGCATTCCATGTGGGGGTCACGACACATATTCGAATGAAACTATTCTGGTAGTGGAAGTTTCCACTTTTGATCACCTTTGTGATAATCATCAACATCATCCTCATCATCCTCATCATCATTGTTTAGGGAAGTTTTTAATGTTTGATGCTGTATTGTCTTTAATATTCTGTTGGGAGCTGCCCAGAGTGGCTGGGGTAACCCAGTCAGATGGGCGGGGTATAAATAATAAATTATTATTATTTATTTATTTATTTATACATACATACATACATACATACATACATACATACATACATACATACCCAGCTGGCTGGGTTTCCCCAGGCACTCTGGGCGGCGCCCAACAGAATTAAAAGCACAATAGAATATCAAACATTACGGTAAAAGCTTCCCTAAACAGGGCTGCCTTCAGATGTCTTCTAAAAGCCAGACAGTTGTTTATTTCCTTAACATCTGATGGGAGGGCGTTCAATAGAGCGGACACCACTACCGAGAAGGCCCTCTGCCTGGTTCCCTGTAACCTCACTTCTCACAGGGAGGGAACCGCCAGAAGGCACTCGGAGCTGGACCTCGGTGTCCAGGCAGAATGATGCGGGTGGAGACACTCCTTCAGGGATACTGTGATGGTTCTTAGTGTGGAATGCACCTTTTTCTCAGCTGGTGTTTTGTGTCTGAAAATAGCATCTGGATCGAGTGATGGCCACCAGCCTAGTTGGTTTTAAAAGAGGATTGGAGAAATTCATGGAGGAGAGGGCTATCGAGGGCTCCTAGCCAGGATGGCTCTGCTCTGCATCCCCAGCCGGAGGCAGCAATGCTTCTGCATACCAGTTGCTGGAAACCACAGGGTAGGTGGAGTGTTCTTGCACTCAGGTCCTGCTTGTGCGTTTCCTGCTTGTTTGGGGGGCCCTCAATGTTGGGGGGGCTTGGCTCCCTGCCCCCCTGCCCACAAATATTGAGGCACCCAAAGCCCCTTCCGCCCTCTATAGTTGGCACCTCTGACCTCTCCAGGGAATGGAATGACTCTTCTTTTCTTATCTCTGCAGCTGCCATCTCCTGGGTGACATGCGTACTCCATCCATTTCCCTCCCCAGCTCGGGCACTGGCAACCTATGCTACGCCACTGCTGAAACATGAGCAAGGTCTGCCTCTGCTAACCAGAAAAGGTCAAGGAGGCTGGACTCTTCTTACCTCCAGCTGCATGGCGCTTCCCTTTTCCAGGCCAAGGCTGCTGGAGTCCACCAGCAACACATCTGAGCAGGAAAAGCAAGGAGGTTTCTGGCTCCAGGGGCCCCCAGTGGCCAAACACTGCCCACTCCCTTAATGGCCCTAGTGCCCCATGCAAACCTTCTATTGAATCAACCAAAATATCTTTCCCATATAACTGTAGATTTGGCCATGTAGTCTAACCCGCTGCAATGCAGGAATCACAGCTGAAGAAGCTCTGACCGGTGGCCATCTGACCTCTGTTTAAAACCCTTCAGTGCAACATAGTATTATAAAACTAGCTGATCCGGCCACACCTTGCTGTGGCTGATTTGGTGAAATGCAAAAGTAAGATACAGTATGAAAGAGAAAGCGTATGTTTATATAAGGTGTATCTCGTTGAAGTTCAGTCTATGTGTTCTCTGTTTGCCCCTCCCATTTTTGTCTTCGTTTCTACAACTGTTTATTACTACTATTTTAGTCTATGAGGTTCTTTCGTGAAAATGGTGATTCCTCCCGGCGTGGCTCTATACCCACCGACGGAGCCAGCGGGTGAGCGAAAGAGCGAGCGCATAGACGGCAGGCAGGCTGGCTGTCTGGTTGGGCATGAGGGTCTGGCTGCACAAGGCATGCAAGCTCCGCCCTCAGTCGGTCTCAGACTCCTTATTGGCAGCGGGAAACGGCATGGGAATAAGGGAGTTTCTCGCAAAAAAAGGGAGGGTTGACAGCTATGGTTAGGGATTGCCTAGGAGGGCGCTAGAAGGCAAGTGGGTAGCAGGGGAGCACTGGAGGTGTAAATGACTATCAGACTTTGAAAAGCTGGTACCATTGGATCAAGTCCATTCATCTTGTTGAATTAATTGGACTAAATGGTTTTAATCAGATTTTGAATAAACGTGTGATTAATTGTTACTGTTTCGAATTTTTTGTGTTATTATCTTCCTTAGTTGGCCGTGCAAACCACTACAGGTGTCTCCCCACCTGTGCGTGATCATCACACACGTTCCCACTGACACATGTGGCGCCAATGGGGGGCAGGGTGGAATGGGGGGGTTCCCACTTGCAACACATGCAGCGGCCTGGAATGGAACCCCTGCATAAGTGGGGATTCCCCTGTATTCTGAATAATGCATTTTATAGGGTAGGGGGCACTGAAGGTGAGTTTATGGAAACGGAGGTGGGTTGTGGCCCAGAAAAGTTTGGGAACCACTGGTTCAGGAAAAAAGGCAAGTAAGAGGAGGCATGATAGAGGCGTATAAAATTAGGGAAAGCAGCAAGGCATTCACATATTTGGAATCCGGCAGGAAATTTTGGCACATAGGACTCCATTAGCCACCGGCTGTTCTCTCCTCCACAGCACTCAAGAGCAAACACACTTTGGACTGAGGCTAGTTTTTGAGATTGACACTAAAAGAGGAATAGACAAATTCATGGAGGAGAAGGCTAGCCATGGCTGCTAGCCAGGATGGCTAAGCTCTGTCTCCACAGTTGGAGGCAGAGATTCTTCTGAATACCAGTTGCTGAAGACCACAGGAGGGGAGAGAGGGGCTCTTGTGCTCAGATTCTGCCTGTGCACTCCTTTCCCAGTTCTACAATTCTATGAGTCTATGCATTTGTGAAGTCTACATCATTTCTACTTGAACTGGCCATTTCGCTCTTCTGTCATTGTTGAATTCTGACTATTTAGAGCTCACACCCATCTTGCCCCTTAATGCCATTTTTGGCACTAGTAAAAATAAACAAATGATTTTTGAACTCATGAGGCTAAATGGTTCTTATTAATTCCTCAAAGTAATCAAGAGCAAAGGGCAACTTCACCCATTGTGTCTCAGCTCAGGATTGCTGCATTTGTAAGAACTTGATCTTTTAGCGTGGCAGCCCCTACACTTTGGAACTCCCTGCCCATTGACATAAGGCAGGTGTCTTCACTGCCCTCTTTTTGGCACCTGCTGAAAACATTCTTGTTTAGGCAAGCTTACCCAGACATTTGGAACCCAGATGGCGCTGTGGGTTAAACCACAGAGCCTAGGGCTTGCTGATTAGAAGGTCGGCGGTTCGAATCCCCTCAACGGGGTGAGCTCCGGTTGCTCGGTCCCTGCTCCTGCCAACCTAGCAGTTCGAAAGCACACCAGTGTGAGTAGATAAATAGGTACCGCTCCGGCGGGAAGGTAAACGGCGTTTCCGTGCGCTGCTCTGGTTCGCCAGAAGCGGCTTAGTCATGCTGGCCACATGACCCAGAAGCTGTACGCCGGCTCCCTCGGCCAGTAATGCAAGATGAGCGCCGCAACCCCAGAGTCGGACATGACTGGGCCTAATGGTCAGGGGTCCCTTTACCTTTACCCAGACATTTGGAATGTTGATGTGTGTTTTTAATCTGCTTTTAGTTCACCACAGGTTTTGTTTTTTGAATGTTTTAAAGAATTGGTTTTCCTGTTTTTACTTATAAATGTATTTTCTTTGTTAACTGCTTTGAGGTTGGTTTGTTTTTACAATCAAGCAGTATACTGATGTCATGAAATAAATGAATCAATGAATAAGATTTCAAAATATCATATCTGTGTGGTTACATAGGTGTAGAGGCCTGGTAACAAAAGCAAAATGAATTCAGAAGGAAACAATGAATCAACATAAATTAGCAAAGACATCCCATGCAGTTTTGAGCCATAAGCTCCTTTAAAAGATAAGGTAAACAGTGATATATAACCACATAACATTTGTGCTTTTCCAAAAAAGATTAATGGGCCAAGTGGGGGCTTAGGGGGCGGGAAATTGGTTATGATTAATATATGATATAAATAGATAGCAAACAACATATAAAGCATCACGTTTGACCAAGCCTCTGGAGAAGCAAGCCTTCAGAAGAGAAACCTACCATATAGGTCCTTGATCAATAGGAATGGTTTGATGAGTAATGTCCTAGCGATTTCCTAGAGAATTTGTAAGCAGACGCCAGCCAGAACATTGCAATTCCTCCACTCATGCCATCTATGCCTGTGTCCTCCATCACAATATACAGGGTGAACCACTCCTATAGCTGATGGAAGGCCCAGAAGGAAGGTACCAAGGATGCAGGGATCTTAAAGGGGATGAATGAAGCTAAATGTTGTAAAATTCATTACAGAGAAAAGAAAGGACTTCTTCACACAGTGCATAGTTAAACTGTGGAACTCCCTTCCACTGGAGGCAGTAATGGGCACCAACCTGGATGGATTTAAAACCTAAAAAGGTAAAGGTAAAGTGACCCCTGACCATTAGGTCCAGTCGTGGCTGACTCTGGGGTTGCGGCACTCATCTCGCTTTACGGGCCGAGGGAGCCGGAGTACAGCTTCCAGGTCATGTGGCCAGCATGACTAAGCCGCTTCTGGCGAACCAGAGCAGCGCACGGAAACGCCGTTTACCTTCCCGCCGGAGCGGTACCTATTTATCTACTTGCACTTTGATGTGTTTTCGAACTGCTAGGTTGGGCAGGAGCTGGGACCGAGCAACGGGAGCTCACCCAGTCGCAGGGATTCGAACCACCGACCTTCTGATCAGCAAGCCCTAGGCTCTGTGGTTTAACCCACAGTGCCACCTGGATGGCTTTAAAAGAGGATTGGACAAATTCACGGAGGAGACGCTATCAATGGCTACTAGCCACAATGTCTATTCTGTGCTTCCATGGTCAGATGCAACAACAGTAGAGGCATCTGGTCAGCCACAGCGATAAAAGCAGATTCTGGATTAGATGAGCCATAGGCCTGATGTTATGTTCTTGTGTTCTTATATTCATTGGTTCCATAGTTCACAAAGAGGACTCCCCACATCCCCAGGACTCTGGCAGTGATCTTTAATACAGTGGTACCGCTGGTTATGAACTTACCGTATTTTTCACTCTAGAACGCACCTAGTTTTTAGAGGGGAAAAGCCCCTTTTTTTGAGGATCAGCTCAAATTTCTGCAGCTACTTTTGCAAAGGAGAAAAGTCCAATTTTTTGAGAATCAGCTCAAATTTCTGCAGCTTCTTTTGCAAAGGAGAAAAGACCCATTTTTGAGGATCAGCTCAAATTTCTGCAGCTTCTTTTGCAAAGGAGAAAAGCCCCATTTTTTGAGGATCAGCTCAAAGTTGTTGAGCTTACTTTGCAAAGGAAAAAACCCTGTTTTATGGGGTTTAACTCACAGTTCTGCAGCTTCAGAAAGCCATTTCTACAGTTTTCAGACAGATAATCTAATCAGCCAGTCACATGTCGCTGGGGAAACAGCCTCCCTCTGCAGGGGGGCGGGGCTGGAATCTCTCTCCCTTATCTCTCTCCCTGATCGTTTGCTGAGCACCTGCTCAGCGGACTTCCTTTCAACATCCCCTTCTCTCTCTCTTTTTTAAAAAAAGCACGATCTGCTTTTGCCCCTGGGCAGTTCAGCTCCAGGGACCATGCATTTGCTCCATAAGATGCACAGACATTTCCCCTTACTTTTTAGGAGGAAAAAAGTGTGTCTTATGGAGCGAAAAATACGGTAATTTGTTCCGGAGCTCCATTCTTAAACTGAAACCGTTCTTATCCTGAGACGCGCTTTCGCTAATGGGACCTCCCGCTGCGCACGTGCCTCTGGCGCACAATTTCCATTTGCATCCTGGGGCAAAGTTCGCAACCAGGAACAGCTACTTCTGGGTTAGCGGAGCTCATGACCTGAAGCGTTCGTAACCAGAAGCATTCGTAACCAGAGGTACCACTGTATTTGATCTTTCAAATGAGCTTGGATAGTTAACACCAGCCTCTCAGGGCCACCATGAGGGAGTAATTCCTGCTGAGTGACAGTTAGGGGGTGTTTGATAAGATGTCGAATGGCACAACCCAAGCCAATGAACCTTAACAGTTTGGATGCGCTCCAGCAGTTGGGCTCCCGTGGAATGATAAATCACACATGCAACAGATAAACCAGATCTTGCTCTGAGCCTCTGAATGGCAATTTTATTTTATTTCTTTACACGCTTCCTAGGAGGTCCAGGAAAGGAAGGAAGTGAAGGGGAGAGCAAAGCAGGGAGTGAGCATGCAGACCCTTTCTCTGAACACAGAAGGGCTCATCGAATCATAATATTGTAGAGTTGGAGCAAATCCCATCACAGCTAAAGAATCCCAGGCAGGCAGCCACCCAGCCTGTTTAAAAACCTCTGATGAAAGAGAATCCACCGCCTTCTCAATCTTCTCCTGTGGGAACCTGCTCCCACAGGAGGCTGGGATGGCCACCGACTTGGATGGCTTTAAAAGGGAATTCAACAGATTCGTGGAGGAGCAGGCTATCAATGGCGACCAGCTATGATGGCTCCACTCTGCCTCCACAATCAGAGGCAGCGATGCTTCTGAATACCAGCTGCTGGAAACGGCAGGAGGGGAGAGGCAGGGGCGTCTTACCCATAGAGGCTAGTGGCGCGGGGCGCCAGGGCGCCAAGTTCTGGAAGGCACCAGGGAAGAGGCGGAGGCAGGACGCAGTGCCTCCCGGCATCAGCTCACCGCCCTCGCCCGCCTCTGCCATGCAGCAGCGCCGTGCCCGGAGCCTCCGTCTGCCGTGGCCACCGTGGCACGATGCGGCCAGCTGAGCCAGGAGGCGCCGCGTCCAGCCTCCGCCTCTTCCCCACCGGAGGAGCCGCCCTCCAGCCACTGGCTGCCTCCTCCAGCCCCGCTGGCAGCACCGTCCTCCCTAAAAAACTGTGGGAAATGGGGGGGCGCCAGAGGGAGCTTTGCACCATGGCGCCGGATATGCTTAAGACGGCCCTGGGGAGAGGGCTCTTGTGCTCAAGTTCTACTTTTGGCTTGCCAGAAGAGGCATCTGGTTGGGCACTGCAGGAACTGGATGCTGAAGTAGATAGGTCCAGTGGGCTGATCCAGCAGGCTCATCGGATGTTCTCATTTTCTTATGACTTCCACAGAAACCCTCTAAGCACCTTCTTCTCTGTTTTTTTTTTAATAATAAACATCTTTGTTATAATGAAATAGTTTCATGTCTCTTATTATACCTCTCCTTTACTCCCTTATACAAAGTGTCTATTATCACAATGGTATCACCTATCAAGGGGAAAAAAAGGAAAAACAAAAACAACAAAAACAAAAACAAACAGACAAACCAACCAACCAACCAACAAACAAACAAACACCCGAAGAACATACAACATTAAATACATAGACTTCCTGTTCAACCCAAAAGCATAATCAAGTACTAAACATGAATGTCTTCCTTGTTATTATTCCTCTTTTAACCTCATTTCTAATACATTCTTTTATCTTTCTGCACCCTTACCACTTATAGCCATCTTCTATGTCTTCAAAGGTCACTCAAAGGCTGTCATGGTTATCATACCCTTGCTATAATTTTGAACATATATTTTGTATTTACACCATTTGTCTTCGAATTTTTGCTTAGAGTTGCCCCTCAGATTATTAGTTAGATAGGCTATCTCAGCAAATTCTTGAAGTTTTTGAAGCACCTTCTTCTCTGAACAGGCTCAGAACCACCAGCATAAACAGGACGTGTAATGCTTTTTCTGTGGTTTACCGTCAGGGACTGGGCAGAGGAGGAATGGTGGAGACCGCCTCCCCAGCCTGACCCTTCCAGAGAAGAAGGAGACAGTTCAGAATTACAACAGGGGTCTGAGGGAGGTCACAGCTCAGAGGCAGATGAGGGGGAAAGCTGGGAAATAACTGGAGAGGAGGAAGAAGAAGACGCACCAGGGGAGCGACAGCTGATAGACTCAGTGTCTTTAGAGAGCATTCCAGACCCTCCCTCCCAGAACACGGCAGGCCTTGAAAGTAGGAGAGCAAAGAGCTCAAAGGCAGAGGGCACATCCCAGCACCTGTAGTGATGACTCATGAGGAAGTAGGAGGGAGTGGAGATTCACTCGGAGCAATGTCATTATTCCGAGAGGCCACATTCCCAAGCCTCTCTCTGTGAATATTGAACAAAAGCAGGTGGTAAGAACTTTCCTTTGTCTTGTCCATTCCTGCCAACCTGCCATGGGGGTTGGTTCCTCTGCTGCCTGACATTTACTGTCCAGGGTTCATTTTGGGTGAGAGGTTCCTACAAGGAAATAGAAAGCCTCCGCTCCTCTTGAAGTATAGGGAAGGGGGCGTTGCCCCCCTCCCAATGATTTTGCATCGCCATCCCATCCCAGCAGCATCCAGCTCACTTTGTTTTTGCTGGAGACACAGCCTCAGCCTCTCTTGCCACAGCCACCCGCCTCCGCCCTGCCCACCTAGTTAGGGGTCTTGTTCCCCACTTCCTGACGGAGGGCTTCCCTCAGCTCCTCAGTGTCAGGATCCAGGCTCCCCGGAGCCACCGAGACCATCTGCATAATCTTATCCAGGCAATTTGTGCAGGCCACCTTCGGGTCATAGCGATCAGTTGAAGCCACTTATCTGCCCATTTTCTTCCCCATAATATTAGGCTAATTTGATTACTCTGCAACCTGGCTGTGCTGTGGCAGAATAATTGGGAGGCTTTTCACCCAAGGCAGGTCAGTGGCATTTGGATTCCCAGACGCTGCTCTGTCTATCAATGCCAACTTCCAGGCCCACTGAGAATGGAGTGAGCACATCTGTGGGCTCGATTTGGCTTGTCTCCTTCTCACCGACGCTCTGCAGAGTTACAGCGAAGGAGCAGGACAATTTTGGACAGCTTTCAGCCAGCCTGTGCTGATGTCTTTCAGGTTGATGCTGAGGCCTACCTTGCAAAACTGTAGGTACAATGGAGAAAGCAAGGAGGTATCCCTCTCCTCCTTCAAATTAGCTACCTTCACAGCTACATAGAACAGTCAGTGATGCCTATTGGATGTAGAATCATAGAATCATAGAGTTGGAAGAGACCACAAGGGCCATCCAGTCCAACCCCCTGCCAAGCAGGAAACACCATCAAAGCATTCCTGACAGGTGGCTGTCAAGCCTCTGCTTAAAGACCTCCAAAGAAGGAGACTCCACCACACTCCTTGGCAGCAAATTCCACTGTCGAACAGCTCTTACTGTCAGGAAGTTCTTCCTAATGTTTAGGTGGAATCTTCTTTCTTGTAGTTTGAATCCATTGCTCCGTGTCCGCTTCTCTGGAGCAGCAGAAAACAACCTTTCTCCCTCCTCTATATGACATCTTTTTATATATTTGAACATGGCTATCATATCACCCCTTAACCTTCTTTTCTCCAGGCTAAACATACGCAGCTCCCTAAGCCGTTCCTCATAAGGCATCGTTTCCAGGCCTTTGACCATGTAAGGTAAAGGTAAAGGTAAAGGTAAAGGTAAAGGACCCCTGACAGTTAAATCCAGTCATGAACGACTCTGGGGTTGCGGCGCTCATCTCGATTTACAGATAAGCTAAACTAAGCTAAGCTAAGCTAAACTAAGCTAAACTAAGCTAAGCTAAGATTTATTGTTAAAATTACTTGGTTGCTCTATCCACTCAGATAAGGCACTCCACATAAATTTAAAATAACTACAAAACACTAATTAAAACAATACAATAATATAAAATATAACAAGTACCGGTAAAATAAAATGACTTCAAAGTCCAGACTTTCCATTCAAGGCCGAAATTGCTTTGGAGAAGAAGCTGTTTGTTCATTGTCCTGTATCTCTGTCCCGATAGCAGGCGCTCGAAGAAACAGTGACCAAGGTGTGATGGATCTCCTACTATGTCCAGTGCCTTTCCGTGGCACCTGGTGGTATAAATTTGCTCTGAGGTGGCGAGTGAGCCAGCGTTTGTCCGCAGACAGCTTCCGGGTCATGTGGCCAGCATGACTAAGACACTTCTGGTGAAACCAGAGCAGTACACAGAACATAGCTGTCAACTTTCGGATTTGAAAATAAGGGATTTTTAAAAACTTTCGGATTTGAAAATAAGGGATGCCACGAGGGCGGTGCAATGGCACCAAGTAGCCTCGCCACCCTGCGCTCCAGAGGCTGCGCACGAACGGGTAAGCGAAAGAGCGAGCGCGTAGACGGCAGGCAGGCTGGCTGTCTGGTTGGGCGTGAGGGTCTGGCAGCACAAGGCATGCAAGCTCCGCCCCCAGTCGGTCTCAGACTCCTTATTGGCAGCCGAGCAACGCAGCTGAGGAGCCTCCCTGGCCGGCAGGGAGGGAGAGGAGCTGCTTCCTTTGAAATCCGGGAAATTTAAGGGATATCAACAATCTGGGATAGCAGCAGAAAACAGCATTTTCGGAAAAAGGGAGGGTTGACAGCTATGGCACAGAAACACTGTTTACCTTCCCGCCGGAGCGGTACCTATTTATCTACTTGCACTTTGACGTGCTTTCGAACTGCTAGGTGGGCAGGAGCAGGGACCGAGCAACGGGAGCTCACCCCGTAGCGGGGATTCGAACCACCGACCTTCTGATCGGCAAGCCCTAGGCTCTGTGGTTTAGACCACAGCGCCACCCGCGTCGCCTATTGGATGTGCAAAGCTGCAAATGCTGGGGTATGGCATATACGCTGGATAGAACCCCAAATCTTCCACAAGCATCTCAAGAAATTTGGGATAAGTAACATCTAACTGCTTGAACAAAAACTATTGCTGTAATACACAGCCTTTTATTCTTGGCACTCCTTGTGCTTCTGATGGTTTCAGTTACAACTTAATGTCTCCGTATATCTTGCAAGTCATGTGCACAACATCTCATGTTCTCTTTATTTCTTATGACAGTACTCTCCCCTTACCTGTCTGTATCTTATTGCAAATATCAGGAATTTTATTTTATTTTTTAAAGGAAAACTGGAAAAAAGAAGAACATTATGGGAAGATACAGCAATGGAAACTGAAGTAATAACTGACTGCACTGTTCCCACGTATCTAATTTTACCATTCAGCTACAGTAAAGAAACTGAACTAACAGAGGCAGGGAATTAATGCAACACCTTTCAACTGCTGCCAGCATTATTATTTGTCAAAACTGGGGGAGGGGGGGAGGGATAAGAAGACCATACACGACAGAATGGATAACTAAAACCTGGGACATAGAATGCATGGTTAAGCTTACATGCATAGAGAGAACCAGAGAGGGAAGACAACCAAGTAATGATTTCATCGAGAAATGGGGCCCTTTTTTTAAACATACAGGAGGATATAAAATACAGATAATGTAAACCCATTTGTGTTATTTAGAACCCTGTGATATTTATTTATTATGTTTGATTTTCGGTACAGAAACCTATTCCTATAGTTCTATATAAAAAGGTAAAGGTAAAGGGACCCCTGACCGTTAGTTCCAGTCACGGATGACTCTGGGGTTGCGGCGCTCATCTCGCTCTAAAGGCCGAGGGAGCTGGCGTTTGTCCACAGACAGCTTCCGGGTCATGTGGCCAGCATGACTAAGCCGCTTCTGGCGAAACCAGAGCAGCGCACGAAAATGCCGTTTACCTTCCCGCCAGAGCGGTACCTATTTATCTACTTGCACTTTGATGTGCTTTCGAACTGCTAGGTGGGCAGGAGCTGGGACCGAGCAACGGGAGCTCACCCCCAGGACCGTCTTAAGCATATCAGGTGCCGTGGTTCAAAGCTCCCTCCGGCGCCCCCCCCCCCCCGTTTCCCAGAGTTGTCGACCTTTTTTTAGGGAGGACGGCACTGCCGATGGGGCTAGAGGCGGGCAGCGGCTGGAGGGCAGCTCCTCTGGTGGGGAAGAGGCAGAGGCTGGACGCGGTGCCTTCCAGCTCAGCTGGCTGCTCCGTGCCATGGTGGCCACGGCAGACGAAGGCTCCGGGTGCAGGCAGCATGGCGGAGGCAGGCGAGGGTGGTGAGCTGATGCCAGGAGGTGCCACGTCCAACCTCCGCCTCTTCCCTGGCACCCTGCAGAACTTGGCGCCCTGGCTCCCCGCGCCACTAGCCTCTATGGGTAAGATGCCCCTGCTCACCCTGTTGCAGGGATTCGAACCGCCGACTTTCTGATCAGCAAGCCCAAGAGGCTCAGTGGTTTAGACCACAGAGCCACCCGCATCCCTAGTTCTATATACCCCCTACTAAATTTTATTTAGCATCTGTTATTATACTTCATTATGTTCCATTAGAGAGAGGGAGGGGAGCTCTGGCAGAGGACAGTTAGCAAGCTGACTTTGTTCTGCTCTGGGTACCATCCTCAAAATGAATCTGGTTGTCTCCCTGTGACCTTTGCTTCTTAATAACCTGCTTCAACCACCACATCAGTCATCTTGCCCTTCTCGCCACCTTTGCAGTGGAAACATGGATTTTTCTCCTTCCTGGTGTAATGATTATATGAGAAATATTTCTTCGACGCTGGGGAAATGACCAAGGAGAGAACAGTCACTTCAGGCCAAACCCTGGGAACCAGGAACGTGCCTTAGAACCTTAGAATCATAGATCTGGTCCGGCCGCCTGCAATGCATAGCTGTCAACTTTCGGATTTGAAAATAAGGGATTTTTTCAAACTTTCGGATTTGAAAATAAGGGATGCCGCAAGGGTGGTGCAATGGCACCAAGTAGCCTCGCCACCCTGCGTCCAGAGGCTGCGCGCGAACGGGTAAGCGAAAGAGCGAGCGCGTAGACGGCAGGCAGGCAGGCTGTCTGGTTGGGCATGAGGGTCTGGCTGCACAAGGCATGCAAGCTCCGCCCCCAGTCGGTCTCAGACTCCTTATTGGCAGCCGAGCAACACAGCTGAGGAGCCTCCCTGGCCGGCAGGGAGGGAGAGGAGCTGCTTCCTTTGAAATCCGGGAAATTTAAGGGATATCAACAATCCGGGATAGCAGCAGGAAATGGCATTGGAATAAGGGAGTTTCCTGCAAAAAAAAGGGAGGGTTGACAGCTATGGAAATGACCAAGGAGAGGACCGTCACTTCAGGCCAAACCCTGGGAACCAGGAACATGCCTTAGACTCTTAGAATCATAGATCTGGTCCAGCCGCCTGCAACACAGGAGTTGCAGCTAAAGCATCCATGACAGATGGCCAGCCAACCTCTGCTGAGAAACCTCCAAGGAAGGTTTTGAATTAAGGCCTTGCATCAAGTCATTCCACAAAGAGAGAGAGCAAGGAGCAAAGGAGGTCTCCCTCCTCTCCAGTATGCCCACTTGCCCCACCGATGAGCAGACAGCATGGCCCAACTCTGCTCCAGCCTCAGGGGGAAATGTCCCATGTTTCCTGTATGTGTGTGTCTCAAATTAGACAAGGCGGGTATTCCCCTCCATACCTTCCAACATTTCTCCAATGAAAATAGGGACGTCCCATTCCATAATGATAATTTCTAGTATTTATACCCCACCCAACTGACTGGGTTGTCTCAGCCCCTCTGAGCAGCTTCCAACATATATAGAAACATCATTAAACGTTAAAACAATTCCCTATACAGGATTCCCTTCAGACGGCTCGGGGGGTTGGAGAACTCCATACCCCCCAACATTTCTCCAATGAGAATAGGGGTACATTCCGGGATCAAATCAGAAACTGGGACAGCTTCTCTAAATCAGGGACGTCCCTGGAAAATAGGGACACTTGGAGGGTCTGCCCTTCCATAGGCATTCTCTGTCCATCTTGCTCCTCAGCAATGGGAGAACAGCCTGGGCCTCGGGTATATGCTTCAATGAAATCTAACTCTGTGGGATTTCTCCACATGTAAAGGTAAAGGTACCCCTGACCATTAGGTCTAGTTGTGGACAACTCTGGAGTTGCGGAGCTCATCTCGCTCTATAGGCCGAGGGAGCCGGCGTTTGTCCGCAGACAGCTTCCAGGTCATGTGGCCAGCATGACTAAGCCGCTTCTGGCAAACCAGAGCAGCAAACGGAAACGCCGTTTACCTTCCCGCTGCAGTGGTACCTATTTATCTACTTGCACTTTTTTTAAAAATGTATTTTTTATTAAATCTACTTGCATTTTGACGTGCTTTCGAACTGCTAAGTTGGCAGGAGCAGGGACCGAGTAACGGGAGCTCACCCCGTCGCGGGGATTCGAACTGCCGACCTTCTGATCAGCAAGCCCTAGGCTCTGTGGTTTAGACCACAGCGCCACCCGCGTCCCTTCTCCACATGTAGATTTGTGCAAATTCTTGTTATGCCTCTGACATTCATCACGTATTGGCTTCCAGCAGTAGGAAAACAGGCCATGTGCTACCACAATCCAGCACAAAGTTAAGGGTGCTGTGTTGCACAGTGGTTAGAGTGTCGGACTAGGACTTGGGAGATCAGGGCTTGAATCCCTACTCAGTCATGAAACTCACTGGGTGACTTTGGGGGCCGCTCACTGTCTCCCGGCCTAACCTACCTCACAAGGCTGTTGTGAGGATAAAATTAGGAGGGGAGGACCATGTACAGACCCTTGAGCTCCTTGGAGTAAAAAGGGCAGGGTATAATTGAAATAACTAAATAAATAAATTGCAATCCAAGGGTTTAAGTGATGTCAAACCCATGTCAGTTTCGTGGCCAGACCATAAAAGGTGAAAATAACAGGACGTCACCCAGTGACTGGAGGGCAACAGAATAACCAAAAAGCTCATTTGCGCTTGTGTGTGACTTCCCTATGTAACTGTAATAAGAAATCAAGGCCGTTTTTATATATATTAAATGTTCATAAGTGTGCCAAGCAAACAAGGCCACATGTGTGTATTTCTTTGTCTCAGGAACAAAGGGGATTTGCCCCTCCAGCTACTCAGCATCCCTCCCTCTGCCTGAGTGATAATCTCTGGCATCCTGATACCCGAGTGCCAGACAGGTAGCCATTCCAGAGATAACAAACCCAGATGAAGACAAAAGGGTGTGATTAACTTGGCTGAGAAACAGGGAAATGTAAATACCTCTTTTCTTTCACTTGGTGGGTGTTTAGTGGAGGACAAGAGGGGGCAGGGTCCAGGATGCTCAGATTGCTGCCACCAGACCTCCCCTTTCATGATGTAACCATGATGTATCTAGGAGGGGGGTCTTGGGCTACACCCCTCCTATGGTGTATGCATGGTGTTTCTGGGGGGTGGTCTTGGTCCGGGGGGGGGGGATTCAAAATGTCTATATAGGGGCGGGCGCACCTTTGTTGGAGGTTGCTCCTCCATCCAGCATGTGGTGAGGGAGAACCCTGTTGCAACAGTATTTGTTAATAAAGATCAGGCTTACTAGCCGCCTTGCTTCCCATTAGAACTCTGGTCTGGTCTCTGTCTTTTCTGCGCAGGCAGGGGTTTCAAAATAACGTATTGCCGAGGTTCAGGATTCCACCCGGAATCGAACCCTTTATCTAGATAACTCTCTTAAATTCTTACAACATAACGACGGTAAAAAGTAGAAAAATGTAAGTGGAAAAGCTGCCACAAATAAAATATTTCCCCTGATGTTTGGGGAAGCAGCCCTTGAAGGAAATTGTCTTTGACATTCTACTAAATGTCAGTTTTATGTGGGACCCAACTCTGAAGATGAATCCTCCAAACGTTAATTGGAGACATGAGGTTCCCATTAGCTGGGGCAAAACGTTGCATCCTCCTGCTTCAGATGCCTTGATTGATAAAATTATTCTTTTATGGTCTAATTAATCAGAATGTCATTCTGCCTGCTGGAATTTGTTCAGGGAGTGCCAAGGTTCACTCAGCTGCAGGAGGGGGAGGGGTGGGGCTTCCTCTGCAAAGGGGGCAGAAGGAAGGGTAGACCCACAAAAGGCAGACCCCGTTGGTATGCAGACACAGACACACACACACACACACACACACACACACACACACACAGAGAGAGAGAGAGAGAGAGAGAGAGAGAGCAAACAATCAGGTTTTCTGGTGCTTTTCAACTTTCTGAAAGCTCTGACTGCTAGGCCGATTTTCTAGTTCAGGCAACAGTATTTCAGAGAAGGTATCAATATAGAATCATAGAACAGAGTCATAGAAGGAGCGTCTCCACCCCCCATCATTCTGCCCGGACACTGAGGTCCAGCTCCGAGGGCCTTTTGGCGGTTCCCTCACTGCGAGAAGCCAAGTTACAGGGAACCAGGCAGAGGGCCTTCTCGGTAGTGGCGCCCGCCCTGTGGAACGCCCTCCCTTCAGATGTCAAAGAGAACAACAACTACCAGACCTTTAGAAGACATCTGAAGGCAGCCCTGTTTAGGGAGGCTTTTAATGTTTTATAGATTATTGTATTTTAATGTTCTGTTGGAAGCCGCCCAGAGTGGCTGGGGAAACCCAGCCAGATGGGCGGGGTATAAATAATAAATTATTATTATTATTATTATTATTATTATTATAGAATTGTAGAGTGGAAAGAGATCCCAAGGGTCATCCATAACAACCCCCTGAAATGCAGGAATCACAACTGAAGATTCACCGAAAGATGGCCACCCAATCTCTGCTAAAAAAAAACTTCCAAGAAAGGAGAGTCCACCACCTTCCAAGGGAGTCCATTCCACTGGCAAGCAGCTCTTACTGTCAGAAGGTTCTTCCTAATGTTTGGTCAGAATCTCCTCTCCTGCAATTCGAATCCTTGGGTTTGGGTCAAGGGGAAGGAAACAAACTTGATCCATCTTCCATGTGACAGCATTCATAGCTGTCAACTTTCGGATTTGAAAATAAGGGATTTTCCCAAACTTTCGGATTTGAAAATAAGGGATGCCGCAAGGGCGGTGCAATGGCACCAAGTAGCCTCGCCACCCTGCGCTCCAGAGGCTGCGCGCGAACAGGTGAGCGAAAGAGCGAGCGCATAGAGGGCAGGCAGGCTGTCTGTCTGGTTGGGCGTGAGGGTCTGGCTGCACAAGGCATGCAAGCTCCGCCCCCAGTCGGTCTCAGACTCCTTATTGGCAGCCGAGCAACGCAGCTGAGGAGCCTCCCTGGCCGGCAGGGAGGGAGAGCAGCTGCTTCCTTTGAAATCCGGGAAATTTAAGGGATATCAACAATCCGGGATAGCAGTGGGAAACAGCATTGGAATAAGGGAGTTTCCCGCCAAAACAAGGGAGGGTTGACAGCTATGAACATTCCAGGTATTTGAAGAAGGCTTTCCTATCACCTCTCAGTCTTCTCTTATCCAGGATAAATACTGTTCTCCCCCCTCCTCGTTTAATCCCCACAACAATCCTGCGAGGTAGGTTAGGCTGAGAGGAAGTGGTCTTCTCCAGGTCCTAGCCCAACGCTCTAACCACTACACCACACTTGTTTTCTATACCATACTTGCATTAAAAGAAGCAAAGAGGTTGAGTTTCCCACCTTGCCTTTCTCTCAAAACAACCAGAGGTCATCCAGCCATGTCAAGCACTGGACAGCTCCCCTGGAGTGCCTTTTGGAGGGTGTCTCTTGAGCAGAGGTGTCCCAAGACAAGATGATGCCTCCTTTTCATGTTCAGAAGCGCAGACTGGCGTCAGAGCTGACTCAAACCTCAGTGCGGGCTGCAGGATAGCAGCATCCTAGGGGGTGCGAATGTTCAGGGATGCAGGATATATTGTTTATTATATCCTATTCCAACTTCTGTAAACAAGTTCAACAAAATCAGCAGAGTTTACATTCCCCTTTTTAAAGTCACACAATGGATGTGTTGCTCAGGTTCGCTAAAACCTCTATAAATAATAATGTCCTGGTATTTCCCCCTTATTCCCCCTTAAAAGATAAGACACAACACAGTCTTCTATAAAAGCATTAGAGTTTACTTACAGACATCTGTTCACATAGGATCCCAGAAGGCAGGCTTAGAAAAGTTACATACATTAGGAGACTATTCCATAAGGGAGATACAGTCATACCCCAGGTTGCGCATGTAATTCGTTCTGGGGTGCCGTTTGCACCCCGAACTGTGCGCAACTCAGGCAGACTGCGTGGACATGCGCAGAAGCGTCCACACTCCATTCGCGCTCCGTGTTACACTTCCGGGTTTGCGGAGTGCGCAACCCGAGCATACGTAACACGGGGTGTTCGCAACCCAGGGTATGACTGTACTTCCTTCTCCTCTCTTGGCAAGAGAGCATCTTTAGCTAAGCAGATGTTGCTTGCTTGAAGAGCGAAGTCAAAAGGGGAAGATGGCGTCTGGCCCCTGTGCTTTCGTTTTACCTGCACAGGTGAGGCCACACCCACCTCCAGTCACATGCAGAGGAAGTCTGTCCCAGCCCAGGAGAAACAGGAAGTTCCAACTGGCTGGTCCAAACATCCCCTTCTATGTCCACTCTAGGGATGTTGTACTTGACTGCTCCCGTGTTTCACATCCCACACAGGGCACCAGGGGCATCTTAGCCATAGAAGCTAGTGGCGCGGGGAACCACGGCACCACATTCTGGAGGGCGCCAGGGAAGAGGTCCGGGGGCCACGGCGGCGGCTCAGTAGGGGCGGCAGCCTGCCTGCCGCCAGGGGAAAGGCAGGTGGAGGCGATCGAAGGCGGAGAGCCGGGCGTGCAGCGACCAGCCTCCATCCCCCCTCCCTCCGTCCGTCCCTCTCCGGCTGGTGAGCGCGCCCTGCCCCTCCTGTCGGCGCCGGAATTGGTCGCCGGAGCACTTCTCCAACCTGCCACTGCGCAGGACTGGAGGAGGGCGCGGGGCGACCGGGAAGGCAGGAGGAAGTGATCGCCAGCAGCAAGCCGGGCCTCCATCCCTCCCTCCCTCTGTCCGTCCCTCTCCGGCTAGTGTGCGCACCCCACCCGGGAGGTGGCCGCGATCCCCGGCAGCTGTTCCTCCTCTTGGTTGCTGCTGCCCGCCCGGAGGGAAAGATGAGGGATTTGAGGAAGTCAATCGAAATATGAAATTGAGGAAGAAGGAATGCCTGGCCCTAGATTTGGGCCAGGCCCAAGCAATGATGTTAAACGCTGTCAGTAAGGTTAAATGTACAATGATTATGAGGACCCTTGTGAGAGAGGGGGGTATATGTGGCTTCCCACAGTGAGAGGGGGGGGAAGTATGGAAATTTAACCGTCATGTTATGTGCTTAAAAAATTGTAAAAAATCAATAAAGTTTTTGATTGAAAACAAAAAATAAGATGGCCCTGCAGGGCACCACCCCCTCTGCACTCCAACAAGGGGGAACAGCCAAGGAGACAGTGCTGCTGCTGCCCCTCAGCTTCTGCCACCTGAGGCAGGTGCCACCCTCTGCCTAATAGTCAGGCCGGCCCTCTGCTTGAGTGCTGCTGGGCTGGGAGCTGAGCTGAGTCTTCCCCCTGCATCTTTCTAGGCGCCTCCTCAACTCCATTCTCCGCCTTGCCCAGAGACACAGGACCCCAAAAGTACCCTCAAGGCACAAGGGACCGAGGTATAATAAAACAGCAAGTGCCCTCATTTCCTTTCAAAAGAACTTTCTTAAAGTATTCCGAAACACTATAAACAAGCCAAGCCACCCATCCGACTAAGTGCGCTGGGATTAGATGTGGGGAGAAATGGCCATTATTACCGCTGGCTAATGGTCCCTATTTTGTTTACACTTTCCACTTTCCCCTCTAATAGCTGCTCCAGGTCTCCCTGTCATTTTTCTCCCCTCATTGCTACTGCTGGCAATTACTCCCCAAGTATTTGCATTTAATGATAATGCCAGGGTCCTGCTTGCCAGGCGCTCTCTGAATATGCATGCGTGGCTCTAACTAGGAATGCCATGATTGGGAAGTGGAAAGAAGGTAGAGGGGGGGTGAACCCAAAGTCCCTTCCTGGCAACACCTAGAAACTGAAAAGCCCCTTTGGCTGCAATTGAAATTTGAATTTCAGCAGTAAATCTGAACTGAGATTTTGTACATGTTATGCAAACAAGGAACCAGCAAATGTAGCTTTTCAGAGATGTGGTAGACTGTGGGGGGGAGGCAGATATGGATTCACTATGAGACAGGAAATCCTAATAGCCTCCCCTACCCTGCAGATGATGGTTAAAAAAGAGAGATGATTATTATTTTTTAATTATCAAACCATAATCAAGACATGGGACATGGGTGGCGCTGTGGGTTAAACCACAGAGCCTAGGCTTGCCGATCAGAAGGTCGGCGGTTTGAATCCCCGCGACGGGGTGAGCTCCCGTTGCTCGGTCCCTGCTCCTGCCAACGTAACAGTTCGAAAGCACGTCAAAGTGCAAGTAGATCAATAGGTACCGCTGCAGCGGGAAGGTAAACGGCATTTCCGTGCACTGCTCTGGTTCGTCAGAAGCAGCTTAGTCATGCTGGCCACATGACCTGGAAGCTGTACGCCGGCTCCCTCGGCTAATAATGCGAGATGAGCGCCGCAACCCCAGAGTCGGTCATGACTGGACCTAATGGTCAGGGGTCCCTTTGCCTTTACCTAATCAAGACATGGTGATTTTAAAAAGCAATCATTTCCCCATTGGCTGAGGATACATGACTCTTGCATGCCTCTGTGTCTCAGCAATTAAGCCCTTCCTGGACACAAATGCTTAAGAATATTTGCCAGATCAGGCCAATGGGGACCCATCTAATCCAGCATCCTCTTCTCACAGTGGCCAGCCATATGCCTGTGTGAAACCCACATGCAGGATCTGAGCACAAGAGCAGAACTCTCCCCTTCTGTGGTTTCCAGCAACTGGTGTTCAGAAGCACTGCTGCTTCCAGCTGCAGAAGCAGAGCAGAGCCATCCTCGCTAGTAGCCATTGATATCCCTCTGCTCCATAAATTTGTCTGAATGGTAGCTGGTGGCCATCACAGCCTCCTGTGGGAGAGAGTTCCATAGTTTAACTGTCTGCTGCGTAAAGAAGGACTTTCTTTTATCTGTCCTGAATCTTCCAACATTTGGTTTCATTGGATGTCCACAAATTATGAAAGAAAGGAAAAGTTTTCTCTCTCCATT
Source organism: Darevskia armeniaca (assembly GCA_034641395.1). Taxonomy (NCBI): domain Eukaryota; kingdom Metazoa; phylum Chordata; class Lepidosauria; order Squamata; family Lacertidae; genus Darevskia; species Darevskia armeniaca. The sequence goes on along the minus strand of JAWWNF010001029.1, from coordinate 160,254 downwards.
TTCTTCCTGCCATGCATTAAGGTAAAGGTAAAGGGACCCCTGACTATTATGTCCAGTTTTGTCCGACTCTGGGGTTGTGGAGCTCATCTCGCTTTACTGGCCGAGGGCATAGCTGTCAACCCTCCCATTTTTTGCGGGAAACTCCCTTATTCCAATGCCGTTTCCCGCTGCTATCCCGGATTGTTGATATCCCTTAAATTTCCCAGATTTCAAAGGAAGCAGCTCCTCTCCCTCCTTGCCGGCCAGGGAGGCTCCTCAGCTGCATTGCTCGGCTGCCAATAAGGAGTCTGAGACCGACTGGGGGCGGAGCTTGCAGGCCTTGTGCAGCCAGACCCTCACGCCCAACCAGACAGACAGCCTGCCTGCCGTCTATGCACTCACTCTTTCACTCCCCTGTTCATGCGCAGCCTCTGGAGCGCAAAGTTTCAAATCTGAAACTTTGAAAAAATCCCTTATTTTCAAATCCGAAAGTTGACAGCTATGGCCGAGGGAGCCGGCGTACAGCTTCCAGGTCATGTGGCCAGCATGACTAAGCCGCTTCTGGCGAACCAGAGCAGCACACGGAAACGCCGTTTACCTTCCCGCCAGAGCGGTACCTATTTATCTACTTGCACTTTGACGTGCTTTCGAACTGCTAGGCTGGCAGGAGCAGGGACCGAGCAACGGGAGCTCACCCCGTCGCGGGGATTCGAACCGCCGACCTTCTGACCGGCAAGCCCTAGGCTATGTGGTTTAACCCACAGCGCCACGCATTATTTGACTCAAATGATGTGCAAGGGAGGAAATCTTCCCGTTGTAATCCTGACTCTTTTCTACCAGAGGACTGACTAATGTCCATCCAATGGGGTCTGGGCCTATTAGGATGCTAGCAAATAATACAAAGGTGCCAAACATGTGTAACTGGGCTTGTTTAATTTGGGTAGAGGAATGCCCCTGTACGGTATACCAGGACCAATAGAGACTGCAGCTGGAGCTTTAGTTTAGGCAGAAAGACGCGATAGAGCGCATACAAAATCATGCATGGTTTGAAAAGAGACAAGAGGGACATTTTTGTCCCTCTCCCATGGAGCCAGGGGTCAGCCAATGAAGCTGAATTTTGGAAGATTCAGAACCAGTAAAAGAAAATACTTCTCCCCATGGAACATAGTAAACCTCCAGAATTTGCATCCACAAGATATAGAAAAGCTACAATGTGAAATGGCTTTAGAGGGGAATAAGATGAATTCATAGAGGATAAGACTATTGGTTGCAGTGGTTTTTTTCCTGGGGGGTACACAAGGGTATGCAGTACCGGGACCTTTTTTTCCTAGAAGAAAAGCAAATTGTTACTTACTGTAACAACTTCATGGTAAGTACCAGCATCCTTTTTTCTAAACCACAGAGCCTAGGGCTTGCCAATCAGAAGGTCGGCGATTTGAATCCCCGCAATGGGGTGAGCTCCCGTTGCTCAGTCCCAGCTCCTGCCAACCTAGCAGTTCGAAAGCACGTCAAAGTGCAAGTAGATAAATAGGTACCGCTCCGGCGGGAAGGTAAACGGTGTTTCTGTGCGCTGCTCTGGTTCGCCAGAAGCAGCTTAGTCATGCTGGCCACATGACCTGGAAGCTGTACGCCGGCTCCCTCGGCCAGTAAAGTGAGATGAGCACCGCAACCCCAGAGTCGGACACGACTGGACCTAATGGTCAGGGGTCCAAAGATGTTGACCTTTTTTTAGGGGAGCCAAAGTTTTTTAGCTTCTTTGGGGGGAGCCACTGATCTACCGGTGATCTACCACAGACGTCCAGTGATCTACCTGTTGGGCGTGCCTGGACTAGATGATCCTCCTGGTCCTTTCCAACTATAAAGTCCTATTTCTCCCAGCCGGACCCAGTTATGACCTTTGGCATCAGAAGCCAGTAGCAACTTTGTCCCAAGAGCTGAGTATATTCTGAGTGAGCTGCTGCCCCATGATGGTTGTGTTGGCTTGTTAGCAGAAGAAGGAGACACAGCAGGCTCCTCCGTTGCTCATGGGGCTTTTGCTCTGCCCCTCCTCTCTGCCTTCTTTGTGTCTCAGAGCTTCTGTCCTCTCTATTTGCTCTGAACATCCAGACAGATCAGATTTACAGCCTGAAGGCTCAAAACCTTTCAAAGGTCAGTGTAGCTTCCGCTTGCTTAATGTGAGAAAAGCCAAGGGCAGTCCTCAGATACATCATCCCCTGTGCTGTCCATCACAGATCCAGAGAGGACACGGGCATGGGACTCCCATCCCAAGAGATCGCCAACCTGCACATTCCCCAAAAGGATATTATTGTCTCCGGTCGAATAGAGCAGATATGTGTCAAGAGCAAGAATATCAGATGTTGTGGACCACAAATCCCATCAGCCACAGTCAGGATGTCCCATAGTCATTAATTTTGAGGTTGAACAACCCTGAGAGGCAGTGACTGCGGCGAGAATCTTAATAGCACAGAAATGGAAACAAGAACAAACACCGACAAAGGAAGAATGGATTGTAAAACTAACGGAGTATGCAGAATTGGACAAGATGACGGGGAGAATCCGCAAACAGCGGGACCAGAAGTTCATCAAAGACTGGACCAAATTTGCAGACTATTTAAAGGAAAGTAGTACTCAATTGAATACGTTGGTAGGATTGCGAGAAGCTTTGTAGAGTAAATAAGAAATATTGTTGTTAATATGAAAATACAGTGATTAATTTTTAGAAAGTACTAAGGTAAAACAATGATTGAATTAGGAAATACAGACATAAGGAATAGATATTAGAATATCATAAGGAAGGTTTGACGGAAGTCACGGCCGTAAAAAGCCAAAATGGTATAAGAAGTGAAGACGAATATGTGAATGTATTATTGTATTTTTATAAAACTAATAAAAAATGATTATAAAAGAACAACCCTGAGAGGGTGCCACAGTAACTGACTGCCCCTCTGTTAGAGCCTGGCTTTCCTTCCTCGGCAGATTCACTCAGCTTGGATCACCTGAGGGCGGTGCAATGGCACCAAGTAGCCTCGCCACCCTGCGCTCCAGAGGCTGCGCACGAACGGGTGAGCGAAAGAGCGAGCGCATAGACGGCAGGCAGGCTGGCTGTCTGGTTGGGCGTGAGGGTCTGGCTGCACAAGGCATGCAAGCTCCGCCCCCAGTCGGTCTCAGACTCCTTATTGGCAGCCGAGCAACGCAGCTGAGGAGCCTCCCTGGCCGGCAGGGAGGGAGAGGAGCTGCTTCCTTTGAAATCCGGGAAATTTAAGGGATATCAACAATCCGGGATAGCAGCGGGAAACGGCATTGGAATAAGGGAGTTTCCCGCCAAAAAAAGGGAGGGTTGACAGCTATGGGTCAGACACAATGAGCTCCCTGACATTCTCAAAGGGCATATAAAGAGGAAAGGAGGCAGACTAAGTCCCTGTGGTCACATTGCAAGAGGCAGAGAATCAGCATCACCAACCAGCATGTTCGCACAGTGTAGTTATCATGGATCACTTTCCTAACCTGGAGGGTAGACCAAATCAAGCCATGAGGATTAATTTTCTAGTCAGAGCTGGTAGGTCTCATGGGGAAAGCTGTTGCGAGTTGTTGCATTTTAAACATCTGCCTTGCAAGCAGCAGGTCCCATGTTCAATCCCCGCTGGCATCTCCAATGTATAGCTGTCAACCCTCCCTTTTTTGTGGGGAAACTCCCTTATTCCAATGCCGTTTCCCGCTGCTATCCCAGATTGTTGATATCCCTTAAATTTCCCAGATTTCAAAGGAAGCAGCTCCTCTCCCTCTCCATGCCGGCGAGGGAGGCTCCTCAGCTGCGTTGCTCGGTTGCCAATAAGGAGTCTGAGACTAACTGGGGGCGGAGCTTGCATGCCTTGTGCAGCCAGACCCTCATGCCCAACCAGACAGACAGCCTGCCTGCCATCTACGCGCTCGCTCTTTCGCTCACCCGTTCGTGCGCAGCCTCTGGAGCGCAGGGTGACGAGGCTACTTGGTGCCATTGCACCGCCCTTGTGGCATCCCTTATTTTCAAATCCGAAAGTTTGGAAAAAAATCCCTTATTTTCAAATCCGAAAGTTGACAGCTATGTTCCAATGGGGTTGGGATAGACTCCTGCCTGAAACCCTGGAAAGCTGCTGCCAGTCAGTGTAGACAATACTGAGATAGATGGACAAAGAGTCTGATTTGGTATAAGGCAGCTTACTATGTTCCTATATTCAAGGTGGAGGAAAAGCCTCTACAAAGGAAGGAGAGGTGCTGGGGAGGAGATCTCCAGACTCTCAAAAGTCTTCTCTTCTGCTGCTCTTTGCAATGAGATTCCAGAATTTGGGAAGAGGGATTTTCCAGATCATATGTCAAATATTTCTGGGGCATATGTTTTGCCCACAATGCATCCCAGGAAGGAGCTGGTAATGGGAGGTCATGGTAAAGGTGAGAGGAAAACAGTAATTGCAGCTTTTCCAAGAAGAGATTCGCTCTGTCTGTCTGTGTGGGAACTGGCTGGTCTTGCCTCGCAGTGGGGTCAGTCTCACTTGGTATTCAGAGAGTGGAGTTCACAGAGAACAAGAAAAATTGATTCGTCTGGTTCAAGGAAAGCCTTTCCTAGGCACTGCGTTCCTGGAGGCTGAAGAATTCACCATACTGGAGCTCTCTCTCCCTCACTCTGATTTCTTAAAATCATAGAATTTTAGAGTTGCAAGAGTCCTCCAAGGGGAATCACAGGAATCTGCTTCCACCTCTCACTTAAAGTTGCAAAGACCACCACTCTCCTTCATGCGGCTGCAGGAATAGGAAGGACCCAAACTCTCTGTGCAAAGGACTTAAATACCATGATGGGGCCCCATCCATCCATAGTGCTGACTGGCCAGGAAGGACCTTACAAAAGCCAGCCTTCCCCAACCTAGTGCCCTGCAGGGGGTTTGGAGTACAATTTCCACAGTCAGCACAGGAACAGATGGGAGTTGTAGTTCAAAGCACATGGAGCGCATCAGTTTGTTGAAGGGAGATATAGAATCAGAGAACTATAGAGTTGGAAATGCAGCAATTCTGGGCTGCATCAATAGGAGTATAGCATCTAGATCAAGGGAAGTAATAGTACCACTGTATTCCGCTCTGGTCAGACCTCACCTGGAATACTGTATCCAGTTCTGGGCACCACAGTTCAAGAAGGATACTGACAAGCTGGAACGTGTCCAGAGGAGGGCAACCAAAATGGTCAAAGGCCTGGAAACGATGCCTTATGAAGAACGGCTTAGGGAGCTGTGTATGTTTAGCCTGGAGAAGAGAAGGGTAAGGGGTGATATGATAGCCATGTTCAAATATATAAAAGGATGTCATATAGAGGAGGGAGACAGGTTGTTTTCTGCTGCTCCAGAGAAGCAGACACGGAGCAATGGATTCAAACTACAAGAAAGAAGATTCCACCTAAACATTAGAAAGAACTTCCTGACAGTGGAATTTGCTGCCAAGGAGTGTGGTGGAGTCTCCTTCTTTGGAGGTCTTTAAGCAGAGGCTTGACAGCCACCTGTCAGGAATGCTTTGATGGTGTTTCCTGCTTGGCAGGGGGTTGGACTGGATGGCCCTTGTGGTCTCTTCCAACTCTAGGATTCTATGAAATGATCCCAAGGGTCATCTAGTCCAACCCCCTGCAATGCAGGAATCACAGCTAAAGAATCCCTGACAGGTGACCACCCAAGCCCTGTTGAAACACCCCCAGTGCTGCAGAATCCATCACTTTCCAAGGGAGTCTGTTCCACTGTAATCTTTGAAGTGTTGTTTCCCGTTGCAGACTTGGCACGCAGCTTTGAAGCTGCCTGTATTCTGAACGCTTGCTGCTGAGCACTCTTTAACCCTAAAGCAATCACACTGAGACTCTTGGTATAGAAGATGAGAAAGCTGTGTTCATTATAGGAACTGCGTGCTTAGGTAGATAGGACCCTTCACTAACTAAGCTGGAGAAGCAAGGAGCCAGCATTTGCTCTTTCATCTCTGCAGGGGAGAGAGAGAAAAGGAAGGTGTCTCCTCACCTTTGAGCTTCATAAAGGAGAAAGAGAAGAAGCAGGGAGTTAGGTCAGCAGCCCTAAGTATATCAGTTCAGCATTTTAGGAGCATAACACAGCTTAGGAAGATTGGAAGTCCCCCTCCCCTCGTTCAGTCTTTCTCTCTCTCTCTCTCTCTCTCTCTCTCTCTCTCTCTCTCTCTCTCTCTCTCTCTTCTTTCTTTCTCTCTCTCTCTCTCTCCTTGCTCCCTGCGAAATCCCATCAGCCTTAACACAAGCTGAGCATAGCTGTCAACCCTCCCTTTTTTTGCGGGAAACTCCCTTATTCCAATGCCATTTCCCGCTGCTATCCCGGATTGTTGATATTCCTTAAATTTCCCGGATTTCAAAGGAAGCAGCTCCTCTCCCTCCCTGCCGGCCAGGGAGGCTCCTCAGCTGCGTTGCTCGGCTGCCAATAAGGAGTCTGAGACCGACTGGGGGTGGAGCTTGCCTGCCTTGTGCAGCCAGACCCTCACACCCAACCAGACAGACAGCCCGCCTGCCGTTTATGCGCTCGCTCTTTCGCTCACCGGTTCGCACGCAGCCTCTGGAGCGCAGGGTGGCGAGGCTACTTGGTGCCATTGCACCACCCTTGCGGCATCCCTTATTTTCAAATCCGAAAGTTTGAAAAAATCCCTTATTTTCAAATCCGAAAGTTGACAGCTATGAAGCTGAGTTGCACCCCAACATTTCCCATGTGAAGAGAATTCTTGCTGCACATTACAGAGGACTGTGCTGGATTAAAAGAAGTTGGTTCCAACAAACAAAGATAATTTAAAAAAAAAAAATCCTGCTCTTCAGCCAAAGGAGGATTGGGAGGGAAGAGGAAATAGCTAAACCCCTTTAGTTTGGGGGTGCTGTTAATCAGGGGGGAATTGTCCATGGAGGCGCAGGTTAATTCTGTGTCCAGGGCAGTTGTCTACCAGCTCCATCTGGTACGCAGGCTGAGACCCTACCTGCCCGCAGACTGTCTCGCCAGAGTGGTGCATGCTCTGGTTATCTCCCACTTGGACTACTGCAATGCGCTCTACGTGGGGCTACCTTTGAAGGTGACCCGGAAACTGCAATTAATCCAGAATGCGGCAGCTAGACTGGTGACTGGGAGTGGCCGCCGGGACCACATAACACCGGTCCTGAGAGATCTACATTGGCTCCCAGTACGTTTCCGAGCACAATTCAAAGTGTTGGTGCTGACCTTTAAAGCCCTAAACAGCCTCGGTCCTGTATACCTGAAGGAGCGTCTCCACCCCCACCGTTCAGCCCAGTCACTGAGATCCAGCGCCGAGGACCTTCTGGCGGTTCCCTCACTGCGAGAAGCAAAGCTACAGGGAACCAGGCAGAGGACCTTCTCGGTAGTGGCACCCGCCCTGTGGAACGCCCTCCCAGCAGAGGTCAAAGAGATAAACAACTATCTGACATTCAGAAAATAGCAGAAAAACAGGCAGCCCTGTTTAGGGAAGTTTTTAACCTGTGATATTTTAATGTATTTTAATAACTGTTGGAGGCCGCCCAGAGTGGCTGGGGGAACCCAGCCAGATGGGCGGGGTACAAATAATAAATTGTTGTTGTTGTTGTTGTTGTTATCAAAATGGGCAGGCACTGTGGTGTGAAGCAATGAACGGTTGGGATCCACTTTCTAGCAGAATCCAGCCAGCTGCCTCTAGGAAGCCCATAATGAGGGTATCCACCCCTCCTGGTCCTTATCCGTGGTCTCCTGCCTCTCCTGTTTGGGTTCTGTCACCAGAATGAAGCAAGAAGAGCCTCTGAACAAGACGGGGGGCATCCCAAGGGACCATAGCTGTCAACTTTCGGATTTGAAAATAAGGGATTTCCCCCCCAAACTTTCAGGTTTGAAAATAAGGGATGCCGCAAGGGCGGTGCAATGGCACCAAGTAGCCTCGCCACCCTGCGCTCCAGAGGCTGCGCGCGAACGGGTGAGCAAAAGAGCGAGCGCGTAGACGGCAGGCAGGTTGTCTGCCTGGTTGGGCGTGAGGGTCTGGCTGCACAAGGCATGCAAGCTCCGCCCCCAGTCAGTCTCAGACTCCTTATTGGCAGCCGAGCAACGCAGCTGAGGAGCCTCCCTGGCCGGCAGGGAGGGAGAGGAGCTGCTTCCTTTGAAATCCGGGAAATTTAAGGGATATCAACAATCCGGGATAGCAGCGGGAAACAGCATTGGAATAAGGAGTTTCCCGCCAAAAAAAGGGAGGGTTGACAGCTATGTTGGGGAGTTTGGGGGCAAAGGTGAACTTGCCCCCAGATATGTGTGCGTGTGAATAAAAAGGAATTTCATTTGAGTGGCAGGCAATGGGGGAAGCTGAGAATAAAAAATCTCACCTGTCAATTGTGTAAATAATGCAAAATTAGAATATACATTTATGTAAAGATTCCCACAAGAACATAATAAGAGTTCTTCTTCTTCTTCTTCCTTTGGCGATCCCTCGTAGCCGAGTAAGATTGTCTTCCATAAACACGGTTTTAACAGTGAGTCTGTAAGTGACTGTGGAGGCCAATTCTGGATCCACATGTCCTTCCACAGCAGGGACATTGGTTTCCAGGCAGGAGTTGATCACAGTGTGGATTTGCCAAGCATGTCTTCCTCTTAGCACATTTCTCCCTTGCGTCCTGAGTTCGAGTGTCTTCAAAGCCCATGACACCATTGGTAAAGGCTGTTCTCCAATTGGAGCGCTCACAGGCCAGTGTTTCCCAGTTGTCGGTGTTTATACCACATTTTTTAAGATTTCCCATGAGAGAGTCTTTAAACCTCTTTTGTTGATGTCAGGTTCTCTTATCGGTTGTTCAATAGTAACACCAAGCCATCCTGTCTTTAAGTCTCTTTATTTCAGTGCAAAGCTATTTACAGTGCAGAGTTCAGTTTATCATGTCTGCTCAGTCACTAGCAGAATCCGGAAGTGCCTCCCTTCTGTTTTGGCACCAACACCAAAGCCTCGGCATCCTGAATTGCCGCCTTCTCCTCCTACGTGAGATATGCGCCGGAACTGACGCCTCCCCCTCCGAGCGAGTCTGCTGGGTGGTGCCAGGTCTCTCAGCAACTCCCTGGACACCTGGCACTCCCTGGCTCCCAGCCACTAACTGCTCCTCCCCCGAAGAGGGGCTGCCAGATTCACTCGAATATGAATCTGTCGTTAACACAGGTTGCGGGTCTCTGTAAGCACTCAGAGCTGGACTGGCAGGGGTGGGCAGATCCCTGACAGTTGACCACCAGCATTACACTTTCCATTTTTAAGTTCGGAATAGAGTAGTTGCTTTGGAAGACGATAATCAGGGATTTGCACAACATGACCAGTCCAACAAAGTTGATGTTGAAGAATCATTGCTTCAACACTGATGATCTTTGCTTCTTCTGGTACACTGGTATTAGTTCGCCTGTCTTCCCAATTGACGTGTAAAATTTTTCAGAGACACCGCTGATGGAAGAAGAGTCTGCTGTATCAGGCAGTGGCCCATTTTGTCCAGCATTCTGTACTCACACTGCCCAAGCAGTTACTGCGAAAAACGCACAAGCAGGAGCCCAACAGCCTTCTCCCTTCCTGCTGTTTCCAACAATTGATATTCAGAAGCTTTGCTGCCTCCAACTGTGGAGGGAGGGCTGCGACGATCACAACTACGCTGTCACTAATTATGCGATGTCCCTCCCTCCTCTTTTACTAGCCGTGTGCCAAAAGGAATTTAATTATTGTTTTAAACAGCCTACTAATCCTTCTTTCTCAAACTCCCTGTCTTTACATGTAGTTTGCTAGTACATAGAATGCTGTTCCAACTTTCTAAATAACGTGGCTCAGTATCTTTATTAACTCCAGGCAAATGTTACAGGAATTTTATTGTGCCCTTAGTAAGGTTTCCCTTTCACCTCAGGTTCACCTCAGCAGCAGTTTGCCTCGGCTCTCTAGCTACTTTGTGGCACCCTTTCCCCCTCACTTGCCTCGCCCTGTGAGTGACTTTGAGATGTAAACTATTCACCTATTCCTCAGGCTTAGTTTTGCCACCCCTCTACAGTCACCACCTTTTTAAGACTAGATACTTTGCTGGAACAAGAAGGAGCATCCGATTTAACACAACATAAAAGAAAGCTTTATTTAACCGAAGGACGTGTACAATTCTTTATGGTTTCATTTTAATAAACTCTTAGTTCATCACCTTCTTTACTTATAACTCAGACTAGTTAATACCTAATACGGTAAACCTCTCTTTCACTCTACTCTCCAATACCACCCGCACGCTCCCGCTCCCAAAACCCTCTCCCTCTCAATTAACGGTTACCCATCCCCTTTAAACCAGTGGCTGTCCCGCCCCCCATGGAATGGAATGCGCCCATCAACTAAGAGGCTGGGTTTAACTCTTAACACTCTGGAGTTCTACTCAAGCCAGCCCCAATCCGTCACAAGGGCCCAGCTATCATGGCCAGTAGAAGAAGACGACGACTTTGGATTTGATATCCCGCTTTATCACTACCCGAAGGAGTCTCAAAGCGGCTCACATTCTCCTTTCCCTTCCTCCCCCACAACAAACACTCTGTTGTGAGGTGAGTGGAGCTGAGAGACTTCAGAGAAGTGTGACTAGCCCAAGGTCACCCAGCAGCTGCATGTGGAGGAGCGGAGACGCGAACCCGGTTCCCCAGATTACGAGTCCACCGCTCTTAACCACTACACCACACTGGCTCTCCCAGTACCCATTGGTAGTCCACTCCTCCATGAATTTGTCTAATCCTCTTTTAATCATAGCACTTGTAAGGGATGCTGAGGGTCATCACATCCAACCGCCCGCAATGCAGGAATCCCGACTAAAGCATCCATGGCAGATGGCCATCCAACCTCTGCTATAGAATCTCCAAGGAAGGAGAGTCCATCACCTTCTGAGGGAGTCTGTTCCACCGTGAAACAGCTCTTGCTGTCAGAAATATATTCCTGGTGTTTTGTCAGAATCTCCTTTCTTGAGCATTATATCCACTGGTTTGGATCCTACCCTCTTAAGCAGGAGAAAACAAGCTCGTTCCATCTTCCACGTGGCAGCCCTGGAGATATTTGAAGATGGCTATCATATCTCCTCTCAGTCTCCTCAGGTTCCTGTGTATCAATGAAGCTAGTAACCCCAGTACCAGGTGTTGCCCTGTTGTCTGCAATATTGTCTCCTTCACCCTCAGGATTTAGTTTGAAAGCCATCTAGGTTGGTGGCCAACACTGCCTCCTGTGGGAGAGAGTTCCATAGCTTACGTGCTGTGTGAAGAAGGAATTTCTTTTATCCATCCCAAATCTCCCAACATTCAACAAGGGGGGTTGGAATCTAAGAATGGAAATTCTCTCTTGTAAATTGGTGTAAATACAAAATTAGGATGTATGTTTTTGTAAAAATTGGAACATAAATTTATTTAAAAAGGAGTTCTACTGTGCGGTTTTGCATCTGCTGTAATGCTCACTCAGAGCCAAGGAGGCTCTGCTGGCATTTTGTACAGAGGCATTTTGTCAGCTGCCAGAGTGCCAAGCCCCATTAGAATCACAGAATCAAAGAATTGTAGAGTTGGAAGAGACCCCCGTGCAATACAGGAACCCATGACAGATTCTAATTCCAATCTCTGTGTAAAAACCTCCAAGGAATGAGAGAGTCCACCACCTTCTGAGGGGGTCCATCTAGCTATTGAACAGCTTCTCCACCAGAAAGTTCTCCCTAAAATTTAGTAGGAATCTCCTTTCTTGTCGTTGCAATCCAGCAGTTTGGGTCCTACCCTCTGGAGCAGCAGAAAACAAGCTATTTTGGATCACCACTCCCATCAATCCCAACATCATATGGAAACTCCGGATGAGTTGAAGCTTCATAGATTTCATAACGGAAGCATGCCAAAATCAAAACTATCAAAAGATGCCACGAAAATTTAGATAGCTGAAGTTGGAGATTAGCATTGGAAGCGTTAATTGATATTCCTGCAATTCAGATGGTTGAACTAGATGACTCTTGAGGTCCCTTCAAACGCTACAATTCTAGGATTCTGTGAAATATTCACCTTCAGAAGTAGTCTTTTGCTCATTCAGGAACCAGGTGGACCTGTCCATGGTCCTGAAAATCTCTACCCTTCCCCACAGAGCTGCTTCAAATACGGGACCACCACTTTCCCAGAAAACGCATAGAGTTTCAAACACACACACCTCAGCCAGTGTGATATAGTGGTTAGAGTGTCGGACCATGACTTGGGAGACCAAGGTTCGAATCCCAACTCGGCCATAAACCTCTCTGGGCTACCTTGGGCCAGTCACTGCTTCTGAGCCTAACCCACCTCACAGAGTTGTTTGGGGGCTTAAATGAGGAGAGGGAGGACCACATATGCCCATAGCTGTCAACCTTCCCTTTTTTGGTGGGAAATTCCCTTATTCCAGCGCCGGTTTTCGCTGTTTCCCTTTTTTGGCGGGAAATTCCCTTATTCCAGCGCCGTTTCCCGCTGCTATCCCGGATTGTTAGCTATCCCGTAAATTTCCCGGATTTCAAAGGAAGCAGCTCCTCTCCCTCCCTGCCGGCCAGGGAGGCTCCTCAGCTGCGTTGCTCACCAATAGTTACAGAGAATAGGATGTCATTAGACAACAGCACTGTTTGTGCTTTGCTTGCATGTAAAATCAACCACTCTGGCCCAGCCCACAAAGACACTCCTTCCAAAAGAGTGTTAAAGGATGCAAAGTCTGCAACACGTTTGTATAATAAGTCATTAATGGATGCCAGAGAGCCAAAAGAGTGAACCTGATCAATCCCCCCATGAAGAATTGACGCTTTTGAATTGTGGTGCTGGAGTCCCGTGGACTACAAGAAGATCAAACCGATCCATTCTGAAGGACATCAGCCCTGGCTGCTCACCGGAAGGACAGATCCTGAAGCATCTCATGAGAAGAGAAGACTCCCTGGAAAAGAGACCCTGAGGTGGGGAAAGATGATGGTGTGTGGCCTGGTGTAAATTAATTTGTAGCCTGGAGGGCTTAGCATGGCGTGGACTGTCCCCGAGAACCGTAGACTGTCCCCAGGACAGGTGAGGCTGCTGATCCCTTATTTTCAAATCCGAAAGTTGACAGCTATGCATATGCCACCCTGATCTCCTTGAACGAAAAGGTGGCGTGTAACTAAACAAACTATGAAGAAACGAAATGAAGGAAAAGCCATGAATAGTTCCGAAGGCCTGGCTTGTGGACCTAACCAGCACCTTTTCCTTCAAAGCAGGCTTACCATAAGATAATCTCAATCATCGCATGAGCTTTTTCCAAGGAGAAAGTGAATGAATGCAGGATGGAGAAAAGGGAGGTTTTTTCAGGAGGCTAGCTGGCCCTAAAACAGCCCTTTTAGGGGCAGTAAGGCTGAGTGGGGAGATTGTGTGAGAAATGAGGGAGAAGCTGGCCAGCATCTGCCCTACTTGTCTCCCGTGATTAAGGGCCTGCATGTTTCAGTGGGAAGCATGGCTTGCGTTTGTGACAGTTTCATGCGAGATGAGTTATATAAGCTGTACAAAACCAGAGTCAGCAATAATGAGGTTCCAGCAAAATCTTGCGCTGATCTGTGCCGGTGTCCTAATCGCAGCCGACAGCCAGGCTCTGTGGCTGGCTGACAATGATAATATTAACGTCAGGGCGGGGGAATATCAGGCAGGGAAAGCACTGTTCAAGCAGGGATTACTCTCCTGGTGGATAATAACCAGGCCTTATCGCTGCGTCCCTAAAACCCAAGGACATGTAGGGCTGGGTGAGACATGCAGCTGGAGCCAGCAAGACTCATCGCTTGATGCCTCATCCTTCCTGCATGCGTCCATCTCTAAGTATCTGTAGACTTGTCCTTGAAAGAGAGAGAGAACCACCACAATGCACAAAAGCACGCAACCATTCACCGCCAGGCTTCTGCAAACACACCAAGGAAAAGCATGCAAACAAATAAATTCCTCCCGACTCAGAGTTCTGGGGGCCACTGCCTCACAGTGATGCCTAAGAGGGACTCTGGTTATCTGGGTGAATAAAGAAGACTTTATACTGGTGGGGAGGGGGGTTGAAACATTTTGCTCTTGGCCTGCATGGGATACTAACAGGTTGAGTTGCAACCAGCATGGGATTTTCATTTTCCTTTGTAATTTTGCTTGTTACATTTTCTGTCGCCTATCCTCAAGCATAGTTCAGGGTCAGGATAAAAAATGCTCTTGCTCTTGATGCACAGTTTCCATTACATAGCAGCACAAGAAGCTGCCTTTTACTGAGTAAGACTAATTCGTCCCTCTAGCTCCATACTGACTGGCAGCAGTGGCTCTCCAGGTTTCAGGCAGGCAACTCTCCCTACCTGGAGTTGCTGCCAGTGGGAATTGAACCTGGTGAACTCTCTTTTATGGGAGATCACTGCCAGCGATTCTTGAGCCATGGTTTACAGAGGGTTGGACTAAATGACCTTCAGGATCCCTTCCAACTTGACAATTCTATGATTCAAACAGAGCTGGACCAGTGATGAATGCCAGCAGCAACTGAGAGACATCTCCATATCCTCAAGGAAGGAGATCATGAGAAGACACAGTGTCAAATGTATAGCAGTGAACAGATAGACACAAACACAAATATATTTGCTGTTTTGCAATCATGAGCCCGTGATGTACCCCAACTCCAGACAGACAAGTCCCTCTGAAACATAGCTGGGGGCACTGTTATACAGTGGTTCCGCTCCTTCCTCCTGGGCAGTGTTCAGAAAGTGGTGGTGGGGGATGAGTGTTCAGACCCCTGGGCTCTCACTTGTGGGGTGCCTCAGGGTTCCGTCCTCCTCTCCCCCATGCTTTTTAATATCTATATGAAACCGCTGGGAGAGATCATCAGGGGGTTTGGGCTGGGTGTTCATCAGTATGCGGATGATACCCAGCTCTACCTCTCTTTCAAATCAGAACCAGTGAAGGCGGTGAAGGTCCTGTGTGAGTGCCTGGAGGCGGTTGGAGGATGGATGGCGGCTAACAGATTGAGGTTGAATCCTGACAAGACAGAAGTACTGTTCCTGGGGGACAGGGTGCGGGCGGGTGTGGGGGACTCCCTGGTCCTGAATGGGGTAACTGTGCCCCTGAAGGACCAGGTAAGCAGCCTGGGAGTCATTTTGGACTCACAGCTGTCCATGGAGGCGCAGGTTAATTCTGTGTCCAGGGCAGCTGTCTACCAGCTCCATCTGGTATGCAGGCTGAGACCCTACCTGCCCGCAAACTGTCTCGCCAGAGTGGTGCATGCTCTGGTTATCTCCCGCTTGGACTACTGCAATGTGCTCTACGTGGGGCTACCTTTGAAGGTGACCCAGAAACTGCAATTAATCCAGAATGCGGCAGCTAGACTGGTGACTGGGAGTGGCCGCTGGGACCACATAACACCGGTCCTGAGAGAACTACATTGGCTCCCAGTACGTTTCCGAGCACAATTCAAAGTGTTGGTGCTGACCTTTAAAGCCCTAAACGGCCTCGGTCCTGTATACCTGAAGGAGCGTCTCCACCCCCACCGTTCAGCCCGGACACTGAGATCCAGCGCCGAGGGCCTTCTGGCGGTTCCCTCACTGCGAGAAGCAAAGCTACAGGGAACCAGGCAGAGGGCCTTCTCGGTAGTGGCGCCCGCCCTGTGGAACGCCCTCCCAGCAGAGGTTAAGGAGATGAACAACCATCTGACATTTAGAAGATACCTGAAGGCAGCCCTATTTAGGGAAGCTTTTAACCTGTGATATTTTAATGTATTTTTATACCTGTTGGAGGCCACCCAGAGTGGCTGGGGAGACCCGGCCAGATGGGCGGGGTACAAATAAAAGAATTATTATTATTATTATTATAAATGCATATTCAGTCATCGTCCACCCCGACCATAGCTGTCAACTTTCGGATTTGAAAATAAGGGATTTTCCAAAGCTTTCGGATTTGAAAATAAGGGATGCTGCGAGGGTGGTGCAGTGGCACCAAGCATCCTCGCCACCCTGCGCTCCAGAGGCTGTGCGCGAACGGGTGAGCGAAAGAGCGAGCGCGTAGATGGCAGGCAGGCTGGCTGTCTGGTTGGGCATGAGGGCCTGGCTGCACAAGGCATGCAAGCTCCGCCCCCAGTCAGTCTCAGACTCCTTATTGGCAGCCGAGCAACGCAGCTGAGGAGCCTCCCTGGCCAGCAGGGAGGGAGAGGAGCTGCTTCCTTTGAAATTCGGGAAATCTAAGGGATATCAACAATCCGGGATGGCATTGGAATAAGGGAGTTTCCCGCAAAAAAAGGGAGGGTTGACAGCTATGACCCCAATACATACACACACACACACACACACACACACACACAGAGAGAGAGAGAGAGAGAGAGGGGGGGGGAGGGAGCTCTATGCACAGCTAGAGATTTCAGGGCATCTGCACCAACATTTCAGCCATTTCTTTTTTCAGGGCTGCTAGAAGCAAGTCAAAGCATTGCCAAGATCACAAGAAAGGAAAAGGATTTCCTGCAGTATCCCCCCAAATCTTCATTGAGTTGAGGGGGCTACAGCTTAGGAATCCCATGCTACCAGTAGGGGCAATAAGAAACATCCGCACTTATCTTTTGCCCCATGCTTTCTAGGCACATGTCTGCACTTTAAAGTGCCATGTCCAACCAAGTGTGTGTGTTGTTGTTGTTTTGCCTGAATGCTTTCGCCAGGAAGACACTGCCCTTTAACACTGAATCCGAGCAAACAGTGGGTTTTCCCTGGGAAGGAAGTGGGGCAGAGCCATGCATTCTAGGCACGGGACAAGCAGAAGTGTGGAAAAGCTCTTTGTGTCGATCCCACAGCTATTCATATGCCCCAGGCATCCCTCCAGAAGACCTCTGGCCAGAAAACTGCCCTTCTTCTTTCCTCATGATGCCTCCGATAGAAAAAAATAATGCAAATGCTCTACATGGAAGCCAGTGAAAACCAGCTGTGCCCTGGTGAGCTGTGGGATTACCAGGGGAGGGGGGGCGCATAATATCTGAAGGGCTGTCCCAGGGAAGATGGTGCAAGCTTGTTTTCTGCTACTCCAGAAGGGAGGACCTAAACCAACGTCGTTTACCTTCCCACTGCAGTGGTACCTATTTATCTACTTGCACTGGTGTGCTTTCAAACTGCTAGGTTAGCAGAAGCTGGGGCAGAGGAATGGGAGCTCACCCCATCGTGGGGATTCGAACCACTGACCTTCTGATCAGCAAGCCCAAGAGGCTCAGTGGTTTAGACCACAGCACCACCTGCGTTCATGTTACAAGAAAGGAGATCCCTGTTAGGAAAAACTTTATGATGGTAAGAACTGTTCAACAGTAGAATGGATTCCCTTGGAAGCCGGTGGCCTCCCCTTCACTGGAGATTTTTAAGCAGAAGTTGGGTGACCCTCTGTCAGGGATCCTTTAGCTGTGATTCCTGCATTCCAGGGGCTTGGACTCAATGACCCATGGGAGTCCCTTCCAACTTTACAAGTCTTTGAGTGGGAGCACTGAGCTCTGAGTCTGCCACAAATGCTTGAGGCCTGTCAGCACTTGCCTCCAGACCTCCCACAGGAAGTGCCAGCAGATGGGCTTCATCAAATGGGCGTTCACCAGCAGTGACTACTCTTCCAATTGAAAAAGTTGGCCCAGTAAAATATGCCATCTTGCACTCTGCCTTTAACACTTGCAGATGCCTGGCTGCAAGACGCCACCCCCTCTTTCACCCCTAGTCCAGGGCTCAGGAGAGCAGTGCAAAGACTAAGCCAGGCTGGCCCAAGCCATTGGGCTACCAGAAGGGGGAGAGGAAATTTCACCCTCCCTGTCAGAAATCTGCCCACCCCTGCCAGTCCAGCTCTGAGTGCTTACAGGGAGCCGCAACCTGTGTTAACAACAGATTCATCTTCGAGTGAATCTAGCAGTCCAGTCTCGGGGGAGGAGCAGTTAGTGGCGGGGAGCCAGGGAGTGCC
Source organism: Darevskia armeniaca (assembly GCA_034641395.1). NCBI lineage: Eukaryota > Metazoa > Chordata > Lepidosauria > Squamata > Lacertidae > Darevskia > Darevskia armeniaca. Next base: position 142,339 of record JAWWNF010001029.1, on the reverse strand, counting down.
AGGTGACCAGGGAGTTGCTGGGAGACCTGGCACCACCCAGCAGACTCGCTCGGAGGGGGAGGCGTCAGTTCCGGCGCAGATATCACGTAGGAGGAGGAGGAATTAGAATACTCGCAGGAGGAGTGCTCGCCTTCAGGCAAGACGGGGTGATGAGTCGCCAGGGATCGGGACTGACCGTTACCCTATCTAAGATAAAAGGCGGTCAGACCCCACCCCAGGTTGCGGGAGCAACACTGTTGGTTGCTAGATCCTGCTGGTGTTCCTGCTTCCGACCTGTCTTGGTTTCCTGCATGTGTTCCTGCCCTGCCCTGGTTTCCTGCCTGTGTACCTGTTCCTGACCTTGCCTGACGCCCTGCCCTGCACCTAGCTTCAGCTACATCGGATTGTCTCCACGTTGAACCTTTGGACCACGGACCGGATTTGGACCTTGCCTCTCAGGTAACCCATGGGACCAGCACAGTAGCCATCTAATGCTCTTTGAAAGCCATCTAAGTTGGCACCCATCTCTGTGGAAGGAATAATAATAATAATAATAATAATAATAATAAATTTATTTATTATTTGTACCCCGCCCATCTGGCTGGGTCTCCCCAGCCACTCTGGGTGGCTTCCAGCAAACATTAAAATACATTAACACATCACAGATTAAAAACTTCCCTAAACAGGGCTGCCTTCAGGTATTTTCTAAATGTCATGTAGTTGTTGATCCCTTTAACCTCTGCTGGGAGGGCGTTCCACAGAGCAGGCGCCACTACCTAGAAGACTCTCTGCCTGGTTCCCTGTAGCTTTGCTTCTCGCAGTGAGGGAACTGCCAGAAGGCCCTCGGCGCTAGATCTCAGTGTCCGGGCTGAACGTTGGTGGTGGAGACGCTCCTTCAGGTATACAGGACCGAGGCCGTTTAGGGCTTTAAAGGTCAGCACCAACACTTTGAATTGTGCTCGGAAACGTACTGGGAGCCAATGTAGATCTCTCAGGACCGGTGTTATGTGGTCCCGGTGGCCACTCCCAAGTTCCATAGCTATGTTTAGCTATGTGCTGCATGAATCAATCCTTTCTTTTATCTGTCCTGAATCTTCCAGCAGCAACAACACAGAGCAAATTGCTCATGGGAAGTATGGAGTGAAGAGTATGAAGCATCTCTGTGAGCTTTCTGCTTCATGTTGAGAGCCGAACCTGAGATGGCCTCACCCCATTTCCTGAGCGAGATTGTAAGAGAGCTGGACGGGACTGGCAACTTTCCCCAACCTGGCACCCTTCAGATGTTTTGGACCACAACTCCCATTGGCCTCAGACAGGATAAGTGTAGTATTCTGCAGCTGATGGGATAGTCCAAAGTATGTAGATGGTGTCGGGTTGAGAAAGGTCTCTTCTCCACATTCCTGCATTGGCATTGTATCTCAAGCTCTTCCCAGAAGGAAGGGGTGAAACCAAAGAATGGGGTGGAGCAAGGCACGTTCAGGGTCTGCCAACTGGAGAGACATCAGCCTGCTCATTTCAGAGCCAGTTCCCGAAGGGAGGCTGCAAACTCAGGAGTGATTTTCCTGCTGACCCTGCCAGGAAATCTGATTAATGGTTTCATCAATATAGTGCATTTATACATCAGGAGGGAGTAATGCGGATGGTGCAAAAGGGCCTCTTGTAAAACCAGCTTGCACAGGCTCAGCAGCCAGCTACGTCCAGCCCCACAGGGCTCTTGGTTGCATGTGCTGCCCTGCCCATCCCTGCCCATGCACCCTTCCTGAATCAGAAGTCACCAAATTGCTCAGGCAGCCGGTCTGAGCTTCCTTCTCACGGCTTGTGCCCGGCTACTTCCCCTCGCGGCAGCCACTCAAAGCACTCCTTGCACATTGGAATCAGCAAAAGCATGAAACACCGTGTTTCCCCTATTTTAAGACACCGTCTTATTTATTGTTTTCCTCAAGAAAACGCACTATGGCTTATTTTCAGGGGATGTCTTATTTTTATTACATAAGCATGCCCTGGCAAGGCCACGCTCGAGTTCTGGGGCTGCGAAGGACGGGACGGGCGCAGAGCTCTTTGCTTGCTTGCTGGCAGCGGGGGGAGAATCCAAGCTGAGCTTTGAGGAAACGGGCACCAGAGAGACCCGCTTTCGCTGGGCACTCTCTCCTGCTGCTCCGCCGCCGCCTTCCCTCCTCGAAACTCGACAGAAGCCTTGTTTTCCAAGGGGCCTCTTGGGCGACGCGCGGGGCGGCTCGGGGGATTTCGTCGTGGCGGCGAGCAGGGAAAGCCCATGCCGCCTTCCCTCTCCACCACGGCAGCCGCGCCATGCGCTCTGCGCCGAGCGGAGTTGGGTGAGCGCGGGGGCAAAGAGACCTTCAGAGTGCCTTTGTCGCGCCCGCTGCCCCTTCCTGTGCGCCCTGCTCTGCAGAGTTCCTGAGTGCTGCTTCTGGGGCTGACTGGTTTTGGTGACTGGACATCCTGCCCCGCCTTTTCCTTGGCGCCCTCCAGAACTGCGCCTATCACTATGGCTTATTTTCGGGGCACGGCTTATATTTCGCAAATGCGAAAAAATCCTGCTATGGCTTATTTTATGACTACGTCTTAAAATAGGGGAAATTGGGACATTTCCTTGAGTTTTGAAAAAAGGCACCAGCGGGTAGTACCAGCTGTCAGGGCACGGGCCAGCAGCAGTGGGGAATCCTGCTAGCAGTCTAGGCAGCTTTCAGAAATATATCCCTGCCGCAGGGTAGCTTGAAAGGGGCTGGGTGACCAAGCAAGTGGAAGGCTGCCTGGTCCAAGCCCAGTTTAAAGAGAACGACCCCTAAGAAGGGTGAGTTTTGGAGTTGCCCATCCACAGACAGCAGCCATCAGACAGTAAACTGAACAGGCCTCCCTCCCAGTCACAATCTGTCTCAAGATGCATTTTGCCTCTAGCTAAATTGTAGTAAATATTTCTCAATTTGCATATTATTAGCATACACAGATTTTATGCGAACCACTGCCTTCTATGCATTTCCATAGGATGCCTCAGTGGCCTCCCCAAAGATTCACCTTCAGGGAGGAGAGATTGATGGCCGGAGGGTGAGGAACGCCACACGCAGCAATCTTTCCAGCAGCTGCAAGCCTCAGCCTCTGCTATATTTTAATGCACCAATATTTCTCCAGGATTATGCTCAGTCACTTCTTGGCCTGTTATCACTCAGCTGGGTATTTTATGTGGCTGCAAAAAAGGCAGGCCGTTCCCACCACTTGGGCAGCCAAGAGCAGGAGGCATCTGGGCAGCGATGGAAAAGGCAATGAAGAATTTCTTCCAGCAATGAAGAAATAAGGCACGCTGCTTGCAGAGAATGTGTGAGGCTCGCCGCCCAACCGGGCAAATTTCCTGCACTGGAGTGAACGGTTCTTACACATCATGTTTCTCCTCCCATGGAAGTTTGTTTGGCCATCCATGGATCCTCCTCAGGGAAAGGCAGTCTGAAGCTAGATGAACCAATGGTCAGATTCGGTACAAGTCATACCCTCCAACATTTCTCCCATGAAAATAGGGACGTCCTATTCAACAGCAACAGCAACAACCCCAGTCATTCTGGGCGGCTTCCAATATATATAAAAACATAATAAAACATTAAACACTAAAACCTTCCCTATACAGGACTGCCTTCAGTTGTCTTCTAAAGGTTGTATATTTATCTCCTTGGAACAGGGGTTCCATGACTCCATACCCTCCAACATTTCTCTGATGATAATAATAATAATAATAATAATAATAATAATAATAATAATAACTTATTATTATTTATACCCCGCCCATCTGGCTGGGTTTTCCCCAGTCACTCTGGGCGGCTTTCAACAGAACATTAAAATACAATAATCTATTAAACATTAAAAGCTTCCCTAAACAGGGCTGCCTTCAGATGTCTTCTAAAGGTCTGGTAGTTGTTGTTCTCTTTGACATCTGAAGGGAGGGCGTTCCACAGGGCGGGTGCCACTACCGAGAAGGCCCTCTGCCTGGTTCCCTGTAACTTGGCTTCTCGCAGTGAGGGAACCGCCAGAAGGCCCTCGGCACTGGACCTCAGTGCCCGGGCAGAATGATGGGGGTGGAGACGCTCCTTCAGGTATACTGGACCGAAGCCATTTAGGGCTTTAAAGGTCAGCACCAACACTTTGAATTGTGCTCAGAAACATACTGGGAGCCAGTGTAGGTCTTTCAAGACCGGTGTTATGTGGTCTTGGCGGCCGCTCCCAGTCACCAGTCTAGCTGCCGCATTCTGGATTAGTTGTAGTTTCCGGGTCACCTTCAAAGGTAGCCCCACGTAGAGCGCATCCAAACAACAACAACAACAGCAGCAGCAGCAACAACAACAACAACAAAAACCCCAGTCATTCTGGGCAGCTTCCATCATATACAAAAACATAATAAAACATTAAACACTAAAACCTTCCCTATACAGGACTGCCTTCAGTTGTCTTCTAAAGGTTGTATACTTATCTCCTTGGCACAGGGGTTGCATGACTCCATACCCTCCAACATTTCTCTGATGAAAATACGGACGTCCTAAGGAAAACCGGGGCATTCCAGGAACAAATCAGAAACCGGGATGGCTTCTGTAAATCCGGCGACTGTCCTTGGAAAATAAGGACACTTGGAGGGTCTCATAAGGCAGAGCCTATGCTCCTATTCCTTTAGTGTGGATTTCTTACAAGGTGACACCATAGCTGTCAACTTTCGGATTTGAAAATAAGGGCTTTTTTCAAACTTTCAGATTTGAAAATAAGGGATGCCAAGAGGGCAGTGCAAAGGCACCAAGTAGCCTCGCCACCCTGCGCTCCAGAGGCTGCTCGCGAACGAAAGAGCGAGCGCGTAGACAGCAGGCAGGCTGTCTGTCTGGTTGGGCGTGAGGGTCTGGCTGCACAAGGCATGCAAGCTCCGCCCCCAGTCGGTCTCAGACTCCTTATTGGCAGCCGAGCAACACAGCTGAGGAGCCTCCCTGGCCGGCAGGGAGGGAGAGGAGCTGCTTCCTTTGAAATCCGGGAAATTTAAGGGATATCAACAATCCGGGATAGCAGTGGGAAACGGCATTGGAATAAGGGAGTTTCCCACCAAAAAAGGGAGAGTTGACAGCTATGGGTGACACAACGCACCTCTCGGAAGACACCAAAATTAAGTCCCACAGAAGGTCTGGTTGGGTGTCCCCAAATCCCAGGCAAGTTGACATGGGTTTGCTTGAGGATATGTACACACTTGTGTACACACACACACACACACACACACACACACACACACACACACAGGCTTCTGGACTCTGCAATACCTTCTTGAAATATGAATCTAACCTCCCCTCCCCTGTTTTAAATTAAAGAGCGCCAACCCTTTCAAGGTGTTTGTCATTAAGCAGACTGATTTTCCATCTGCCTACTTTCAGACTGGTCCAGACAAGCTGATAAATTCGGCTTTAATACTAGGCCATGAAAAACGTCTAACTTTGCCAACATTTAAATAAATGATCAATGGCCAGCTTTTTGCTCCCTTGGAAAGGACGGCAACCGCACCAGACGAAGCTCTTCCAGCTGGGCCCGGACTCTACCTCGGAGTGAGGAACCAGGAATTGATGTCGCTCATCTCCAGCTAATGGCATATTCAGCCCCCGTTTCTGAAGAGGTTCCAGGTCTGAACTGTGATCTGCTGCGCTCATGCCGAAGTAATCCTAATTTAATGCACCCGGATTCACTCGCTGGAAAATTCAGCTGGTGTTCAGCTCAGCGTGTGAAATGGTGTGCAAATCACATGGCCAGAGAGGATGCATGTCTTTGAGGACCCAAAGGATGCCGTGTTCAAATGGGCATCCCTAGAAGGGGGCCCAGAGCATAGCTGTCAACTTTTGGATTTGAAAATAAGGGATTGTTTCAAACTTTCGGATTTGAAAATAAGGGATGCCGCAAGGGTGGTGCAATGGCACCAAGTAGCCTCGCCACCCTGCGCTCCAGAGGCTGCGCACGAATGGGTGAGCGAAAGAGCGAGCGCGTAGACGGCAGGCAGGCTGGCTGTCTGGTTGGGCGTGAGGGTCTGGCTGCACAAGGCAAGCTCCGCCCCCAGTCGGTCTCAGACTCCTTATTGGCAGCCGAGCAACGCAGCTGAGGAGCCTCCCTGGCCGGCAGGGAGGGAGAGGAGCTGCTTCCTTTGAAATCCGGGGAATTTAAGGGATATCAACAATCCGGGATAGCAGCGGGAAACGGCATTGGAATAAGGAGTTTCCTGCAAAAAAAGGGAGGGTTGACCGCTATGCCGAAGAGAGAAATCCACAGATGCATCCAGCACAAAAAATGATGCGCACCTGCCACAGCCGTGACAAGCATCCTCGAGCCTCGACGGGGAAGTCACTTCCAGGGGCACTTGGACAAAGCTGAGAGGGGAGGCAGGTTTGCGTTTTGTCCCCCCGTGGCGGGTTGGCACCAGCAATCAAAGCACCCACTCCAGCAGCAGGTGCTTCAGGGGGAGTACTGAGGAGCTATGGAGCCTGGCACCCCCTGCCCCCAAGGGCTCTGCTGCTGCGCTTGGGCTGAGGTGCCTCAGGGACAGGCATAGGCCTCAGGTGGCCAAGCACCAGACTCCTCTCTCCTGCCAACCCTGTACCTGGTCGCCTCCGGCGTGGAGGGCAGGGGGGACTCTGGCTCCAGAGCCAGCAGCAGAGACACCAGCCCTCCTCCCCTCAGAGCTGCCTGGGGCTCCTTCTCAGGGCCGTCTTAAGCATATCCGGCACCGTGGTGCAAAGCTCCCTCCGGTGCGCCTGCCCCCCCCCCCCGTTTCCAGAGTTGTCCACCATTTTTTAGGGAGGACGGTGCTGCCGGTGGGACTGGAGGAGGTGGGCAGCAGCTGGAGGACGGCTTCTCCAGCAGGGAAGAGGTGGAGGCTGGACGCGGTGCCTCCCAGCTCAGCTGGCCACTTCGTGCCACTGTGGCCATGGCAGACGGAGGCTCTGGGCGTGGCACTGCTTCACACGGCATGGCGGAGGCGGGCGAGGGCAGCGAGCTGATGCCAGGAGGCACGGCGTCCAGTCTCCGCCTCTTCCCTGGCGCCCTCCAGGACTTGGCGCCCTGGCGCCCCGCACCACTAGCCTCTATGGGTAAGACGCCACTGCTCCTTCTCTTAAAGTGGGCCAGCCTGCAAGTCCAAAGTAAGAAGGCGGGCGCTGGAAAAATCTGGCCTTGGCTGGGGCTGGACGAAGCCCGACCCATCCGGACCTCCACCCTCTCAGTCCCCTGATGGGGCAGACAGGTCAGTGGGCGGGCGGGTGGGCGGGCTCTTTAGCTCTCCTCCATAAAATGAGCACAGCATGGTGGAGGTCACAAAGAGGGGGGCATGCTCTCATCCCACACGTGAAGCTGGGGGCAGGCAGACCCTCCAAGTGTCCTTATTTTCCAGGGACATTTCTGATTTAGAGAAACCGTCCCAGTTTCTGGTTTGATCCCAGAATGTCCCGCTTTTCCTTAGATGTCCCTATTTTCATTGGAGAAATGTTGGCAGGTATGGAGTTATCTAACCCCAAGCCGCCTGAAGGATATCCTGTATAGGGAAAGTTTTTTAAAATGTTTAATGTTTTATTATGTTTCTACATGTGTTGGAAGTTGCCCAGAGTGGCTGGGGCAACCCAATAAGATGTGTGGGGTAGAAATAGTAAAATTATCATTATGGAATGGGAGCTTTCATCGGAGAAATGTTGGAGGGTATGGGCAGGCAAGAGGCTGCAAGGCGGGGGGCACCATCTTCCAGCTCAGCTCAAACCGTCTTGTGCCAGCCCTGGATAAGTGGTTGCACAGCATCGACATGCGCCAGCCTCCTCTGGACAGACCCCTTCCTGGGGCAGGCGTGACTCGCCAGTTCCCCCGTCTCCTTGCAACCCCTCCCCGCTCAAGAGCAGCGGTGCTGGGGCACATTCATCACCCCCCTTCCACGTGGAGCCATCTGGATGAGGCTGGCCCTCCTGCCACACCACGGAGGATTGTTAACACAAAGCATATGCCGCCTTTGAAATTAATAATAATTTTCACCCTCGCCAGCTGCTAGTAATTGGCTTCACTTTCACACAGATAACGGAGAGCAGCAGTGTGGAAATCCAGCATCTCCTCTCATGACGCAGCAGCCCATTCAGGGGAAGGCTGAGACGCTCTTCCAAGGGAGGCGCAGCTGGGACAGGGCTGTCCCTGGGCCACAACACAGGGCCTCTGGCTTTCACAGGCAGAAGCATCAGTCACTCAGGCAGCACACAAGGCCCTCCCCTCCCCCCCCCCCCCGACAAGCATGCAAAACTCCTCTGGCTTCCTTTCCTGCACTCAGGTTTAGCGAATTTATTTATTGCATTTCTATCTCACCTTTTTCTCCAAGGAGCTCACAATGGCTTCCTACATACTTACTTACTTACTGGTACTTACTTGCTTACTTACTTACTTACTTACTTACCGTACTTACTTACTTATTTACTTATTTATTTATTTACTTACTTAATTATTTATTTACTTTTTTATTTACTTATTTACTTACTTATTTACTTACTTACTTACTTATTTATCTTTTTGTTCGTTTTATGGAAAAACATACAAACATACAAACATTCTTATCCAATCATAACTTTTTCTTAACATCTTGGGTTGACTTCCCCCCATCTGAATTTCATTTGTAAGCCGTCTTTAAAAAAGAAAAAACTGTCATACAAACTTAATTCTAATCTTAAATGCTTTCAAAACGAAAACTTAACCTAAAATCTAAATACACACCAAGAACCTATAACAACTTCCCTAAGGTATTTTAATTGCTCCTGCCAACCTAGCAGTTCGAAAGCACATCAACGTGCAAGTAGATAAATAGGTACCACTGCAGCGGGAAGGTAAACGGCGTTTCCGTGCGCTGCTCTGGTTCGCCAGAAGTGGCTTAGTCATGCTGGCCACATGACCTGGAAGCTGTCTGCGGACAAACACCGGCTCCCTCGGCCTATAGAGCGAGATGAGCGCGCAACCCCAGAGTCGTCCGTGACTGGACCTAACGGTCAGGGGTACCTTTACCTTTACCTTTTTATGGAGGGGGCAGAGACAGCCAAGGCTCTTTTGGCCTGCCCAGTTCCTGCCTCTGCCCACTTTGGATTTGGGGCCATCCTGGGTTTAACTGGTTGCTTTAGGGCCAAGGAAGAATGTCTGGCCTTTCAAGCAGTTTTGTGCCAGGAGGGAGCAGGTGGGTTATCTATTAAAGGTGTGAGGAACCTCAGGCGGTGTGATGGCCTGGGATTCAGACTCAGATGCTGAACCTGAGGGATCCCAGCCTGCACAGGATTCCCCGCCTCCAGAACCAGCAGAGCCGGGGCTGGGGCCTGAGTCTGAAGGGTCCTCACCTGTGCTGGATCCTCAGGAGCAGGCATCTGCTGAGTCTGCTCTGGCTCCTGATGGGATGGAGGACCCATTGCCTGCAGGTGCTCCACTCCCAGCCCTGTCAGGGGAAGCTGAGGTTGCCTCTGGGTCCGGTAACCCTCCAGCCTCTCCTGAGCTGCAGAGCCTCAGGGCAGAGAGGCGAAGGGAACTGAGTTCCTGCAGGAGGAGTGCTTGCCTCCAAGTCAGGAGAGGCAAGTCACCTGAGGATCAGGGCCGCCCTATGCCTCGGGGCAGATAAAAGCCGGCCAGCCCCAGCCCCAAGTTGCAGGAGCAACATTGTTGGTGACCAGTTCCTGCTTGAAACCTGTCCTGCTTTCCTGCCTGAGCTCCTGACCCGCCCTGGTTCCCTGCTTGCCTACCTGTTCCCGACTTTGCCTGACTCCCTGCCCTGCACCCAGCTTCAATGAGTATGGACTGCCTTTACGTTGTACCTCTGACCACGGACCGGACTTGGACCTCGCCTTTCAGGTAACCCACGGGACCAGCACAGGCAGGGATGGACTTTGGTCGTTGACATTTCAGTGGTGCCCTGTGCGAGGTCAACATTTGGTGCCCCCTGCCTCTCACCTTCTGTTCTGTGTGTGCACCACATCATAGTTTCAACACCCCAAGGTGCCCCCTCGACTCGGCACCCAGTGCAGGGGAACCTGTCACGCTGCCCTAAATCCACCTCTGTCTCAGGCCCAGGGGTCAGGTGAGCTGATTCTGAAAAAAGCTGGATTGGAGTTGCTGGAACAGCAACAAATGTCCCTGTTTTGCTATTTATTCATTGCATTTAACCCCCTTTTTCCCCCTCCAAGGATCTCAAGGTGGCAAACATGGTTCTCCGCCTCCTCACAACAAACCTGTGAGGTTTCTGGCCCTGGGCTTGTGGGTTCCTCTTTGAAAACTCTGCAGGAATTCACAAATGCATCGCACAGGGCATGTCGTAATTTCTTCTTCAAAAATAGCTTTTATTATAAAGGAGATTATAAAACAACATGCAAGGATCTACATTGCCTTGACATTTTGCAATTTCAACTGCTGTAGCAATAGACGTTCCCAAGTGACGGCCAAAGGATGACATTTGAGTATGACATTGTTATCTATCATACATTCTGCAATACTAGCTTCCAAGATTGTGGGAATATCTCCCCCCACCCACCCCCTAAAAATATGCACCAATAGCTGCCAAATCTCATTTCCAGATATTGACAGGAGTATTCCTTCCAAGATCTTTCTTCTATGTCTTTTAGAAAGATTTGCTAGTGTTGCTTAGTAAATAAGTCTCCTCCTCCTCCTTCATCCCACCTCCATCTTTTTGATATAAACCTCTTCAGGTTATCTCCATCGCTTTCTGTTGTTTGCTTCCTTCTTTCACATCAGCCCTGTTGTTAGTTTCCCAGTCAACCCACTGGAATTGGTGGTTGTCCCCTTGGTCTTTTGAAACTGTGGGGTCTCCACACTAAGGGCTCATCCACACTAAGCCCTGCACTTTCTCAGCGGAAAACCCAAATTGCTGTTTGTTCTGATTCAGCATGAAAGAGCAGGTTTCCTGGGGAAAGAAGTGGAGCAAACAAATGTGTTTGGACACGGATCAGGAAAGAGAAGACCTGTGCCTAGAATATATTTGCGAATAAGCCCTAACATTGCTTTATTGCTTTATTCTATCAGTTTGAGTCGTCTCTTGCTACATATCCTGCATATTTCTGTTTTAACTTTGCAGCCTTTTCCACTACTGTATATCCACACTCAGGCTGTGGACAAACACAATTTCTTTTATATATATATATATATATATATATATATATATATATATATGCGGGTGGCGCTGTGGGTTAAACCACAGAGCCTAGGGCTTGTCGATCAGAAGGTCAGCGGTTCGAATCCCCGCGATGGGGTGAGCTCCTGTTGCTCGGTCCCTGCTCCTGCCAACCTAGCAGTTCAAAAGCACGTCAAAGTGCAAGTAGATCAATAGGTACTACTCCGGCGGGAAGGTAAACGGCGTTTCCGTGCGCTGCTCTGGTTTCGCCAGCAGTGGCTTAGTCATGCTGGCCACATGACCCGGAAGCTGTACGCCGGCTCCCTTGGCCAGTAAAGCGAGATGAGCGCCACAACCCCAGAGTCGTCCGCAACTGGATCTAACGGTCTGGGGTCCCTGGTAGCAAGAACCATGAAGCAAAATGAAAGGCAGAAACAAAACCATTCTTCCGTCGCAAGATTGGATGGAATGGGTCCACAGGATGTTCTAGAAACCAATAAGATTTGGAGGGGGACAAATTCCTCCAAACAGATTTGTATTCAGATGTCAGAAACAAACAAAATGGCTGTATATTTGCAGGACACTCATAAAGAAGGATGAGTGGAAAGCCAGGCCACCCCATCTACATGGGTGTGGAGCAGCGCTCTCAGAGGAAGGGAAAAACCAGCCCAAGCAGAATTTGGCAAGTTTATAATTATAGGGGACTAGTTGAATTAAGCCCATTAATAATGGGCGCTAGCGGCGGCGACGGGGACCCGAGGCGCTTCCTTCTCCCCGCCTCAGGCGGCCAAGCCACCACCATGGCGGAGCCGCCTGTTGCCGCTGCCCCGCCGGCAGCCCCGGCGACGGCCGCCCTCCCCGCCGCCACCACGGGCGGCTGAGGCGGGGAGAAAGAAGGGAGGGGGAGAAGCAGCAGCGCGCGGGGAGCGGCCGCCATTGCAGCTGAAGCGGAGAGGTTCGGAGGCTCGCGCTGCGCTCCAACCTCAGGCTCCTCCTCCTCTCTGCGCTCCAATCCGTGTGTCAGTGGAGCGCATGCGCAGTTGCGATTTCCACTGACACACGGACGGTGGACGCAGGAACACAGGGAGATTATTATAGAGGATTGGCCGGTGGGGGTGGGATGATGTACCAGCTAATTCTTTACTTGACACAGAGAAGACATGAACAATTGCTTAAGAACAACAACTGGGGCATCTGGCTGGCCACTGCAAGAACAGGATGCTGGACTAGATGGGCTATTGGCCGGATCCAGCAGGCTCTCCTGATGTTCTTAGAGTGTTGGACTAGGACCGGGGAGACCGGGGTTCAAATCCCCACTCAGCCATGAGGCTCTTTGGGTGATCTTGCGCCAGACACTCACTCTCAGCCTAACCCACCTGGCAGGGGTGTTGTTGGGATTGAAGAAGGACGGGGAGAACCATATACACATAGCTGTCAACTTTCGGATTTGAAAATAAAGGATGCCGCAAGGGCGGTGCAATGGCACCAAGTAGCCTCGCCACCCTGCGCTCCAGAGGCTGCGCGCGAACGGGAGAGCGAAAGAGCGAGCGCGTAGACGGCAGGCAGGCTGGCTGTCTGTCTGGTTGGGCGTGAGGGTCTGGCTGCACAAGGCATGCAAGCTCTTCCCCCAGTCAGTCTCAGACTCCTTATTGGCAGCCGAGCAACGCAGCTGAGGAGCCTCCCTGGCCGGCCGGGAGGGAGAGGAGCTGCTTCCTTTGAAATCCGGGAAATTTAAGGGATATCAACAATCCGGGATAGCAGCGGGAAACGGCATTGGAATAAGAGTTTCCCGCAAAAAAGGGAGGGTTGACAGCTATGCATATATACCACCTTGAGTTCCTCACTGGATATAAAGGCAATAAATAAATAAATATGAATCCATTGTCAACATTTCAACGAGTTGATTTAGTTACGCAACCATAGCACCGGTTCTTGTGAAGCTCTGTTCAGGCGAAGGGATGCTCCCCTTTGGAAAAGCGTCTATGAGGTGTAGCCCAGATCTTACCTTCCGTGGCAGATGAGCCCTGAGGGGGAGCACACGGAATGTCTCCATGCAACCACATCGCAGACTGTGGAGGTGGGTGTGAGTGGAGGCTGCTCCGAGACAATTGCATGATGTGGCTGACAGATTATATATAAGAGGAATCTCTTCAATTTGCATAATTTGCCTTAGTTTTGTAAAACAGCGCAGAGCATGTGAGCGGAAACAAGCAACCCATACCAGGTACTACAGAGACAGGCCAGGGGGTGCAGGGCTGCCATGTGGCTGCAGCTGTCTGCAGGGGCGGAGGAAGGGGGTGCGGTGGGTGCGGGGCGCCCCGGGTGTCACCACTGAGGGGGGTGACAAAATGGCACTCACCACACGGCCTGCAGCACGCCCGAGCCATGCATCTCTCCATAGGTGGCTTGGGCGCATGCAGGCTCTGTCCTGCCCAAACAGTCCGCCTGCTGCCTCCTGCCCCCCAGCTGTAGGGCGGCTGAGTGGGAGGAGGCAGGCAGACTCCGGAGGTCCTGCGGTGCACCCCGCCCCTATGGGCAGCTCGCCCCGCCCCGCTCCTGGGCACGCCGCCCCAGGCGCCCGAGCGGCTTCCTCCACTACTGGCTGTCTGGAAAAGTTGAGGGCCCATTTATGCCCAACATTTCCAGAATTTTGAAGGAATTCAAAACCCTTGAAGGATTCCTTGATTGCAGAGTAGGGCCCCATCCTCCTGCTACATCCTTAAAGAGTGTCGTAAGTTTGGGGAGGTGTCAGTCTGGACGACGGCCTGAGTCCCTTCCAACCCGGGTAATTTGCATGAGCTGAGCTCGGAAGCAAACTGGAAGCTGGAGACGTAGAGACCTGCTTGGTCTGCGCTAGATCCAAAGCTATGACTAACGGAGGACGCGGATGGCGCTGTGGTCTAAACCACAGAGCCTAGGGCTTGCCGATCAGAAGGTCAGAGGTTTGAATCCCCGCGACGGGGTGAGCTCCCGTTGCTTGGTCCCTGCTCCTGCCAACCTAGCAGTTTGAAAGCACGTCAACGTGCAAGTAGATAAATAGGTACCACTCTGGCGGGATGGTAAACGCCGTTTCCGTGTACTGCTCTGGTTCGCCAGAAGCAGCTTAGTCATGCTGGCCTCATGACCCGGAAGCTGTACGCCGGCTCCCTCGGCCAGTAAAGCGAGATGAGCGCCGCAACCCCAGAGTCGTCCGCGACTGGACTTTATGGTCAGGGGTCCCTTTACCTTTTAAGATCTGTGGGGCATTAAGGCTGTCAGCCCCTCCGTCTTATGCTGAGGTTTATAGACTCCACTCGCCTTCATTCCAAGGAAACCAGAACTTGGTTAAGTGCCTGGAACCACTGGAATCTCAAACTGATCAGAATTGAGGTGACGTGGAACAAAGAGGCTCTGTTTGCAGAGGAGGGAAACATGTCCTTTTGCCTGTCTCCTCCCCACTCCCCCTGGTCTCCTCATTCCTCAGCATCCTCCCCCAGCCCTCCTCCCCCCCCCACCCACTCAATCTTTTTCAGCAGTTCTTGTCTTTCCCTCTTAGTCATCATTAGGGTCAGGCTGATCCCGTTAATGGTATTTCCATAATTGAACAAGGAGGATGGCTGTGCAATATCTCGAGAGCTGAAATACTCTCCAGGGCTCCATCAGCTCAGCTTTAATGCAGTTTATTGTTATTTTAGCCTTCGTCAAGTATTCAGCAGGAGCTGGGGGGAAATATGCCAGGCTGACGGGCAGTGAAACGCGGAAACAATTAGCCAAAGAGCTCTTGCACTCGTGCAAGAGGGCAGCGGCGCAGCTGAACTGCCAGTACAAGGACTAGCTCCCTGCCCCTGATATGACCAAACAGCTCCAAGGCCCATGACCTCCCCGGCTCTGCACAAGGATGCACCTGCCACTCACCTTGTCACTTGTCACTTGTCACACGCTATCTTGCAAGGCCATCTCTGCTCAGATGTCAGAGTTGAGCCGGACAAGGAGGAGTGGTGGCAAGCCCCCCCCCCCCCGGTAAGGCTGCACCCATGGAAGAATCTGGGGAAATGGAGGAATTCATACCTGGAGAAGACTGGTGGCGGCACTCCTCAGAAGAGGAAGAATCAGATAGGGAAGTGGAAAGACTTGGACAGGAGGAGGAAGAAGTCGAGCCAGAATCAGGCCCTTGTGAGGAGAGGAACTGGCTGGCCCCCTCCCCTCCTCAGCTGTAGAACGTAGAGCTGAGAGCCGTAGGGAACAATTAGAGGCAGCTGCAGCTCGTAAGAGGCGTTGTCATGAGCTGGCTACTTAAGGAAGGCCGGCTGCTCCATTCACCAGCACCTGCAACTGCTGTGCTGGAGCATGTGGTTGCACTTGCTCGTCCTGTTCCTGTGTTCGTGACTTCGGCTTTCTTACTCCTGGCTTAATCCTGACCTCGGCTTCCTGACTTCTGGCTTGAACCAACTTCGGCTTCTCCTGACCCCAGTACTGATACCTAACCCAGGTTGGTTCCTGACCTGGACTGTTAGACCTCGTTTTTATCTGCATTTGACTGCTGCTCTTCACTGCACCAACCTGTTGGCGCCCTAACATCAGATTCAAGGAATCTGGCACCAAGCTGATCCAAGAGGAGGCCACAATCCAGATGCCAAATGCATATTCTCTGCATCATTTCAGTCGTCTTGCAAGACACAGAGCTCTCTTGTTCTTACCGGTGGAGAGTGAATAATAGAAACTGAATGGTAAAGTTGGATGGGACTCCCAAGGGTCATCTAGACCCACAGCTAAAGAATCCCTGACAGACAGCCACCCAACCTCTGTTCAGAAACCTCCAAGGAAGGAGAGTCCACTGCCTTCCAAAGGAGTCTATTCCACTGTCAAATAGCTTTTACCATCACAAAGTTCTTCCTAATGTTTAGTTGGAATATCTTTTCTTGTTATTTGAATCCATTGGTTGGGTTCCTCCCCTCTGGAACAGCAAACAGAACTGTACAAAGGCTGTAGACCAGGGGTAGGCAACCTAAGGCCCATGGGCCAGATGCGGCCCAATCGCCTTCTCAATCTGGCCCCCGGACGGTCCGGGAATCAGCGTGTTTTTACATGAGTAGAATGTGTCCTTTTATTTAAAATGCATCTCTGGGTTATCTGTGGGGCATAGGAATTTGTTCATTCCCCCCCCCCAAAAAAAATATAGTCTGGCCCACCACATGGTCTGAGGGACGGTGGACCGGCCCACGGCTGAAAAAGGTTGCTGACCCCTGGCATAGAGGCTTCCCTCCTGTTTCACAGAGAGAGGTCCTTGGTGACATCACTTCCAAGGGGGGGGGCAGAGGGAGGAGGCAGGCAGCCCTGCCTCTAGAATTCCCTGGCGTGCTTTCCATCTCACATTTTGAGTCAGCATTTCACTATTCAGAACACAGAGGTAGCAAAGGCTCTAGATGACCCCTAACTTGAATTACCAATTTCAGTGGGCTGTTTTCAGCCTCTCCCTGGGCCAAGAAGCCAGAGTCCACCAGCAAAATATCCAGGGTTTTACAATAGCAGAGATTGGGTGGCAGCAGGAGGTCACCCACTGTTATGTACTGAGCTGAATCCTAGAACAATAGGATCCAAAATGCAGCAGTCTGATTCGTCCACAGGAGCCACCCTATCCAGCTCCAGGTGGAAGTGAATCAGCGACCTGATTGGCCTGCAAGAGCAGCCAATCAGGCTCCTGGATGAAGTGAATCCGCAACCTGATTGACCTACAGGAGTAGCCCGGAATTAGCCAATCACGTGGGGCCCATTGTGTAAATAATGTATATATAGCAGACGTTTTGGGGGAAGATTCATTCCTTGCCTACTATGAGCGGAATAAAGAGCATGAAATTCACATTTGACTCCAAGTATATTTCACCCACCCACCCTCAAAATGCAATAAAGGCAGGGATCCTTTCTCTTTCTGCTGTTATTTCTTCTGAAAAGCGTTTAGATGTGTGCATGCACACGAAAGCTCATACCAAGAACAAACTTAGTTGGTCTCTAAGGTGCTACTGGAAGGAATTTTTTTATTTTGTTTTGACTATGACAGACCAACACGGCTATCTACCTGTAACTAGATGTTTAAAGTGCAACACATCTGCAGGTAAGACGAATGGGGGTGGGGTGGGGTGATGGCTTCAACAGGGGTCAACTGAGTGCTGGATCTGGGCTGGGGGGGGAGTGATGACTGAAGGGGCTTCAAACCTGAGGGGGTTTGTGGTGAGGAGCTAAATATTTTAGCTTATGTATTTTAATATTTGTTGGAGCTAATGTATTTTAATATTTGTTGGAGGCCGCCCAGAGTGGCTGGGGAGACCCGGCCAGATGGGCGGGGTACAAATAAAAAATTGTTGTTGTTGTTGTTGTTGTTATTATTATTATTATTATTATTATAAATATCAAAACCAGATTCAGCCCAGGGTTGGTCGGCAGGCATTTCTGAGGCTTGAAAGGCCCTTGCCAGAGAGGAGGGATAAGAGATCATAAGATTCCCCCTGGAAGAAGGCTGGGGAGGGTTGGGGGGGTTGCTCAGGAGCAACCCCTGAGTAGGAATAAGCTCCAGGGGTGATGAACCCCAAAGCAGCAGAGGGCGAGAGTGGCAAGTGTCCGTCTATTATGGGGCGGCTTTCATGGAATCGGAGCAAAACCCCAGTGGCCAGGAGACCTCCTTGGATCAATAGGTGTTTGGGGTGACCGACTAATGAGCTAAGAGGTGTTAAATGAGCAGAGGAGGCCAAGGGGATCGATGGCGAATGTGAAGGAAAGGCAGCTGGGCCTTGGCAGCTCTCACAGGAAACACTTGTCTGGGTGTTTACGAAGCTCCAGTAATTGCCAATTAATTTCACTCAAGCAACAATAAAGAAGGGGCAGGAAATGGCTGCTTTCGCCAAGGACCTGGGCAAGAGCCCCAGAGGCGAGCTGACATCAGTGAGGTTTCTCTCCATCCCCTGACTCTGGAGAGGCCTGGGTTTCATGTAAATGGGAATAAGAGGGAGGGAGGGAGGGAAGAAATTATCCCCTGCCAGTGAGTGGCACAGAAAGCAGGCCCCTCGGAGGGATGAGGCGGCGTCAGGCCAACTGGCCCTTCTGCATATGATTTTTGCATTAGCTGGGATTCCTGCATTACAAGGGGTTGGACTGGATGCCCTTTGGAGGTCCCTTCGAGAAACGACAATTCTAGGAGTCTTTGATTCCTTGGAGGTTTTTAAACATAGGTCAGGTGGCCATCTGTTGGGGATTCTTTAGCTGATTCCTGCATGGGACAAGATGGTACTTGGGGGGGCTCTTCCAACTCTACAATTCTATTATTCATTCTCTCTCTCTCTCTCTCTCTCTCTCTCTCTCTCTCTCTCTCTCTCTCTCACACACACACACACACACACACACACACACACACACACACACACACACACATACATTTTGGTAACAGATTTATGTCAAGTATGGAGAACCTATAGGAGTCCATCCAAGCCATGGGGGGGGGGGGGCAGGTAACCACTCAATGTAATTTTATATTGCAGTGGTTCTCAAACTTAATCTGTCCCGGAAGTCTGTTCCAAGACCAAAGCGTTCCAAAACCAAGGCACGCTTTCCCATAGAAAGTAATGTAAAACAGATTAATCTGTTCCATACTTTTAAAAACAACCCCTAAAACACCAATTTAACACCTATTTTACTATCTAATGAGACAAGTCATGGGGGAGAAGAGGGCTGTTGATGGCTACTAGTTGAACGCAGTAATGCTTCTGAATACCAGTTGCTGGAAACTACTAGAAGGAAAAGTGCTCTTGTGCTCGAATCCTGATTGCAGGGCAGCCATCTGTTTGGCCATTGTGAGAACAGGATGCTGGACCAGATGAGCCCCCTTTGGTCTGATCCAGCAAGCTCTTCTTATGTTCTTATGCTACATAAGAAGAGCTTGCTTATGCTACGTTCTTAGCTGAAATTATTTTTTTGCGGAAAATTAATCTCTGCTTTCAGAAATTGCCCTTGTTCCTTGTTGACGAACATTCACAATTATTATGGCCTCTAAGAAAAGAAAGAGCCGCTTTGTCTCTTGCAAGAAAGAAGTAAGATCCTGCCTGGGGAAAGTGTTTCGCAGATGCTCGGAGATTAAATATGTAAAGAAGAATCTTAGCTCCTTGGCTAAGATTGGAGGTGGAGTGGGAGGCAGCCCCACAAGTCTTTTCCAAATGGTGATGAAGAAGAAAACTTGTTTTGCTTGTTTTGTTTGCTGGGGGGGGGGGAGGTCACCTTTTTAATTGACTCCTGCAGGGCAGACACCTCCTTTATGCGGAAATATTTCAGCAAGCCATCAGCATGCCCCCTTGTAACCTTAGGAGCACATGATGGTCACCACAGTAAATTGTGGTTCCGAACATTTTTTACTAACAGGCTTGCTAATAAAGTCTAACACAGTGGTTCCCAATGAGGTGTCCGGGGACCCCTGGGGGTCCGCAGAATGCACCCAGGGGGTCCACTCATGGACGAGTTACATGGCAACATGTGCAAATGGCTTTAGATACCTACAGGGGAACCCCGAGTTGCGGACGTAATCCGTCCCGGAGGCACGTCCGCAACTCAAAGCGTTCGCATCCAGAAGCGCCGCATCTGACCATAGCTGTCAACTTTCGGATTTGAAAATAAGGGATGCCGCAAGGGCCGTGAAATGCCAATCCGAAAGTAGCCTTGCCACCCTGCGCTCCAGAGGCTGCGCGCGAACGGGTGAGCGAAAGAGCGAGCGCATAGACGGCAGGCAGGCTGGCTGTCTAGTTGGGCGTGAGGGTCTGGCTGCACAAGGCATGCAAGCTCCGCCCCCAGTCAGTCTCAGACTCCTTATTGGCAGCCCAGCAACGCAGCTGAGGAGCCTCCCTGGCCGGCAGGGAGGGAGAGGAGCTGCTTCCTTTGAAATCCGGGAAATTTAAGGGATATCAACAATCCGGGATAGCGGGAAACGGCATTGGAATAAGGGAGTTTCCCGCCAAAAAAAGGGAGGGTTGACAGCTATGCAAAGGACAGCTGGACATATAGGGTCCCATTACCTTCAGTAGCTTATGGCCTCATCAAACCTAAATCTGACCCTGATCTCAGCCAATAATGCAGCTGATCTGAGCTGCTTTCCCTCATGCTGAGGGAAAACAGGGCAGCTGATCACTCTCAATTCAAGGCACCCTGGCGCTACCTTCCCCTGGCATGGAGGCAGTGCCGCTTTTCTCAGTTAGCAGGAAGCAGCAGCAGCCACAGTGGAGATGTATCTTCTCTGGCTGCCCCGCTGAGGCCAGCTTGATGCACTCCCCATCCTTTCCCACTCAACATGCAGTGGAAAATGACTCTGCTTCTTCTCCTCTCCCCTCCCCTATGCAATCTTCATGGCTACTCTTTCCCTCAGGGACGCAGGTGGCGCTGTGGTCTAAACCACAGAGCCCAGGGCTTGCCGATCGGAAGGTCGGCAGTTCGAATCCCCGCGACGGGGCGAGCTCCCGTTGCTCGGTCCCTGCTCCTGCCAACCTAGCAGGTCGAAAGCACGTCAAAGTGCAAGTAAATAAATAGGTACCGCTCTGGCAGGAAGGTAAACGGCGTTTCCGTGCGCTGCTCTGGTTCGCCAGAAGCAGCTTAGTCATGCTGACCACATGACCTGGAAGCTGTGGACAAACACCGGCTCCCTCGGCCTATAGAGTGAGATGAGCGTTGCAACGCAGACTGGACCTAACGGTCAGGGGTACCTTTACCTTTACCTTACTCTTACCTTTA
The DNA here is from genome assembly GCA_034641395.1 of Darevskia armeniaca. Lineage (NCBI taxonomy): Eukaryota > Metazoa > Chordata > Lepidosauria > Squamata > Lacertidae > Darevskia > Darevskia armeniaca. Next base: position 121,488 of record JAWWNF010001029.1, on the reverse strand, counting down.
CCCTCATCCCCACACCTGATCTCTAATTTCAGGCATTGTGATATATCGGAATATCACGATGTTTAGCCGCTGATATATCACAATGTTGAAAACCAGATATTGCTCAGCCGTAGTCTGTTTTTAAGCATACCTGAAATCCTTTGCTTGTTAGGGGCTGCCCCACGTTTCGTTCAAAAAACTGCTTTGCAGAGGTAACTACCATAGAGTTATCAAATTTATCAAAAGAAGGGGGTCCGTGGCTTGGCTTTTGAAAAACAGGGGGTCCTCTGTAATTAGCTGATTATCTTTCTTCCTAGTGCCACAAATGCAAAAATATTTGGGAGAAAAATATACCAGATGTTTCCATCTTATTTTGGAGCATAGGAAGCTGCCTTGAGCTGAGCCAGACCCCCTGGGTCCTCCAGCTCAGTAATGTCTACCATGCCGGGGGTGGGGCTCAGTAGGCCTGGCACAGGCCCCAATTGGCCCCAGAGGAGGAGGAGGAGGAGGAGGAAGAAGAAGAAGAAGAAGAAGAAGAAGAAGAAGAAGAAGAAGAAGAAGAAAAAGAAGAAGAGGAGTTTGGATTTGATATCCCGCTTTATCACTCCCCGAAGGAGTCTCAAAGCAGCTAACATTCTCCTTTTCCCTTCCTCCCCCACAACAAACACTCTGTGAGGTGAGTGGGGCTGAGAGACTTCAGAGAAGTGGGACTAGCCCAAGGTCACCCAGCAGCTGCATGTGGAGGAGCGGGGAATCGAACCCGGTTCACCAGATTACGAGTCCACCGCTCTTAATCACTACACCACACTGGCACCTTATTTATTTATTTCATAACATTTATACACCACTTGATTGTAAAAAAAAAAAAAAAACTTCTTGAAGCGGTTTACAAAAAGAAATTAAAAATGAAATTATCAATAAGAAAAATTAACAATAATTTAAGACTTTCAAAAAGTTAAAATAGCAAGAAACGAAAAATAGATTTTAAATGGTTTTAGTGGGTGGCAAAAACAGTACAGCAAAGGCGTGTCTGCCTGATGTCAATAGCATACCCTACAACATTTCTCTGATGAAAATAGGGATGTGCTACCATACCCTCCAACATTTTGGGATCAAATTAGCAAGTGGCGATAGCGACGGCGAAGAGGGCCATCTTCACCACCTCTGTTGCATCTGCAGAAAACAGCAGCAGGAGACATTTTCAGGTGGTTTGCAATTTAACGGAACCACCTGCACCACCGGGGCCTGGCAAGGCCCCCAAGATCTCCTGCAATGATTTTTTTTTTTTGCAGATAAAGTCACTCAGATTCGGAAAGAGGTAGACTCCGCCGTGGGAGCAGGGCTGGGGTGGGAGAGTGCTAGAGTCCTGTCTAGTCAAGTTGCGTGGGATCAGTTCCAATCTGCTACCTCCGAGGATGTGGGCAGGCTGCTTGGATGAGTGAAACCAACCACCTGTCTCCTTGATCCTTGCCCATCCTGGCTTATAAAAGGGAGACGGGAAGGGCTGGGCGATGGGCTCTGCGGGGTGGTGAATGCTTCTCTCTGTGAGGGAGCCTTCCCAGACCCGCTGAAAGAGGCGGTCATTAAACCGCTTCTTAAAAAAACATCCCGATTGTTGCTTGGCAAGGGAGGCTCACTGCTGTCAGCGAGCCACACCTTTGCCATTCACAGGTGCACCTTGATTTTGGATCATGCTACTAGCCATGACTGAGCGATGCGGGTGGCGCTGTGGGTTAAACCACAGAGCCTAGGGCTTGCCGATCAGAAGGTCGGCGGTTCGAATCCCCGCGATGGGGTGAGCTCCCGTTGCTGGGTCCCTGCTCCTGCCAACCTTGCAGTTCAAAAGCACATCAAAGTGCGAGTAGATAAATAGGTACCACTCCGGCGGGAAGGTAAACGGCATTTCCGTGCGCTGCTCTGGTTCGCCAGAAGCGGCTTAGTCATGCTGGCCACATGACCTGGAAGCTGCAACCCCAGAGTCGGTCACGACTGGACCTAATGGTCAGGGGTCCCTTTACCTTTACCCTTTACGGCCTAGGACCCGCGTACCTAAGGGACCGTCTCTCCTGGTATGCCCCGTGTAGGACCTTAAGGTCCTCAAATAATAACATTTTGGAGGTCCTGAGCCACAAGGATGCTAGGCTGGCCTCAACTACGTCCAGGGCCTTCTCTGTACTGGCCCCAACTTGGTGGAACGGTCTGTCACAAGAGACCAGGGCCCTGCGGGGTTTGGCATCTTTCCGCAGGGCCTGCAAGACGGAGCTGTTCCGCCTGGCCCTTGGGTTGGTTTCAGTTTAACCCTGATGTTTCATTCCTTTATGGTTTGATTGGTGGGCTACTTAAAAATGAGGCTGCATTTTAAACTTTAAATCGTATTTTAACCTGCATTTTAATTGATTGTTTTGTATGTTTTGTTGTGATTTTATTGGTGTTAGCCGCTCTGAGCCCGGTCTTGGCTAGGAAGGGCAGGGTATAAATAAAAAGTTATTATTATTATTATTATTATTATTATTACTTTACCTTTACTAGCCGTGACTGAGGCTTGCTCTGCCTCCACAGCTGGAAGAAGCAATGCTTCTGAATACCAAGTTGCCAGAAACCACAGGAGGGGAGAGAGCTCTTGTGCTCAGATCCTGCTTGCTGCTTTCCCACCGGCATCTGGTTGGTGGCTGTGAGAACAGGATGCTCCCTTTGGCCTGATCCGGCAGGCTCTTTTTAGGTCCCTCGGGTTGCAGGGCTCTCGCCCTCCTTTTCCACCAAGGAAGGAGGGGGGATTGTCTCAGGAAAATAAAGTGATAATCTCTGGCATCCTGATGCCTGAGTGCCAGACATGGGCCATTTCCCTCACAAAGAACCCACCACCTAAAATGGAATTGGATCCTTAGCCCTACATTAGGCCAGGGCAGGAAACAAGAAACCTTTCGTTTTGCTGAAATGTGTGTCTGGGAGGGGTCAGGGAGAGATGGCACAGGTGTGAGAATTCTCAGGTTACCTCCTCTGACCCTCCCAATCTGTGATGCAGCTGTGATGTATCTGGGGAGTGGTCTGGGGTTACACCCCTGTGATATATGTGGGAGGTATCTGGGGGTGGGGGTGGTGGGGGTGGACTCTGAGGGGGATTTTTGAAATGTCTTGATAAGAGCATGCGCTCCTTTTGTAAGGGGGTCCTTTTCCCCCTACTCTCTGGTGTGGGGCAAAAACGCCATGTTGCAACAGAAATAAACTCTTTGCTTCTCAATTTTTCTCTGGTTGGCCTCTGTAATTTACTCCTTCCGATGGAGAACCTCAAAAGGCTCTTGTGTACCCCATAAGGGAATAAGAGCAGATTTCTGATTATTTCAGGTTGCAGCACCCATCAAGTTCTTTGTCCTGCTCGGAGTCCTTCCTCCTCCCTCTGCAGCAACAGACAAACCTGAGTGTCAGGGAGGCAGAGGAAGAGGAAAACCAGACCTCCCCAATTATGCAATTCTGTGAGTGGAGGCCTCTGTATTGCCTCGCCCTGTCAGTTTGACTGACATAAATCCCAGCATCAGGGCTGGGGATTGTCATTTAGCACCTCTAATACCTCCTGGGTAATGTCATTACCGCCTCCTCCTCCAGCCACTAATGCGGTTTGGAGCTGCACCGTGGCGGCACCCGGGACTCGGCGCCCGCCCAGAGAGAGCATGTGGTAACAGAGTAGCTGCCTAATCTGAGGAGACAGTCGGGAAGGAGGGGGTGGGAAAAAGCAGTGACCGGGCACAGGCAGAATGGAACCCACCAGTTCACACTCAGTCCCTTGTTTGCAAACCACTGCCCCATAGTTTAGCTTCCAGAGGCAAATAAAAGCACTCCCTCCCTTCCTCTCCTGGGATCACAAATGGTTTAAAGGTGGTGGGGGTGGGGGGATGGAAACCAATCCTTATGAGGAACATAGCTGTCAACTTTTGGATTTGAAAATAAGGGGTTTTCCCAAACTTTCGGATTTGAAAACAAGGGATGCCACGAGGGCGGTGCAATGGCACCAAATAGCCTTGCCACCCTGCGCTCCAGAGGCTGCGCGCGAACGGGTGAGCGAAAGAGCGAGCGCATAGACGGCAGGCAGGCTGGCTGTCTGGTTGGGCGTGAGGGTCTGGCTGCACAAGGCATGCAAGCTCCGCCCCCAGTCGGTCTCAGACTCCTTATTGGCAGCCGAGCAACGCAGCTGAGGAGCCTCCCTGGCTGGCAGGGAGGGAGAGGAGCTGCTTCCTTTGAAATCCGGGAAATTTAAGGGATATCAACAATCCGGGATAGCAGCAGGAAACGGCATTGGAATAAGGGAGTTTCCCGCAAAAAAAGGGAGGGTTGACAGCTATGATGAGGAATCATGCTTGAGGGAGTTGGTTAGGCTTAGCCTGGAGAGATAATACGAGAGCCATCTTCAAATATCTGAAGGGCTGTCACCTGGAGGAGAGGATCTGAACCAATGGATTCAAATTACAGGAGAGGAGATTCTGACGAAACATTAGGAAGAATGGACTTCCTCGGGAGGTGGTGGACTCTCCTTCTTAAGAGAGGTTGGATGGCCACCTTGGCAGGATCCTTTAGCTGTGATTCCTGCATTTCACGGGGTTGGACTAGATCAGGCACCCCCAAATTTGGCCCTCCAGCTGTTTTGGGACTTCAACTCCCATCATCCCTAGCTAACAGGACCGGTGGTCAGGGATGATGGGAATTGTAGTCCCAAAACTTCTGGAGGGCCGAGTTTGGGGGTGCCTGAACTAGAAGAAGAAGAAGAAGAAGAGTTTGGATTTGATATCCCGCTTTATCTCTGCACGCCCAGTTAGTTCAGTTGGTTGGAGTGTGGGGCTGACAATGCAAGGTTGTGGGTTCGATCCCTGTAAGGGCCAGCTGCATATTCCTGCATTGCAGTGGGTTGGTCTAGATGGTCCCTGGGATCCCTTCGAACTCTATGACTCTTAGGGTCCCTTCCAACTATGATTCTATGACCTCTGGTCTGCTTCTTAGATTGCGGGTTAACACCCATCATTGCCACCATTCCTCATTCATATGCCAGAGTAACGAATCCCTGCGACGGGGTGAGCTCCCGTTGCTCGGTCCCAGCTCCTGCCCACCTAGCAGTTTGAAAGCACGTCAAAGTGCAAGTAGATAAATAGGAACTGCTCTGGTGGGAAGGTAAACGGCGTTTCCGTGCGCTGCTCTGATTCGCCAGAAGCGACTTAGTCATGCTGGCCACATGACCCGGAAGCTGTACGCTGGCTCCCTCGGCCAATAAAGCGAGATGAGCACCGCAACCCCAGAGTTGTCCGCGACTGGACCTAATGGTCAGGGGTCCCTTTACCTTTACCTTTAAAAAGCAAGGACAAATAGTTGATTAGATAACTCCGGAGTTTGAAGCATGGGAAACCTCAAAATAAATTTAAATAATAACTTGGCAGAATTGGAACTTTTCCTTTTTTTCCCCTTTTTTATAATTGGATAAATAATTTGGAATGTAATTTGGAATGTTTCAATCTGATTATGTTGTATTGAAAACCTTAATAAAAATGATTTGGCCAAAAAAAAAAAAAAAAAAGAGTTTCCCACAGGCATCTGGTTGGCAACTATGAGAACAGGATGCTCCCCCAGATGGACCATTGGCCTGATCCAACAGGCTCTTTCTATGTTCTAATGCTCTCAACCCCTGTCCTCCTCCTTCTCCCTGCCTGGAATCATTTTCTGTCATTCCGATGGAGGAGGTGGCTCTCATTCAAGAGAGCAGCAGCGACAGCAGCCCTCACTCTCCCCACAATCTGATCGAAGCCCTGGGCTTTGCTCTCTCTCTCTCACATACACATTTGTTCCCCAGCTGAGCGGCTTCTGCCAAACAGCAGCCTCTGGATGCGGAGCTGGGCTAAGTCTCTGTTTTGATGAGCCAAGCTCTGAAATGCATTAGGCTCAGTGTAACGCAATCCGAGTGGGAACTCTCTAATCAGGTTAGGTTCCTCACCTGATGACAAGCAGGGCCTCTCTGAGTGCCATTTCATTTGCAGGCTCCTGTTTGCTCTTCTGCCAGCCCCCACCCCCCACCCCCTTGCCTCTGCCTCATAGCCTCCAGTGGTGTCTCAGCAACACTTAGCATCCTGGGGCCCTTCCAGGCTGCTGCTCTTTTGCATTCGGTGGCATGAATAGCAGCAAACTGATGCACAAAGTGGATTTGGCGCTTTTGCCCAGCAAAACAGCTCCCCTTCCCCCACCCCCCAAAAAAGAACCCCACGCTTTTTCTAAGAAAGAAAGCGGTGGGGAAATGCACTGGAAAGTGGGGTGGGTGGGTACGTAACAATTGCTTGACACAGCACAATAAGACCTCCCCTCTAACATGGCGCTGTGGGTTAAACCACAGAGCCTAGGGCTTGCCGATCAGAAGGTCGGCGGTTCGAATCCCCGCAACGGGGTGAGCTCCCGTTGCTCGGTCCCTGCTCCTGGCAACCTAGCAGTTCAAAAGCACGTCAAAGTGCAAGTAGATAAATAAGTACCGCTGCAGCAGGAAGGTAAACGGCGTTTCCGTGCACTGCTCTGTACGCTGGCTCCCTCAGCCAATAATGCGAGATGAGTGCTGCAACCCCAGAATCGGTCACGACTGGACCTAATGGTCAGGAGTCCCTTTACCTTTACCTAACAAACCAGAATGATTGCTCCACAAACAGCCATCTGCAAACCGTTCAGGATGACGGCTCCAGGCTCCATAAAGATCCTTCATATGAACCTGCCCAGGTTTTGAGGTCTTCAGGAGAGTCCCTTCTCTTGGTCCAGGCACACTTGGCGGGGACGCAGGAGAGGGCCTTCTTGGTGGCTGCTCCCAGACTTGGAACTCCCTCCCTAGAGAAGCCAGGCTGTCCTTCCACCAGCAAATGAAGACTTGCTTTTTCCAGCAGGCTTTGGGAAGCGACTGCCTTAAATGAAACAGCTGGTGCTGTGCTGTTTTTATTGTAATTATATGTATGTTTGTAATAGATCATACACACACACAAACACATATACCGTATTTTTCGCTCTATAAGGCGCACCTGACCATAGGACGCACTAATTATATTAATGTTTAATTGTTTTTTAATGAAGGGAGGACATGGATATCCCCCCCCCCGCACACCCCACAGTTGGCTCAGAGTACTCTTGGGAGGCAAGACTGAGCAACACCCTACGGGAGACACCAGGATGCATTAATGAGAATGAATAGCAGCACATGGTGGATATTAATTAACTGTTGATGGCTTTTGACTGGCAGATCCTCATTTTGAAATGTTTTTAATCTGCCACGTTTGTTTCCATTATTTTTCGCTCTCGCGTTGGTTTAGTTTTTATGGGATTCTTGCAGACCACACTTAGCGGTGCAAATGCATCAGAAAGTTTTCTGCATTAATGAACACATGATGAACAACAGCACCACAGGTTGGCTTGGTTAAGAATTAGTGATTAATTGTTAACCATGAACACCTGCTCTCCTCCAAGTCAGCCAGACTTTCAGTGTTGACGGGGTGGGGGGGGGGAGGAATGAGGAGGGCCTGGTCCTTTCTGCGGCTTGTACTTAATGTCCCCCCCCCCCCGGCACGCTTTGAGCACAGACAGCCCAGTTGCTCCCCGTCACCCACCAAAATGGCTTTAAAAGAAGATTAGACACACTCATGGAAGAGAGGGCTATTGACTGCATTGGCTGTTAGCTTATGCGACGAACCCCCTTGTTTGTCTCTCTAAAAAAGAAGGTCCGTCTCGAACCCAACTCCCTCTCACTTTTCAGGTTCATTATTAACTAGTGAATTTAGCCCGTTCATAACGGGCGCTAGATACCCACGCCCCCTCTCCCCCCGTCCGCCCTCGCGCGGGCAAGTGGGCGGCCATTCCGCAGCGGGAAAGCTCTCCTGTAGCGCGTGGCCCTTGAAGCTCCTGGCGGCTTCCGGGCTCGCGCAGCCCCTCGCCCCACAGCGCTAGGCAGAGAGCGTGCAACTTCCACAGGACGGAGCCCCCGCCGGCGCCCTGAGGAGAGGAGAGCGGCGCGAGCTCCGTGCGAGGCGGCGGCGCTGCTCCAACTGACGGCGCGCGTGCGCCGCCGCTGCCTCTCGGACACGCCCCCCTCTCCCGTCGTCCAATCCCTGCGTCCGTCTGGGACACGGACATGCGCAGTAGCGCACTTCCGTGACACACGGAAAGTTGGATGCAGGGACACAGCAACTTTATTATATAGGATGAGAGTCCTTATCCAGCTTAGGTGGCCTGGTATCCTTAATGCTCAGGGCTATTTAGGTGAACCGCCTTTTGCCTACAGTGTTGCCCTCAGCTCGGCTCCCCACTGTATCGATTTGCCTCACACTCCTGGGAACTTAATGGCACTCCAGGTCTTCACCTTCTAACCCCTTTTCTGTGTGACTCTGAGACACAAACTAAAACCCTTTCCTCAGGTAAGTTTTGTCCCCTTCCCAAGTACACACCTCTGTGAGCTTTGATACCCCGCTGGATTAATAATGACGGTTCCTTTATGGCACAAAAAGTACTGAACTTTATTTCTTATAGAACATAGTTGATTTAAAGCTACATGCGTTCACAATCTTGTTTACAGTAACAGTACTTGTATAGTTTCACGATAAACTAAACCTAACCTATACCACCACTATCCTGGCCCCACACCCTTCTTCTCCCTGTCACCACACACACCCTCCCTCTTCTCAACTGTCAAAACGGCTGTTCCCTCCTTTTAAACCGGGGATGGTCCCGCCCCTAAAGGATGATCTGCCATTCACAGTGAGGGTGGATTAACTCCTTATGAACCGGGAGGTAATAACTCCTTCATCTTAGGGCCAATCCGTTACATCTTATGCTCTGGCTGGACGGAGGCAGCAACGCTTCTGAATACTGTACCAGTTGTTGGAAACCACAGGAGGAGAGAGGGCTGTTCTTGTGCTTGCATCCTGCTCCCTGGTTTCCCACAGGCATCTGGTTGGCCCCTGCGAGAATTGGATGCTGTACTAGATGGCTTGATCTAGCAGGCTCTTCTTATAAATGACGGAACATGTCCACACAGGAAGCAGGGATGGCCACCAACCCCTGGACAGCGATAGCCTCTGCACCCATCTTCCCCTGGAGTGTTTTACCTCTTCTGTGTGGCCCAGGCACCTACTGGTTTTAAATTTCTCCTTGCAATATACCGAGTCCACAAAATAAGCCGGGGGAAGTAATTAACATAGCTTATCCATGTTGTGGGATACCATGTTGTTGTTGTCCCGCTGCTTTCCCAGAGGAAATTTGTGTTTTACCACTTTGGGTTTATCCAGACTTCCTCATCTCCCGACGCTTCTGACTCAGTCAGAATAAACAGCAATTCAGGTTTTCCTGGTGTTATGTACTGAGCTGAATCCTAGAACAATAGGATCCAAAATGCAGCAGTCTGATTGGTCCTAGAACAATAGTATCCAGAATGCAGCAGTCTGATTGGTCCACAGGAGCCACCCCAACCCAGCTCCAGGTGGAAATGAATCAGCGACCTGATTGGCCTGCAAGAGCAGCCAATCAGGCTCCTGGATGAAGTGAATCCGCAACCTGATTGGCCTACAGGAGTAGCCCGGAATTAGCCAATCACGTGGGGCCCATTGTGTAAATAATGTATATACAGTGGTACCTCGGGTTAAGTACTTAATTCGTTCCGGAGGTCCGTTCTTAACCTGAAGCGTACTTAACCTGAAGCACTACTTTAGCTAATGGGACCTCCTGCTGCCGCTGCGCCGCCAGAGCAAGATTTCTGTTCTTAGCGGAATTCTTAACCTGAAGCGTACTTAATCCGAGGTACCACTGTATAGCAGACGTTTGGGGAAAGATTCATTCCTTGCTACTATGAGCTGAATAAAGAGCATGAAATTCACACTTGACTCCGAGTATATTTCACCCTGATTGCCATTTGTTCCAATCTACTGCTAAAGAGCAGGTTTTCCCTGGAAGGAAGTCTGGATGAATCCCTTAGCCATCTCTGAAATGCACACTATCAAGATATCAGCTGTTTGACAGTGGGAAGGACTCCCTCAGAAAATGGCGGCCTCTCCTTTGCTGGAGGTTTTCAAACGAAGGTTGGGTGGCCATCCATCACGGGTTCTTTAGCTATGATCCCTGCTTTGCAGGGGGTTGGACTAGATTACTCTTTGGGTTCTTTCCAACTCTACAATTTTTTGATTCTAAGATTCTGTCCCCATGCAAAGCATTGCGGGGAACACACACGACCACACAGAGATGTTAATTGAAAATGTGCTAAATGCAAGCAGTGGGCTTAGACCTTTGGTTCACCAAGCCCAGGTTCATCTAACTATATCCCATCTTGGCTCCTTCACAAACATGGCCCTGCCCAGACCTACTGAGCTGCGTCTTCAGACCTTACCCTGGTACCAGATTTGCCACTCAAGGCCTTATGTTTTCTTATGGAGTGTTTTGAAAAAAATCTGGGAAGCTGCGTCTTCAGACCTTACCCTGGTACCAGATTTGCCACTCAAGGCCTTATGTTTTCTTATGGAGTGTTTTGAAAAAAATCTGGGAATGACCTGAGAAGGAAACTGACAGGGGTGCGGTTGTCCTCTAGTTTCAGTTTGTCCTAGTATCTGAACATCTATAATATCCATCTTATGTGGGTTCACCAATGTAAGTAATGAAACTGACGCAGAAGGTTTAAGAAACTGGCCCATTCTATGATCGTAATTCTGGAGGTCCGTTCTTAACCTGAAACCATTCTTAACCTGAAGCACCACTTTAGTTAACGGGGCCTCCCACTGCCACCACCGTCACACGATTTCTGTTCTCATCCTGAAGCAAAGTTCTTAACCCGAGGTACTATTTCTGGGTTAGCGGAGTCTGTCACCTGAAGCGTCTGTAACCTGAAGCGTCTGTAACCCAAGGTACCACTGTAATTGCCATCAGCTTTATTTTACTAGCCCCTGAAAGCCTTGGCCATTTTCGATGAAAGTTTCAATATAACATTTCCAGTATAAAATTTCTAGTATACAAGTTGCAGTGAAATAATTAAGTTAAAATAATTTGCTTATTTCCCAGTACCATAGAATCCCAAATTAAATGAAGCTTAAAAAATGCCTGTGATCAGTGCTTTTTTCCTAGAAGGTGCTGCTACTGCGTACCAGTGCGTACCACCAGAAAAAAAGCACTGCCTTTTAGACGTCTGCAGCAGTTTCTGCCCCAATCTTTTCTGTTTCTTTCACAGTAAGTTTCCTTGCTGTTAAGCTGATGCATTCTAGGTCACAAAAGGACAAAATGCCTTTAACAAAAAACAGATGACGTCTTGATCAGAACAAAATGTTAATCTAGACAAAATGTTTCCCTCTCCCTGGTTTTTTTTTCCCTTTGGCCCATCATATAAGGGACATTTTTAATGCATAATATACATTCTCCGTCTGATTCAAGTTACAGATACAAAGCCGTATGGAGACAGGGACCTGCTAGTGCCTGCCGTCCAACATGGCAGAAATTCAAGAGAAGAGCTGTGCTTGATGAAGAACATTGAATTGTCAAGGTCCCAAGATATTTGATGGGTTTGGTTTTTCTTAAAAAAAAAAAAAAAATTCAATGCTACGGAGAAAATTTAAATGCTTGCCACAGCCATTTGGGATTGTGGCTCCTTTGCAATTGTGGGCTGCATCTAACTAGCTTCTATTCAGAGTAGATCTACTGACATTAATGAAACCTAAATGAGCCACATCTATTAATTTCAGTGGGTCAACTCTGAGTATGACTAGCAATATAGCGAAGGAGGGGAGATTGCAGGAGCCATGAGGCTTAACCAGTTAGGAATGTTTGGAACCCAAAGTCCATTGATGGCATGCAGAAATGTACCGTATTTTCCGCTCCATAAGACGCACCTTTTTCCTCCTAAAAAGTAAGGGGAAATGTCTGTGCGTCTTATGGAGCGAATGTGTGGTCCCTGGAGCTCAGGGGCAAAAGCAGATCGTGCTTTTTTAAAAAAGAGAGAGAGAGAGAGAGAGAGAGAGAGAGAGAGAGAGAGAGAAGGGGGTGTTGAAAGGAAGCCCGCTGAGCAGCTGCTCAGCAAATGATCGAGGAGAGAGATAAGGGAGAGAGATTCCAGCCCCGCCCCCTTGCAGAGGGAGGCTGTTTCCCCAGCGACATGTGACTGGCTGATTAGATTATCTGTCTGGAAACTGTAGAAATGGCTTCCTGAAGCTGCAGAACTGTGAGTTAAACCCCATAAAACAGGGTTTTTCCCTTTGCAAAGTAAGCTCAACAACTTTGAGCTGATCCTCAAAAAATGGCGCTTTTCTCTTTTGCAAAGGAAGCTGCAGAAATTTGAGCTGATCCTCAAAAAATGGGGCTTTTCTCCTTTGCAAAAGAAGCTGAAGAAATTTGAGCTGATCCTCAAAAAAATGGGGCTTTCCCCCTCTAAAAACTAGGTGCGTCCTATGGTCAGGTGCGCCTTATAGAGCGAGGTGCGTCCTATGGTCAGGTGCGCCTTATAGAGTGAAAAATACGGTATTTGTCTAGCTTTCCGGGTGGACACATTTTGCCCCAGAACTTACTTTCTCAGAGGGCCAGAGACTTACTTTTTAAAAAATGAAAGCTCTGAGTCTGGAGCTCATGTTCACAGGAAGCAGTAAAAGCCTTCATGGGTGCCATAGTGCTCATAGGCGCCAGGTTAGTGCCGCCTGGCCTAAATTGTTGGTGCATTATGAATGCACCACAGTAGTAAGCAAACAAGATGTGCAGAGTGAAACGATAAGGATTGTGTGGGTGGAGAAATTAGTTGAAGAAGAGAGGGACATGGCATGGAACAAGAGACAGGTCGAAAACTGAAGAGGTTGACGGACAAGGGAAAAAGAGGTAGCGGTGATGCTCCAATCATAGAATCATAGAGTTGGAAGAGACCACAAGGGCCATCCAGTCCAACCCCCTACCAAGCAGGAAACACCATCATAGCATTCCTGACAGGTGGCTGTCAAGCCTCTGCTTAAAGACCTCCAAAGAAGGAGACTCCACCACACTCCTTGGCAGCAAATTCCACTGTCAAACAGCTCTTACTGTCAGGAAGTTCTTTCTAATGTTTAGGTGGAATCTTCTTTCTTGTAGTTTGAATCCATTGCTCCGTGTCCTCTTCTCAGAAGCAGCAGAAAACAACTTTTCTCCCTCCTCTATATGACATCCTTTTATATATTTGAACATGGCTATCATATCACCCCTTAACCTTCTCTTCTCCAGGCTAAACATACCCAGCTCCCTAAGCCGTTCCTCATAAGGCATCGTTTCCAGGCCTTTGACCATTTTGGTTGCCCTCCTCTGGACCCGTTCCAGCTTGTCAGTATCCTTCTTGAACTATGGCGCCCAGAACTGGACACAGTATTCCAGGTGAGGTCTGACCAGAGCGGAATACAGTGGTACTATTACTTCCCTTGACCTAGATGCTATACTCCTATTGATGCAGCCCAGAATTGCATTGGCTTTTTTAGCTGCTGCATCACACTGTTGACTCATGTCAAGTTTGTGGATCATACAAATCATGTCATTTGATTGTATAGCTCAGCTTTCCCCAACCTGGTGGCCTTCTGGAGATTTTGAACTACAATTCCCATCAGCCCCGGCCGGTAGAGCCGCATCAAGCTGGGGCTTATGGGAGTTGTAGTCCAAGCCATTTGGAAGGCACCAGGTTGCTGGCTTAGGCAATCTGAAACAAACATAACACGTTGATTCTGCTCTGTGTTTGTTTCTCTTGCCAGTGATCTCCTGGAAGCACTGGGAAGCTATTTGTTCGTTGGTGGTGTTTTCTGGGTAACAAACACATTGATGGAAAGAGATGCTGCAATAAGGAACCAGCTCACTCCCAGGCTAGAAACCCCTATGCTGTCTGGGATGGTAACACGACCCCCTTGGCACATCTCCATTCTGGAAGTGGCGGGGTGTGAAGAGGCAATTTCACCTGCCCTGCCTGACTTGTGAGGGGCCATCTCAGTACTTCTTCTACCCCTCTGCATTAATGGTGCCCCTGTGCCAAGATACACCGTGAACACAATATAACCTCAGCCCCCGGTGACTCTCGACAAACTTCCAAACAAACAAAGTGCCCTCATTTGACTGTGAAATGAGAAAAAGAAATGAGAACATCATTTCAGACCAGAGCCTCTGAGGATTATTATCGCAGCATTTTTTTCAAAAAGTGACCAGCAGCAACAGACCTCATGTTTGGACCAGAAAATACCTTTGGTCCCTGGAAGAGAGCTGCAAGCTGCATCCTCACCTGCACAGGGATGAGAAGCCCATTGCTCCACAATTGGCTGCCACCAGCCCTCCTTTCTCCCCTAATCTTGGAGTGAGGACCATTCACTGGGGGGGGGTGTTAATTTTGGTTCTGGGGCGGAGGTAGCATCCCGCCCATCCCTCTCACATTCCTCAGAAGAGCAAGGGGACTTCTTTTCCCATTCAAAATCCCACTGACACACACACAGCAGGGTAAATATCGATAATCCCCCCCCCACACACACACGTGTGTGTAGCATGAAGCCAAACAGTCTGGACACATGAGCAGGAAATGTCCATATGAGTCTGGCACAAACACACACAAAGACCCAAACAACCGTTTTAAGAAGTTTTATGTAAAGGAAGGCTTGGTGCATGGATGTTTTTGTTGCTAAGTTCAGAAGAAGAAGAAGAAGAAGAGGAGGAGGAGGAGGAGGAGTTTGGATTTGATATCCTGCTTTATCACTCCCCGAAGGAGTCTCAAAGCGGCTCACATTCTCCTTTCCCTTCCTCCCCCACAATAAACACTCTGTGAGGTGAGTGGGGCTGAGAGACTTCAGAGAAGTGTGACTAGCCCAAGGTCACCCAGCAGCTGCATGTGGAGGAGCGGAGACGCGAACCCGGTTCACCAGATTACGAGTCTACTGCTCTTAACCACTACACCACACTGGCACCTTATTTATTTATTTCATAACATTTATACACCACTTGATTGTAAAACAAAAAAAAACTTCTCAAAACGGTTTACAAAAAGAAATTAAAAATGAAATTATCAATAAGAAAAATTAACAATAATTTAAGACTTTCAAAAGTTAAAAAGCAAGAAACAAAAAATAGATTTTAAATGCTTTTAGTGGGTGGCAAAAACAGTACAGCCAAGGCGTGTCTTCAAAAGAGACTTCAAAGAAGGGTGACTAGCCCAAGGTCACCCAGCAGCTGCATGTGGAGGAGCGGAGACACGAACCCGGTTCACCAGATTATGAGTTTACCGCTCTTAACCACTACACCACAGTGGCCAAAGCCAAAGAGCTTCATGCCTTCGCAGAAGTCCATTCCCTTCTGGGTGCACCTGAATGTTCTTGACCTCCCAGAGGAAGGTGCCACCCATCCACATGGAATCTATTCCACCTAAGTTCTGAGTGGTTAAACTGGGAATGCGACCCACAAAATCTGCATCAGTCATTTGGTTTCCCATAGCATTCTTTTTCTTAAAAAATCATCTCTTTCTCTTGCAACATCTCCTTTTGTGGCAGTGTGTCAATCAACTCAGCATAATTGTCCCAAGCTAATGTTGCATATAGAGTTGAAATTCCTATTTGAGAAAGCAACAGCCTCATTCTCTTATCAACACCGCTCTCTCTCTCTCTCTCTCTCTCTCTCTGTCTCTCTCTCTCTTTGGTACATTGTCTTCGGCTAAATGTAATTTTCAAAGCAAATGTTTGTTCTGTTCTCCTTTTCCTTTTCCTCGTTCGGCCATGGAATAAATCTGTGCAAGCTTGGAGACCCTCTGGATACGGACGTCGCAGGATTCTGAACACACACACCCCCTTGTCTCCATGCACACGCCCAGATGTACACAAGAACCCAGCTGGCAAACACTTGGGTCCTTCACTCAGAGTCATGCTGCATAATTGGGCAAATGCCACTTACAACAGGGAAATTAACAATCAAGCGGCATACCAGGGCTTAGAGGAAAAGAGGGTGCAGTTTATTACAAGAGCAGAAGAATCCATTAATTACCTAGGCTGTACTCAGACTGCACTGACAATTGTTTATTTCTAAGGGGAGGTAAAAAAGAGGAGCGAATAAAGAGAAGGGGAGGGAGAGTCAAAGGGAGAACAGAAATAGGCGTCAGATTGCAAACAAGCCTTGGCAGCAGCAAAGTGGCCAACCAGATAATAATAAAAGTGGCCAACCAGATTGTAGCCTTAGCAAAGCAGGGTTCAATGTTGTTCCTGAGGGAGAAGGATGGAAGGAGTCAAAAATGGCACCGAGGTTTGAATCAGAGAAAAGTTTATTCTACATCCTAGAACTGTAGAAGGGCACTTGCGGGATCATTCCTCAGCAAGCCCACCAAATGTTGTTCGCATCCAGCTTTTATACATTTCTACCCAGGAGCTCTGTAAACCTTATACGGAGATCCTTCCTGCCTGCACTCTGGCTGTGTCCTTGCGTTGTAATCTTACAACTGCCCTTGTACTGTGGTTTAGCCATTTCCTCATTGGCTGGGCCCTTTGTACGTCACGGTGGTAAGGATATTTGCACCCCGACTCCCTGTACAGACTCCCTGTCTGTACTTGGCAAGTACAGCAAGGCCATGCTGATAAGAGAGTCATGCTGACATCCCGTGTCTGGTTTTTTGTTCTTCCAGCCTCAAACTAATGGGAGTGAAAGTTCATGACACTGCCATGCAAAAAGGGTCTGTAAAATAAGGATTTCAGGTAGCACTGTAACATAGGAATTTCAGGTTAAGCTAACCTGCCCCTACAAGATAATAATAATAATAATAATAATAATAATAATAATAATAATAATGTAGTGGAAAGGGGGGGTAAAGCCCCCAAAAGAGGGATCACCAGAGATTATAACCAAAAGCCAAACAAACAGTAAAAGCTGCCACCATCCCTTTTAGTCCTCTGGTAACCCTGGGCCAGGGGAGAAAGGGGCACCCCTCTGCCGTTCCAGGTTACACAGCCTGCCCCACTTTACCGTGGACACAGTAAGCAGTCAAGCAGTCAGACACTAGATTAGCTTTGCAGTTGGAAACACAAAACACAGACAAACTTATCCTTCTAAGTTTTATTAAAAGAAAAGGAATCAACCAAGGTATATAATGGTTACACCGTTCTCAGGGGAAAAGGTTACAAGAAATAAAATAACAAAGGTACAGAGTATCACTACCTAAAATGTCTAATACCGGTACTTACACCTCAAGAAAAGTAAAAACATCACGTCCTTCTCCCTAAGGCAAGGTTTGGATCAGAAAACATGGCTGACGTCAGATCCCAGTACGTTTCCGAGCACAATTCAAAGTGTTGGTGCTGACCTTTAAAGCACTAAACAGCCTCGGTCCTGTATACCTGAAGGAGCGTCTCCACCCCCATCGTTCAGCCCGGACACTGAGGTCCAGCGCCGAGGGCCTTCTGGCGGTTCCCTCACTGCGAGAAGCAAAGCTACAGGGAACCAGGCAGAGGGCCTTCTCGGTAGTGGCGCCCGCCCTGTGGAACGCCCTCCCAGCAGAGGTCAAAGGGATCAACAACTACATAACATTTAGGAAATACCTGAAGGCAGCCCTGTTTAGGGAAGTTTTTAATCTGTAACATGTTAATGGATTTTGATATCTGTTGGAGGCCGCCCAGAGTGGCTGGGAGGACCCAGCCAGATGGGCGGGGTATAAATAATAAATTATAATTATTATTATAATTTATTATTTATACCCCGCCCATCTGGCTGGGTTTCCCCAGCCACTCTGGGCGGCTTCCAACAGAACATTAAAATGCAATAATCTATTAAACATTAAAAGCCTCCCTAAACAGGGCTGCCTTCAGATGTCTTCTAAAGGTCTGGTAGTTGTTTTTCTCTTTGACATCTGAAGGGAGGGCGTTCCACAGGGCGGGTGCCACTACCGAGAAGGCCCTCTGCCTGGTTCCCTGTAACTTGGCTTCTCGCAAAGAGGGAACTGCCAGAAGGCCCTCAGCGCTGGACCTCAGTGTCCGGGCAGAACGATGGGGGTGGAGACGCTCCTTCAGGTATACTGGACTGAAGCCATTTAGGGCTTTAAAGCTTTTAAAGGTTCAGGCACAAGACTTTATGGAGCTTGCCGAACTGACCTGGAAACTACGCGACCAGAGGGAGGAAGCGGTGGAAGAAGATTGGTAGAAATTTAAAGTGTATTTAAAAGACTATTGTAAGATTTAAAGATAGAAAAAAGCTGGGAGAAATGATAGTTAACAGATTAAGGAATTAGGACTAAGTAATATAGATGTATGATTTTAGGTTAAGACTTATATAAGGCGAGAGGATAAGTTAGAACAGGAGAATAAATTTAAAGATGAAAGGAAATTACTAAAGATGAGTGACAATGAAACGCAGATGGGGGGACGTGAGGAAGTCACCCTACAATGATAAGAAAGGAAGACAGGAAAAATTGGATGTATGTTTTGTTGTTGGGAATTTTTTATGTGTTATGTTTATGTATTTAGTGTATGTTATTATTTGTGTTTGTTAAAAAAACAATAAATATTTTTTTAAAAAAAAATAAAATAAAAAAATAAAGGTTCAGGCACAAGAGCCCTCTCCCCTCCCATGGTTTCCAGCAACTACCGGTAATATGCAGAAGCAATTCTGCCTCCAGCTGTGGAGATAGAGCCAAGCCATCTTCCTCCATGAATTTGTGCAATCCCCTTTTAAAGCCATCCAGGTTGGTGGCCATCATCGCCTCCTGTGGAAGTGAGTTCCATAGTTTAACTCTGCACTGTGAGGGCTTTCTTTTATCTGTCCTGAGTCCTCCAACATTCATCTTCTCATGAGTTCTAGTGTCATGAGAGTCAGAGGAAATTCTCTGTCCCCTCTCTCCATGCCATGCATCATTTTATCAGCTTGTATCATATTGTGTCTTATGCCCCTTTTCCCCCTAAACTAAAATGTCCCAAACACTGCAACCTTCCTTCTTTGGGAATAAACATTTTAAAAATTCAGTTCAATTACAATATGCCACTCTAATCCATGTGCAACCTCCCGGAGATGGCTTTCTTTGAATAAACTGCCAGCAGGTGCTCTTTTGAGCCACACCCACCAGGGAAATAATCATTCCTGGCAAGTAAATGTCCCCAAGTTGGCTGTGAAGGTGCTGAACTCACTGGGGTAAATGGGCCAATCGCTTTCATAATATACATATATGTATAAATGTATACACACATGGTTATGGGGGTTAAAGGTAAAGGGACCCCTGACCATTAGGTACAGTCATGTCCGACTCTGGGGTTGTGGCGCTCATCTCGCTTTACTGGCCGAGGGAGCCGGTGTACAGCTTCCGGGTCATGTGGCCAGCATGACTAAGCCACTTCTGGCAAACGAGAGCAGCGCACGGAAACACCGTTTACCTTCCCACCGGAGCGGTACCTATTTATCTACTTGCACTTTGACGTGCTTTCGAACTGCTAGGTTGGCAGGAGCAGGGACCGAGCAACAGGAGTTCACCCCATCACAGGGATTCGAACCGCCGACCTTCTGATAGGCAAGCCCTAAGCTCTGTGGTTTAACCCACAGTGCCACCTGGGTCCTTCCTTGGAACCCTGTATTTCCCTCTAAATGGTTGATTGGCTTATCATTCACTTGCAGACCCCACTGTATTGTTCGCCAGAAGCGGCTTAGTCATGCTGGCCACATGACCCGGAAGCTGTACACCGGCTCCCTCGGCCAATAATGCAAGATGAGCGCCGCAACCCCAGAGTCGGTCACGACTGGACCTAATGGTCAGGGGTCCCTTTACCTTTAGCTCAATGGGACACATTTCTGAGAAGATGTGTATAGAACTGTGCTGTAAATAAAGCTGCAGAGCCAGGAGTGATACTTTCCCAGGCCATCCCAAAGCATTGCGTTCCTAGAATCCTAGAATCATAGAGTTGGAAGAGACCACAAGGGCCATCCAGTCCAACCCCCTGCCAAGCAGGAAACACCATCAAAGCATTCCTGACAGGTGGCTGTCAAGCCTCTGCTTAAAGACCTCCGAAGAAGGAGACTCCACCACACTCTTTGGCAGCAAATTCCCCTGTCAAACAGCTCTTACTGTCAGGAAGTTCTTTCTAATGTTTAGGTGGAATCTTCTTTCTTGTAGTTTGAATCCATTGCTCCGTGTCCTCTTCTCAGGAGCAGCAGAAAACAACTTTTCTCCCTCCTCTATAGGACATCCTTTTATACATTTGAACATGGCTATCATATCACCCCTTAACCTTCCCTTCTCCAGGCTAAACATACCCAGCTCCCTAAGCCGTTCCTCATAAGGCATCGTTTCCAGGCCTTTGACCATTTTGGTTGCCCTCCTCTGGACACGTTCCAGCTTGTCAGTATCCTTCTTGAACTGTGGTGCCCAGAACTGGACACAGTATTCCAGGTGAGGTCTGACCAGAGCGGAATACAGTGGTACTATTACTTCCCTTGATCTTCATGCTATACTCCTATTGATGCAGCCTAGAATTGCATTGGCTTTTTTAGCTGCTGCATCACACTGTTGACTCATGTCAAGTTTGTGGTCTACCAAGACTCCTAGATCCTTTTCTTTTCTTTTTTTTTATAATAATTTTTATTAAGTTTTCCAATTTTTGTCCAGCCCCGATTCAGGCCAGATCACATACAATTTATACAATCTCTGATGACTTCCTCACGTCCCCCCTCATTGTTTTCATTTATCGTAATTTACATTCTTACCAGGTTTCTAATTCCACATCATTAACATTTCCATAATTTCTTAATTTCCAATCGCTTACCAACCACTCACATCTTTTACAATCTTATCTTTTACTTCAATCAAGTCCCTGTTCCCCCCCCCCCCCCAGTCCCCGGCGCAGACTATTTCAGCATCAAAATTACTTATCATTTATGATATTTATCAATCTTATATCATTATTTTTCAAAAATCATACTATAATCCTTTCCTCCAAATCCAAGTTCAAAAACCAGTAGGCCACAAAACAGTTACTTTGTATAAATGTTCATCCTATTCCTGCAGGATCCAACTTTGGAACCCATTGTCTTTGCTGCAGGGTGACATCCAAAACAATATCCATTAAGATCTTTGGCCTTCCCTTCCAAATTTGGTCCAGATTATCACAACTTCCTCTCCGCTGCTTATCGTTGAGCTGTGGTTTTTTGTCCATTCTCCTAATATTTCTCTTTTTCCTGATGATGACGACAGCTCTTGACTTAAAGTAGATGAGTCTTTTGCAGCTGGTTATCTTCTGGGTAGGCTTCCTCTGTTTAGGCTCAACAAGTACACTGTTCACAGAGTTGGATTGTAAATCCTGACCAGTCAGACCATTGTTTATGCTTTTCTTTATCTCAGTCACAGTGCTGTTCCCAGCAGCAGCCAGTTCAGCTCTCAATTCTTTCACTCCAGCATTATAATCCATTCTAAATTCTTTCAGTTTCTCCAACAATGTTGTCAGATCCACATCCTGTTTCACCGCCATTTTTAGCAAACAGTTCTTTTCTGACTTTTCCAAACTTTTACAAATTTTTCAAAAGTTCCAAAGCTCCAAAATAATCCTCTTGCTCACAACAGTTAAATTATCTTCGTCTGCCCCCTAGGACCGGGGGGGGGTCGCAAGGGTTAAATCTCCGAAACAAAGTGTCAAATTCCAGGCATAACTTCTCAAACTGTGCAACAATGCTCTGTCGTTGTTACACAATGGCAAGGGACGGACCTCCGTGTTTTCGCCCTCAAGCCAGGTTCCAATTAGGTCAAAATTTAATAGTTTTTCTTGCAGATTACTTACAGTTCCAAATTGAAGATTTAGAAGGAATCGGCGCGCTCAGAAGTGACGGTCTTGCAGCTTCGCCGGACGGGGCTGTTAGCGGACCCTAGAGCTCCGCCGCCCGATCGCTCCCGGGAGCCCCGCTAAGAGCTCCCTGGGATCGGGACCGGCGTCCGAGCTCCTGCGGGTCCTCCGGACCCCGGGACGCCCTTCCCGGGGGTTTTGGGGGTCGCGGCGCTGGCGCGAGCTCCCCTTTGCCCGGTCCGACGGGGGAATGTCAAGAGCGACATATCCCCCCGACCGCCATCTCCGGCACGCCAACCGGAAGTCCTCCTAGATCCTTTTCACATGTACTGCTCTCAAGCCAGTACTGCTCCTCTCGCTGTCAGTCACATATCCGCACACCGGAGCCCTCGGAGTCGGGAACTTGTCCATTTCTTTCTCCCCTGCGCTGCCGCCCTGCCGGCACCTGACATTTCAGGAGCGCAGAGTCTGGATCTCGCCGGCAACCAACTGCCATCTCAGCAGCCAACGAGGCCCATGGGTGGCGCAGGACAGCTGATACCTGCTGCTTTCCCCCACTGCAGCAAAACCCCAAGTCCCCAGAGAGTTGTTTCGTTTTTTATGGTGAAAGCTTTCGGCTCCAGCAGCATCCAGGAAGGAAATTCGAGCTCTCAGCATGACAGGAGCCCCCGCTTCAATATTGCTACGTTAATTGCTTAAAACAAAAATCCCCTCAAAACTATAACCTGAACTTAAAAGCGAGCTTGGGGGCGGGCGGAGGGGGGGCGGTTTGAATCCTTCTCCTTCTGCAAAAGAGCCCTTGATGCCGAGCGCCCGGCTGGTCCACGGCGAGGCCCCCTGCTGCTCTGCTCTGCCAAGGAAGCCACTGGAATCAGGATGACAATAAAGCAAAGTGTTTCATTTATAATTCAGAGGCAGCTGGAAAGTGGTTTTTAAAAATGGGCTGAGGCAGTCAAAACTCTGGTCTCTTGACATGCTTTCCAGAAGAGGCCCCTTGGGGAGGACGGTGACTTTCAAAAGAGTCACTCGGCCCCCTACACGAGCCATCGCCAAGGCCTCAGCCCTTTGAGAGATTCTCCCCTAGGACAGGCCCTCCTGGGGTCAAAATGCCAAGCAGCGCTCTGGCCTGGGCTTGCCAGAGGTCAGGGGCAGCAGGTCCTTTGGGGTGAATGGGGCGCTGGCCCACTAGCCACAGGCAGCCCTCAGCCAGCCCCCACCTGCCTGCCCGTCAGGGATGGAGACAGGTGCACAGGTCAGCACAAAACAATGAATCACCCAGTGAAGGTAACTCTTCATTCAAGGAAATCAACCATTCAAGGAAATAAACCACAGGCCGAGTGGGCTCAGCAATTCTTTCTAGGAGGTCTCGCTCCAATGAAGCAGCTGCAAGGACCAAAGGTTGTCCCCCCCTTCCCGGTGTCTACTAGGACTCCTCCTCTCCAGGGTCTTTCCCACACAGTCTGAGGCTGTGTCTGCATGCAACCACCCTCTGCTCTGCCCATTTCATTTCTCTGTGTGTTCTAGGAGAAAGGAGGGAAGGGGAGCTGGTCGCCGCAGGGTGGGGAGACTCCCTGGATTCTTCAGCAGCCTGTCTCCACCTCCAGCCCCAACTTCCACCTGGGAGTCTGAACAGTGCTCTGCCACTAAACCCTGTTGCCTCTTCTTTTTCCTCCTCCTCCCAGTCTGCTCCTTCTCCTCCCTCTGACCTCTCAACGGTGTCCGACCACCAATCCCTTGGCTCAAAGCCTTCTTCCCGTGGGGGTTCCCTAGGGGGTTCCCAGGCCGGTGCCTTCTTCCCAGAGGTGGCAGTTTCTGAAGGAGAATGCAGGGGTTGATGTTGCATGGTGCATGCCCACATCATGTGCGTGGTGTCGGGACATCGGAGGAGCCACTGTGAAAATAGGATGCTGGATGGTGCCCATTGGGCATTCAGCAGGCTCATGTTCCTCTGTTCTTAAAAAAGTGCTGGGTGGTATAACTTGAGGGCGGGCACTAGAAGACAGGGCAGCAGCGCCTACACTCTTTCTTGCCCACTCTGGGTGGCCCTGCTCAAACTAAGGGTGCGTGAGCAGGCTTAACTCTAGCTTGCCCCTTCTCTCTGGTCAGATCACACCCAGGAACTCAGCTCAGTCCCAGCTGGGCCCCGAGCATCTATTTTTTAGATGCCCTTTTTATGACAAGGTGCGCAGAGACATCATTGCCCCCCTATTGGAGAGGTTAGCTGACCTTCCAGAAAAGACTAAACTAAATGCCCTTTTACTAGCCAAAGATCAAAAGATAACCCGGATGGTAGCTAGATTCTGCACGCAGATTTGCAGGCACAGTCTATCCTCCCAGAACAAACCAGTCAGCGGGGAAAATAGTTTCAATGAGCCCCCGGGGCGATAGGGTCAATCTGTATGTGATTTGATGCAGAAAGCTCCGAAGCACAGTGGAGGTCAAACAGTTCTGGCTCCACACCCCCATTTACTTTGGAGGAGACACTGCTCAGTGGCTTTGTATGTAGAAGATCTCTTGTTCAGTCCCTGACCTCCCCAGAGTATTGAACCTGGTGTTGGGCTGTGGGTAGCAGCTCTTCTGTTCGGGAATGGAATGAAGACCTTGAGCAGAAGCTGGGGAAATGCAAGCTGGACCCTCCTCTTGGACATTTTTAGCCCCTTTTAAATTTTTAGACTGCTATATTCATTCTGCGTTTTAATCTCCTTTAGCTTTGTAAAGCACTTTTCAGATTTTAAATGCTGGTCTATGACCGTAATAAAGATTTGATTTGATTTGAT
Source organism: Darevskia armeniaca (assembly GCA_034641395.1). Lineage (NCBI taxonomy): Eukaryota > Metazoa > Chordata > Lepidosauria > Squamata > Lacertidae > Darevskia > Darevskia armeniaca. Next base: position 96,998 of record JAWWNF010001029.1, on the reverse strand, counting down.
TTGGGCGGGCGCAGTCTCCTCTGGGAGTGCCTGAGGCAGGGGAATCCAACATGGACGGCCCGGCTTTCCAGGATGCTCTGCGGCTCCTCTTCCTTGCTCTGCTCCTAGGATCAAAGATTCCTGCTTGGGCAAGCACTTCATTCAGGAGCAGCTTCTGAGCTGGCAGTGGGGCAATGCTGCCCTCCCGTGGCAGGACTGCTGCATTTCCCCAGCCTCCTGGCACACACCATTCTCAGCTGAAACTGGCGATGGAGCAGACCTCTCTGCCTGCTCAGAGGTCGCGTGGGGCTGGGATATGTGCATAGCAGTCAACCTTCCCTTTTTTTGCTGGAAATTCCCTTATTCCAGCGCCGTTTGCCGCTGCTATCCCGGATTGTTAGATATCCCGTAAATTTCCCGGATTTCAAAGGAAGCAGCTCCTCTCCCTCCCTGCCGGCCTGGGAGGCTCCTCAGCTGCGTTGCTCACCAATAGTTACAGAGAATAGGATGTCATTAGACAACAGCACTGTTTGTGCTTTGCTTGCATGTAAAATCAACCACTCTGGCCCAGCCCACAAATACACTCCTTCCAAAAGAGTGTTAAAGGATGCAAAGTCTGCAACACGTTTGTATAATAAGTCATTCATGGATGCCAGAGAGCCAAAGGAGTGAACCTGATCAATCCCCCCATGAAGAATTGACACTTTTGAAGTGTGGTGCTGGAGTCCCGTGGACTGCAAGAAGATCAAACCGATCCATTCTGAAGGACATCGGCCCTGGCTGTTCACTGGAAGGACAGATCCTGAAGCATTGCATGAGAAGAGAAGACCCCCTGGAAAAGAGACCCTGAGGTGGGGAAAGATGATGGTGTGTAGCCTGGTGTAAATTAATTTGTAGCCTGGGGGGATAACCGCGGCCTGGGCTGTCCCCGAGAACTGTAGACTGTCCCTGGGACAGGTGAGGCTAAAAAGGTAAAGGGACCCCTGACCATTAGATCCAGTCGTGTCCGACTCTGGGGTTGCGGAGCTCATCTCGCTCTATAGGCCAAGAGCCGGCGTACAGCTTCCGGGTCATGTGGCCAGCATGACAAAGCCGCTTCTGGCGAACCAGAGCAGCGCACGGAAACGCCGTTTACCTTCCCGCCAGAGCGGTTCCTATTTATCTACTTGCACTTTGACGTGCTTTCAAACTGCTAGGTGGGCAGGAGCTGGGACCGAGCAACGGGAGCTCACCCTGTCGCAGGGATTTGAACCACCAACCTTCTGATCAGCAAGCCCTAGGCTCTGTGGTTTAACCCACAGCGCCACCTGGGTCCCTTACAGGTGAGGCTGCTGATCCCTTATTTTCAAATCCGAAAGTTGACAGCTATGGATATGTGGTACTTACATTTGCCAATGGCCACCCAGTGCCAAGGCAGAAGGGAAACCGAATGAGACCCTGTTTTGTTTTTCTCTTTTAATCTTTACTATTATTACATTCCGTTGAATCTCCTTAATACTTCATTGACATAAGAAGAGAAGAAGAGTCTGCTGGAACAAGCCAAGGGCCTGTTCCAGTCAGATGAACAAGGGCACTCTGCTCTCCTTCAGTGGTTTCCAGCAGAAGGACATTTAGAAGCACTTCTGCCTCCAACCGTGAAGCTAGAGCATAGCCGTCATGCCCAGTAGTCATCGATAGCCTTCTCCTCTCCATGAATTTGTCCAATCCCCTTTAAAAGTCATCTCAGTTAGTGATCATCACTGCCTCCTATGGCAGCGGGTTCCATTAACTCTGTGCTGCACAAATAAACACTTCCTTTTCTCTGCCCTGAACCTTCCACCATTCAGCTTCACTATCTATCATGTAACTTGTTTCTGCCAGGGTGGTACATGCTCTAGTTATCTCCTGCTTGGACTACTGCAATGCGCTCTACGTGGGGCTACCTTTGAAGGTGACTCGGAAACTGCAATTAATCCAGAATGCGGCAGCTAGACTGGTGACTGGGAGTGGCCACCGGGACCATATAACACCGGTCCTGAGAGATCTACATTGGCTCCCAGTACGTTTCCGAGCACAATTCAAAGTGTTGGTGCTGACTTTTAAAGCCCTAAATGGCCTCGGCTCAGTATCCCTGGAGCATCTCCACCCCCATCGTTCAGCCTGGACACTGAGGTCCAGTGCCGAGGGCCTTCTGTCAGTTCCCTCCCTGCGAGAAGCGAGGTTATAGGGAACCAGGCAGAGAGCCTTCTCATTAGCGGCGCCCGCCCTGTGGAACACCCATCAGATGTCAAGGCAATAAGCAACTATCTTACTGTCAGGTTCGCTTAACTGTTGCTCATGAGTAAAGACCAAGTCCTTCTTGTCTTTCAACTCTTTTATTGTGCAAAGTATGTACAGTGCGGAGCTAACCCTAAACATGACCGTCTAGTCGCTAGCGGAATCCGGAAGTGCCCCCCTCCTATTGCGGCGCCAACACCAGAGTCTCGGCACTCTAAAGTGCCGCCTTCTCCTTCTGCGTAAAGCGGGTGCTGGAAATGACGTCTCTCCCTCCGAGTGGGTCTGCTGAGTGGTGCTAGGTATCTCGGCATCTTGCTGGAGACCTCTCCCCACCTGGCTCCCTCCCGGTAACTGCTCCTCCCCCGAGGAGGAGCTGGTAGACTCACTGGGAGACGAGTCCGTCGACAACAGAGGCTGAGGCTGCCGGTAGCCACTCAGTGCCGGACTGGCAGTGGTGGGCACATCCCTGACACTTACAATTTTAAAAGACATCTGAAGGCAGCCCTGTTTAGGGAAGTTTTTAATGTTTAATGCTGTATTGTGTTTTTAATATGAACCTTTAAAAGCTTTAAAGCCCTAAGTGGCTTCGGTCCAGTATACCTGAAGGAGTGTCTCCACCCCCATCGTTCTGCCCAAACACTGAGATCCACCTTCGAGGGCCTTCCGGCAGTTCCCTCGTTGCGAGAAGCCAAGTTACAGGGAACCAGGCAGAGGGCCTTCTCGGTAGTGGCGCCCGCCTTGTGGAACGCCCTCCCTTCAGATGTCAAAGAGAACAACAACTACCAGACCTTTAGAAGACATCTGAAGGCAGCCCTGCTTAGGGAGGCTTTTAATGTTTAATAGATTATTGCATTTTAATGTTCTGTTGGAAGCCACCCAGAGTGGCTGGGGAAACCCAGCCAGATGGGCGGGGTATAAATAATAAACTATTATTATTATTATTATTATTATTATTATTACTATTATTATTGCCTTATCTCTAAACTAAAAAGTCCCAAATGAGGGGACTCACTTCATCCATAACTTGACCCTATCACTCCAAAATTTAACCCTCTGGATGTTCCGCGGTACCCCCTGGGCCATTTGAGACCCCTTCACCAAGCATATTTGGCTACCACCAACCGTGTCCGAGCAGTTTTCTTTTTGGTCCTGCCGCTTTCCCTGGGAAAACTCAGTATACTGCCAAATCTGAACAAACCAATACAAACCAGACAACACAGTACAATAGAATAATATATCAAAATGACGCAAACCGTGAAGAATATCCAATCATATATATCTATCTATCTATCTATATCTATATCTATAGATATATAGATATATATATATATATATATGCGCAACCGGAGGAAATCTACTCCATACAACGTACAAATGTCTCAAAAGGTGCAAAGAGATTCAAAAGTGCAATGTCCGATGTGCAACAAGTCCAATGTCATAAAGTGCTAAAGTCTCTCATTTTTGGGGTGTTTGTACCTTTAAAACCTATTGGTGTTTGTTAATGTATTGCCCTGTCATGTTATTGATTCTAAGAATGTAAACGCTCACTATGTACACTGTAAATTATTATTATTATTATTTAAGACGATGTCTGTCCCTGAAGAAACGATAGTAGTGAAACAGGGATAATACAAGCTAGCTGCCCGTCGGGAGAAGCAGACGTGGACTCCTGAGAGACTTTAGCACTTTATGACATTGGACTTGTTGCACATCGGACATTGCACTTTTGAATTTCTTTGCACCTTTTGAGACATTCGTACGTTGTATGGAGTAGATTTCCTCCGGTTGCATATGCATATTATATGATTGAATATTCTTCACGGTTTGCATCATTTTGATATATTATAAATCTGAACAAACGGCAATTGGGTTTTCTGTGGAGCGCTACTCGTCCTGATTCAGCGGTGGACAGTGGATATTCCCAGGGAAAGTAGAAGGACACACAGAAAAAAGGGAGACCTGGAAAGTGTGGAACTCTGCCTGGAAAGAGTGGGGCAAAGGGTTAGTTTGGATAAGCCCTAGATGAGCCCCGGAAGCTTTCTGCTTCTCCATGAAACGGTCCAATCCCCTTTTAAAGCCATCCAAATTGGTGGCCATCATTACTGCGAGTGAAAGCAAATCCCAGTGTTTGTGCACTGTGGGATCTCTTGTACTCTGGAAGCTCAGTTTGAGAAGATACCCAACAACGTAAGAACATAATTTTAACTGCTTTGGTCTGCCACAAAGATTTTTCCTCGAGTCTGCTTAGTTAACGAACCATGATAATTTCCCGAAGAAATATGTCACTGTATTCGGGACGGATGCTTATATATGCTTCCTTTAATTTGCACTGAAATTGCCAAGTACTAGGACTCCCAGATTTTATCCAACCTAGTTTTTTGGTTCTCATTTGGCTGCGATTGAAAATTCTCTGCCACCATCAGTGGGTGTGAGACTAGTTCTCTCCAGGTTTGTGGGACATCTTTGATGAACAAGCTCCCAAATGGGTCCCAGGCACAGCTGTCAACCCTCCCTTTCTTTGCGGGAAACTCCCTTATTCCAATGCTGTTTCCCGCTGCTATCCCGGATTGTTGATATCCCTTAAATTTCCCGTATTTCAAAGGAAGCAGCTCCTCTCCCTCCCTGCCGGCCAGGGAGGCTCCTCAGCTGTGTTGCTCGGCTGCCAATAAGGAGTCTGAGACCGACTGGGGGCGGAGCTTGCATGCCTTGTGCAGCCAGACCCTCACGCCCAACCAGACATCCTGCCTGCCTGCCTGCCGTCTACGCGCTCACTCTTTCGCTCACCCGTTCGCGTGCAGCCTCTGGAGCGCAGGTGGCGAGGCTACTTGGTGCTATTGCACCGCCCTTGAGGCATCACTTATTTTCAAATCCGAAAGTTTGGGAAAATCCCTTATTTTCAAATCCGAAAGTTGACAGCTATGCACAGAGATTCCCCAGAAACACCACTCCAAAGGGGGAGAAAGAGAAAGAGCTACATGCTAAGCCATCAGAGTGGGAGCAGCTCAGAAGACCGGAAGAGAGACCGAGGCCTCTTGGTGGCTCAAGGCAAGACTTGGCTTCACCTCAGATCAGCTGAAGGCAGTGGAAGGCAAGCGCGGCCAAGGAAGGGCCTGCAGAATGAAAAACCTTATGCATGTTTGCAGAGCAGCTATATATTATAGTCTTCACCCTTTAATGTATTTCACGTAGGAAAGTCATACTGGCGCATAATGCATCACATGGCACACAGCCTTCAAAACTGCAACAAGCCTGCTCTCTCCCGCTCAGTTGAATCTACTCCCCCTTGCAATAATGATGGCCAGAATACTTCCTCTATAAACATACTTTATTGGGTTCCATGATCACTTCAGATGGTGACAGCAGTCACGAAATTAAAAGACGCATGCTTTTTGGGAGAAAACCAACGACAAACCTAGACAGCATCTTAAAAAGCAGAGACATCACCTTGCCGACAAAGGTCCGTATAGTTAAAGCTATGGTTTTCCCAGTAGTGATGTATGGAAGTGAGAGCTGGACCATAAAGAAGGCTGGTCGCTGAAGAATTGATGCTTTTGAATTATGGTGCTGGAGGAGACTCTTGAGAGTCCCATGGGCTGCAAGAAGATCAAACCTATCTATTCTGAAGGAAATGAGCCCTGAGTGCTCACTGGAAGGACAGATCCTGAAGCTGAGGATCCAATACTTTGGCCACCTCATGAGAAGAGAAGACTCCCTGGAAAAGACCCTGATGTTGGGAAAGATGGAGGGCACAAGGAGAAGGGGACGACAGAGGATGAGATGGTTGGACAGTGTTCTCGAAGCTACCAACGTGAGTCTAACCAAACTGCAGGAGACAGTGGAAGACAGGCGTGCCTGGCGTGCTCTGGTCCATGGGGTCACGAAGAGTCAGACACGACTAAACAACAATATACATACTTGAGCGCTGAGAGGAGGGCAGGGAGGAAGGCTACACCCTGGCTCATCTCCCACAACAAATTAAACAAAGGGATCCTCTCATTTCCCATCCACCCCCTTCATTCATTCATTCATTCATTCATTCATTCCACCCATCCTTTCCTTTCACTGTGCATTTTTCTTGTTCTTGAGGCTCAAGATCACCTGATCATATGCACTTTCTCCAAGCCCATTTTGATCTTGCACGGGGGCATACCCTGCCGCCATCTTAGGCACCGAGTAGTCATCCAAGCTTGAGTTGTAGGGGTATTCGTGGCCGACAGGGTCCTCGGGAGTGGCCTGCACCTTCCAGGCGTCCCCTGTGAACTCCTGGGGCTCGTCGTACACCAGGTGGGCCAGACCCTCTGGGTCATCATAGATGTGGTGCAGCCCCAGAGAGGCAGGTGACAGGCCCAACCCTCTGGTCCTGGCATGCAAGCTCGCTGCCCCCGGTGGCTCCTCGGGGAAACAGCTGCCACCTGAGCTTCCTGGCGACTTGGAGATGGCATCAAATGGCTCCGCGTACTCGGACATTGATCCCTGCTGGGGTTCTCGTCTGGGATTGCCATCAGAGCCCTCCACGTAGGGGCAGCTGGTGCTGGAGAGGGGGCAGCTGGCCGTGGGCTTGACTAACCTGCCCTTCGCTGGCCTTCCTTGCCAGGTGGACTCGAAGGAGAGGGATTTGGTGCCGCCAGCACGGAACGACTGCCCTTCCACCAGCACTGTGGCTTTCCTCCCCTGGGCACCCTCGTCAGGCTTGGCTGGACTGGCAGCCCCGGCAAGAAGGGTGGCACCTGAGGATGCACTGGTGGCGTTCCTCTGAGCATTGATGGCACCTTCAATGACCTGGATGATCTCGCTGCCCTGCTTGGTGGCAAATTCAAAGCTGCCTTCGCCAGAGGCACACCTCCGCCCAGCTTCAAAGGAGAAGATGGCCTAGGAGAAGAAAAACAAGGTCTCCTGGGGTCAGTCTGTAGGGACACAAGTGGACCAGCAGCTTGAAATGCTCCTCTCTGCTGGGCAAAGTCAGGTGAGACCTACAGTAGGCCCATCAAGGTGAGCAGAGAGTCAATGGGACCAGGAGGCTGGGAGCTGGGAGCTCCCATAACAATTCTCCATCTTCTAAGAACATAGGAAGAGCCTGCTGGACATAGCTGTCAACCCTCCCTTTTTTTGTGGGAAACTCCCTTATTCCAATGCCGTTTCCCACTGCTATCCCGGATTGTTGATATCCCTTAAATTTCCCGGATTTCAAAGGAAGCAGCTCCTCTCCCTCCCTGCCGGCCAGGGAGGCTCCTCAGCTGTGTTGCTCGGCTGCCAATAAGGAGTCTGAGACCGACTGGGGGCAGAGCTTGCATGCCTTGTGCAGCCAGACCCTCACGCCCAACCAGACAGACAGCCTGCCTGCCGTCTACGCGCTTGCTCTTTCGCTCACCCGTTAGCGCGCAGCCTCTGGAGCGCAGGGTGGCGAGGCTACTTGGTGCCATTGCACCGCCCTCGCGGCATCCTTTATTTTCAAATCCAAAAGTTTGAAGAAATCCCTTCTTTTCAAATCCAAAAGTTGACAGCTATGCACCACCAGGTCTGCTTAGGAACAGCAGCTCTCTGGCATTGCACGCCAGAAATGTGTTGCGCCGGAGACAAACACCTCACAGCCATTACCTTGTCATGACCGAATCTCCGCAGGAACTTGTATGGCCAGGTGTAGATCACTTCCCCCGCTTGCGTGTCACGCAGCTCCAAGGCATCCGCTTTGGCACAGAGAAGGAATGTGCCCCAGATCTGACAGTGCTCAGAGGCCTCTGTTGCCCTCACGGCCACGGGAAACTGCCTCTCAGCGGCTGGAAGGAAACAGAAGAACCTAAGAAGATCCTGGCTGCGGTATCAGGCCAAGGGCCCATCTAGTCCAGCATCCTGTTCTTACAGTGGCCAACCAGATGCCCTAATGGGACACATGCAAGCAGGAGCTGAGGGCAAGAGCCCTCTCCGCCCACCCACCCCACCCCGCCCACTGCCCCCCCCCCAGTTTCCAGCAACTGGTACAGTGATCCCTCGACTTACGAAAGACCCGACTTATGAGTTTTTTGAGTTACGAGGGATCAAAGCGGCCGCCGCTTCCGAATTTTTTCAACTTCCGACCGGAAGCCGCAGCCGCTTTAGATGCAGTTTTTTCGAGTTCCGAAGGTTTTTCCGAGCTACGAATGCGTTCTGCAACGCATTCCTATGGGGACTCGGCTTACGATTTTTTCGACTTACGAGGAATCCGTCGGAACGGATTACCTTCGTAAGTCGAGGGTCCACTGTATTCAGAAACACTACTGCCTTGGACAAGGGAGGTAGGCAAAGCCATCGTGGCCAGTGGCCCCCATTCTTTTCCTGTGGCAGCACCCACACTTTGGAACTCCCTGCCTATTGACATGGGGCAGGTGCCTTCTCTGTGCTCCTTTTGGCACCCGCTAAAAACATTTTTGTTTAGAGAAGCCTGCCCAGGCATGTAGTATTCTGCTGTATGTTTTAGTTTACTGCTGAGTCTATCTTCTGAATGTTTTAAAGAGGGTGTGTGTGTGTGTGTGTGTGTGTGTGTGTGTGTGTGTGTGTTGCTTTATTCTCTTTGCAAACCTGCTTTGAAAAGTTTTCTCTGTCTTTTTCTTTTACAATCGAGCGGTGCATAAATTTAATTAAATAAAATGGCATTCCATGTCATCACAGGCTTCTTTCCAATGCCCTGTCCCCAGCCCGCTTTCTCGGGTGCAGGTTCCCCCCAAAGACACTGAAGGTGTTGTAAACAAAATCTGCCCTTATTCCCTTATGGGGTACACAAGAGCCCTTATAAAGTCCTTTGTAGCTTCTCCATCGGTAGGGGAAAAAATGTTGGAGATTCATTCCCCGTGTCTGCTGTCATGGGATTGTTATTTATCACATGATGGTGTTTGTTTTCATTCCACAGTGAGAAGTGAAGAAGACAGGATGTTTGTGTTACTGTGTTTCCTGAAGTGGGACTATTGTCCTTTGTTCTTTCTCTTTGCTGTCTGATGCTAGAGAGAGAGGGAGCCATGTTGCAGTGCTCCGTGTGTGTTGATATGTAAATAAAGTAGATTAGCCACAATGCTGAGTTGCTGAGGTCTGTTACGCAATTGCGCAAACTCTGCGGATCCCTAAGTGTGCTGATGTTTCTTGGTATCAGTCGCTGTGATGTTCGGGCTGAAGAAAGCTTTTGAAGCTCCCGAACGATCGACCAGGAGGGAGGGAACATGCCAGTCGGGCATGTGTCTCTGCCAAGCTCCTACTCACGTGTAGGAGATCCAAACAAAAAATAGCAGAGGCCAACCAGAGAATATTGAGAAGCAAAGCAGCTAGTAAGCCTGATCTTTATTAAAGCTGTTGCAACAGGGTGCTCCCCACACAAACAGGAGAGAGGAGGAGGACCCAGAACAAAGGTGTGCCCGCCCTTATATAGACTTTTGGAATTGCCCACCCTCAAACCCCAGACCACCTCCAGAAACATCATACATACATCACAGAAGGGGGCGGTCTAAAACAGAATCCTGAGTGTGTTGTTTATCTCCTGTCTGGCAGGTTACCTGCTTGCATTATCTGGGTTTTGGCCACTCTTTTGTTATTAAAGGTAAAGGGACCCCTGACCATTAGGTCCAGTCGTGTCCGACTCTGGGGTTGCGGTGCTCATCTCGCTTTATTGGCCGAGGGAGCCGGCGTACAGCTTCCGGGTCATGTGGCCAGCATGACAAAGACGTTTCTGGCAAACCAGAGCAGCGCACGGAAATGCCGTTTACCTTCCCACCAGAGCGGTTCCTATTTATCTACTTGCACTTTGACGTGCTTTCAAACTGCTAGGTGGGCAGGAGCTGGGACCGAGCAACGGGAGCTCACCCCGTCGCAGGGATTCGAACCGCCGACCTTCTGATCAGCAAGCCCTAGGCTCTGTGGTTTAACCCACAGCACCACCTGGGTCTTTTGTTATTATAACTACTTAATTCCTGAATCCAGGTCACAGGCTCACCCTATTCATACCTTAAATGTGCCCTTAAGGCAGGATTTTTGAGCACAGAGACAATAGGGTGTTTTTTTTTCAGTTCTTCCCTCCTTGCAGAGAAACATTTGGTCAGTTTGGGAGAGTCAAAATGGTTTCAGGACTGTCTTCCTGTACCCTTTCAGACATGTGGTATATGTATTTATGTACATGTTTGCCTTGCACATTTAATTTATATATTTGAGACCTTAAATTCTTATAACAAGGACAAGTGGTGGGAGGGAGGAGGGCAGGAAATGGGGAAGGGGCGATAAGTGCCTGGGGAGCCGTATCGGTGTGAGCCCTGCACGGCCCGCAAAACCACAGTCAGGAAGAGGGCAAGCGAGAGCTACGGCGGAGGCAGATTTTCCATGACGCCGCCTCGGCCAGAGTGAGCACTTTGCGTGCCTGTTCTTGGAAGGCAGGGTCTACTGTGGTACACACTGCGTGCATGCCTAGCCCCCACCTTTGAGCACAGAGCCCCAAGGAGAACAGAACATTGCTTTGGTTCAAATGCTGGAGCTCGAAGAAAAAGAAGAAGAAGAAGTTTGGATTTGATATCCCGCTTTATCACTACCCGAAGGAGTCTCAAAGCGGCTCACATTCTCCTTTCCCTTCCTCCCCCACAACAAACACTCTGTGAGGTGAGTGGGGCTGAGAGACTTCAGAGAAGTGTGACTAGCCCAAGGTCACCCAGCAGCTGCATGTGGAGGAGTGGAGCCGCGAACCCAGTTCACCAGATTACAAGTCCACCACTCTTAACCACTACACCACACTGGCTCTAAGAGTAGTGTTGGGCAGCTGGAGATGGAGAGCTGGTCCTTTCGGTTCCCCCCCCCGACACAGAATCGTAGAATTGTAGAAGTGGAAGGGATCCCCCCCCCCCACAAGGGCCATGTAGTCCAACCTCCTGCAATGCAGGAATCTCAGCTAAACATAAATGTGCTCTCAGTTTGGCTGCTTGCAAGCACCATCTCTCGATGGTGGCAGCCCCTTCCTCTTTGATCCCTGCCCAACTCAGGGTCTCTTAGATAGATACCGGTAGATACTTTATTGTCATTGTACATAGTACAACGAAATTGAATGCCATCCCAATCGAAACCAGAAAAACACAATTACAGCCACACATACACATACATACCCATCCATCACAACTCCCAAAATCATATTATTTAATTACAGCATTTAAAATAGTTATAGCTCTTGGATTAAAAACTGTTTTTCAATCTATTCGTTCTTGATTTAATTGTTCTGTATCTCTTGCCCGAAGGCAACCGTACTGTCAGGGACGTGCCCTCCCCTGCCATTCAGGCACTGAGTGGGTACCGGCAGCCTCAGCCTCTGCTGTCCACCGACACATCTCCCAGTGAGTCTGCCAGCTCCTCCCCAGGGCAGGAGGAGTCACCAGGGAGGAGCCAGGTGGGAAGGGGTCTCCAGGATGATGCAGAGAGACCCAGCACCGCTCAGCAGACCCACTCCGAGGGGGGGACACCGCTTCCGGCGCCTGCTTTACGCAGAAGGGTCAGGGGAGAAAGGAGGCGGCACTTTAGGGTGCAGAGACTCTGGTGTTGGCACCGCAACAGGAGGGGGGCACTTCCGGATTCTGCTGGCGACTAGATGGTCATGTTTTAGGATAGCTCCGCACTGTATATACGGTACTTTGCACAATAAAAGAGTTGAAAGGCAAGATGGACTTGGTCTTTACTCATGAGCAACAGTTAGCTAACCTGACACGTGCAAACGAACTATATCCAGGATGAGATGGATCCTGTAAAATGTTGTTTTCTTTTTTGAGACAATGGGAGCTGTATAGTTCGTCCAAAGATGGGAATGGATGACCAATAATCTTTCGGGCTGTGGTTATGACCTTCTGGAGCATTTTCCTATGCGTGACTGTGCAACTGGCAAAACAAGCACAGATACAGTATGTAAGAATACAGTATGTAAGAATACAGTATGCTCCCCTCTCCTACCTTTGCAGGTGGTGCTGTACAGGGAATTCTCTGCCATGGAGAGAGCAGGGGGAGACGTGGCCTTGCCCTTCAGGAGTTCCTTCTCCAGCATCACTTTCCAGTCTTCAGTGCTTCTCTAAAACCCAAAGAGAACATATTGTTACCAGTTACAGGTAGGTAGCCGTGTTGGTCTGCCGTAGTCGAAACAAAAAAATGTCTCAGTGTATCTGAAGAAGTGTGCATGCACACGAAAGCTCATACCAAGAACAAACCTAGCTGGTCTCTAAGGTGCTACTGGAAGGGATTTTGTTATATTGTTACCAGAAAACAAGGGAGTGTGTGGCTTCTACAGCCCAGCTCCCCATTAAGGGACTCAAGAGTCCCCCAAGTTCCTTATCGGTCAGAGAAGCATCAGCTGAGGCAGGATCCTGTGAAAGCAAGGCAGGTCTTTATTTTCCTGTTGCAACAAAAGTCTCCTCCCCGCCTTAGGTAGGAGGCAGGGACCCAGGTGGCGCTGTGGGTTAAACCACAGACCCTAGGGCTTGCTGATCAGAAGGTCGGCAGTTCAAATCCCTGCGAGGGGGTGAGCTCCCTTTGCTCGGTCCCAGCTCCTGCCCACCTAGCAGTTCGAAAGCACGTCCAAGTGCAAGTAGATAAATAGGAACCGCTCTGGCGGGAAGGTAAACGGCGTTTCCGTGCGCTGCTGTGGTTCGCCAGAAGCGGCTTTGTCATGCTGGCCACATGACCCAGAAGCTGTACGCCGGTTCCCTCGGCCAATAAAGCGAGATGAGCGCCGCAACCCCAGAGTCGGACACGACTGGACCAAATGGTCAGGGGTCCCTTTACCTTTAAGGACCCTGAACAAAGGTGTGAAAGAACTTATAAAGGCTTTAGAAATTTCTCAGCCCCTTAGCCATGGACCACCCAAAAGCATCATACACGGGTCACAGAAAGCAGCAGTTTCCGCCCTCCCTTCCACAGGTGGGCGGGGTTTGCGGCACCGAGCGGGGGTTACCTGGGCGGGTGCCGCCCACCTGCTGAAAGGAAAAAGACACAAGCGGCCTGGCTGAAGGGCTCAGCCTCTTTTATTTGGCCATTGACCCCACCCCCGGCCAACTGTCCATTGACCTGCCTGGCCGAGGGTGGGTCAAAGGCCAACCTAAGCAGGTGGGCGACACCCGCCCAGGTAACCCCCACTCGGTGCCGCAAACCCCGCCCACCTGTGGAAGGGAGGGCGGAAATTGCCCACCCTGTAGCTCAAGACCACCCCAGAAAACATCACGCATATATCACAGAAGGAGGTGGTCTCCAACAGAAATCCTGTTTGTCAGGATACCTACAATGGTCACTGGTTGCTTTACCTGGCCATTCCTTTTGAGATGCTAAATACTTAGTTTCTGAATCCAAGTCACAGGCTCACCCTATTCATACACAAATATGCCCTAAGACTGGATTTTTGAGCAAAGAGACAATGGGGAGTCTTTCCCATTTCCTTCCTCACTGCAGAGAATATTTGAGGTCATTGGAAGAGTCAAAACAGGCTTCAGGACTGTTCTTCTGTACTATTTCAGACACGTGGTTTATATACTTAATGTGTTTGTCTTGTAAATTTATGAACATGTATTTTTTATTTGAAACCTTAAATTCTGATAACAACTGCCTCCTGCGGCAGGGCGTTCCACAGTTTAACTATGTGTGAAGAAGGACTTTCATTTTGTCTGTGCTGAATCCTGACAGACCAGGGGCCACTGAAAGGCCGTTTCTAAACTGCTACACACACTGGATGAGGAGGTGCAGCTTTCCACATCTCTCTCTGCATGAGACATGACCTGTACTGCTGAGTGCCATTTTCCTCACAGTGAAAGCGTGCTTGCACAGCTCCAGGATCCAGGCCTCCGCCTCGGCCCTCTCGGCAGCCAGCAGGTAGCATTTCTCAGTGGTCTCCAAGAAGAAAGACGCCGTCTCCTTGGGGCTGCCGGTTTCTCCGCCTGCCTCTGCCACTTGCACACAGTCTTCCAGCTTGATGAGGCGTCTGCTGCTCTCCCCTTTCTTGGATCTCTCCGCGGACTCCAGGAGCTCAAGGCGGGCTGGGGCAAAGGCGCTTTCCCTGTACAGGACAGCCCAGAACTTCCGCCATTTCTGAGGGGGAGAAAAAACGCACATGAAGGTTTGTTCCTTTAGTCATAAAAAAACCTTTGTATACTGCCAGGGGCGAAGGAAGCCTCCTCGCCACCCGGGGCGGCGAACGGAGGCGGGGCGCCGTGACGTTGTGTCGTGACGTCACGACGCAACGTCACGGCGGAGTGCGCATGCGCACTCCATCACCAGGGCGCTGCTGCTCCCGAAGTGCCCTTGGGAAGCGCCACGCCAAAAGCAGCGGCGGCAGCGGCGGCACACACCCCCAGCCACCAATCGCGTGCGGCGGCTCGGGGGGTGCCCCTCCGCTGCTGCTTTTGGCGCAGCAGCTTGCAAGGGTGCTGCGGGAGTAACGGCGGCGCCGGCGGGCGGGCCCCACGCAGGGCGGGGCCAGCCCAACTATCACCCCCTCCCCGCGTGGAACCCGGGGCATACCGCCCCCTCCGCCCCCCTTGCGACGCCAGTGTATACTGCTATATCATAAAAGTGTGTCAGAGCAGTTTGCAGCAATTAAGAGCATTTGTTTGTTTGTTTGTTTGTTTGTTTGTTTGACTGACTGACTGGTGGCAATGAGTCCGGCCCTGACTGGTGGCAATGAGTGACCACAACTCTCAGAATTGGCATAAGAAATGAAATCATGCTATATATACTGTACACACACACACACATATGAATGATAAGGTCATTCACACACTGCCCTTTAGATACTTTTAGTTTATGACGTATCTATTCAAGAAGGGCAATTTGCCAAACCATTGAACAACAGCAATCCAAATTCTTAAGATGAAAGGCCTTATAGATACAGATAGGTAGCCGTGTTGGTCTGCTGTAGTCGAAACAAAATAAAAAATTTCCTTCCAGTAGCACCTTAGAGACCAACTAAGTTTCTATCTGAAGAAGTGTGCATGCACACGAAAGCTCATACCAATAACAAACTTAGTTGGTCTCTAAGGTGCTCCTGGAAGGCCTTTTTGAGTTTGGCAATTCAGCCCTGAGCTGCTGTTAGGAGAGATGAGAAATCAGTCCATGGGCGTACCCAGGGGGGGGGGACAGAGGGGGCAGCTGCCCCCCCCTAGAAGGCAGCTGCCCCCTCCCCCTAGAAGCAAAAATGATCAGCGTCCATTCAAAGCAAACCTGAACGACCATGGCTTGCCCCCCCCCCCCCAGTTTTGATCCTGGGTACGCCCCTGAATCAGTCCTTTGCTTTTCAAATCCTGCTCGGTTTCCATAGACAGGTTCAAAAGAGCCAGGTGCAAAGATTGAACAATAATTCGTTTGGGTATCAAAGAGATCTTAGCGAACACCTTGTTCCAACGTTCAGCGAGGAGCAGCCAGTCTTACCTTCCCAAAGGTCTGGTGCTGGAGCAGGTAGAGCAAGCCTTTCTTCACCACTGTCTCTTCCATGGTCAAGGAGGAGGAGCGGCAGCAGCAGGTGGGGACACACAACGTCTCCTTGGCCCCACTCCTGGCCTCTCTGCACATTCAGCACTGCTCAACAAGACTCCGCTTTCCTTCCTCCACCACCCTTACTCTCTCTCTCTTTCTAAAAAGCGTTTTCACATGTCAGCTTCCTGTGGTTGCGGTCTCACCAAGAAAAGGGCAGAAGCTGAAGACACAGATCACTGTGCCATATGCACACAGAGAAAAGTATCTCTCCCTCTCGCTCAGCAGTAGAACTCCTGGACACCCAATGAAGCTGAAGGTTGGAAAATTCAAGGCAGATGGAAGGTAGTACGTCTCTTCATGCAGTCCCTAAACTATGGAACTCACACCCACAGGAAGAAGAAGAAGGAGAGTTTGGATTTGATATCCCGCTTTATCACTACCCGAAGGAGTCTCCAAGCGGCTAACATTCTCCTTTCCCTTCCTCCCCCCCCCCCAACAAACACTCTGTGAGGTGAGTGGGGCTGAGAGACTTCAAAGAAGTGTGACTAGCCCAAGGTCACCAAGCCATAGCTGTCAACCCTCCCTTTTTTGGCGGGAAACTCCCTTATTCCAATGCCGTTTCCCGCTGCTATCCCGGATTGTTGATATCCCTTAAGTTTCCCGGATTTCAATGGGAAGCCCACCAGTGGGTCCTAAGCAGGGGCAGATTGTCTCAAGCAATTAAGACACAACGTAGCCATCATGGCTGGTAGCCACCGGCGGCCTTATTACCCTCCCTAAAATTGTCTAATTCCCTTTTAAAGCCATCACCACATATAATAATAATATTAATAATAATAATATATACCCCAGCCAGCCAATCTGAGCAGCTTCCAAGTTCCAACCTAATATAAAAACACAACTTAGTGAACAGGAGGGCTGTACACTTTAAAAAAACAAAAACAAAACACCAGCCCCTGCCCCCAGCTCAGCATCTAAAAGACACAACACAAATAGGGAAGGGAGTGGGATGGAAATCAAGCAAAATCAGCCCCCCAGTAAACAAAGATATAGAGTTCTTCTCCTGTCCTTGAAGCTTTCAGAACGGAAACAGAAGGGAGTGGAGGTGACAAATGGGATCTGCTGGCCTATACGCAGAGCCCGGCTGCTCTCAGACCTCTCCCTCTGCTGCAGAGTCATTACTGGCCCTCACTCTAAATAGGTTTATTTGAATTCATGATGCCTGTCTGACTACTACACTCAATGCTGTCAAACACCCCACCCCCAAAAAATGCTGCTCCCTGGTTCCCGCCCCCCCCCCCCACTCTATCTTTATCCTAGAGGTGGCCAGCATGGTGCCCAATGTTGTTGCACTACAACTCCCAGAATCTGATGGCCAGACTGCCTGGGATGGATGGGAGTTGTAGTCCAAGGGCATCTGGAGAGCACCAGACTGGCAAAGGCTTTAGGATCTCCTAGAACAGTGTTTCCCAACCTTGGGCCTCCAGCTGTTTTTGGACTACAACTCCCATCATCCCTCGCTAGCAAGACCAGTGGTCAAGGATGATGGGAATTGTAGTCCGAAAACAGCTGGAGGCCCAAGGTTGGGAAACACTGTCCTAGAACACACACATGATGCTGGCATTTCTCTGCCCAGAAACAGCCTCTTATTTATACCCGCAAAGTGGATAGGACAGAAAGTGTTACAGGTCTCCCAGGAAGAATATTTAATAGCTGGTTGTTTTCATTCCCTGCTTGCTCTTAAGCAAATGCAGCCCACACTTCACTGGAAAGGCAAGCCTTTCTCCCCCCCCCCCTTCCTTTGCTCTTGCCCTCCCCTTCCTGCTCTGGCACCTTCACAACCAAGAGAGGTGCCCTGCCAGGAGGGCCCAGAGGGCCAACCCACCTCTGTCATGCTCAGGCCTCAAAAGAAGGCTGGAGCATCCCTAAAGGGATTGGGTGGTGCTGTGGTCTAAACCACTGAGCGTCTTGGGCTTGCCAATCGGAAGGTCAGAAGTTCGAATCCGCGCAATGGGGTGAGCTCCGACTGCTCTGTCCCAGCTTCTGCCTACCTAGCAGTATGAAAGCATACCAGTGCAAGTGGATAAACAGATATAGCTGTGGCGGAAAGGTAAACTCTGATGGCCTGGGATTCAGACTCAGATGCTGAACCTGAGGGATCCCAGCCTGCACAGGATTCCCCGCCTCCAGAACCAGCAGAGCCGGGGCTAGGGTCTGAGTCGGAAGGGTCCTCACCTGTGCTGGATCCTCAGGTGCAGGCATCTGCTGAGTCTGCTCTGGCTCCTGATGGGATGGAGGACCCATTGCCTGCAGGTGCTCCACTCCCAGCCCTGTCAGGGGAAGCTGAGGTTGCCTCTGGGTCCTGGAACCCTCCAGCCTCTCCTGAGCTGCAGAGGCGAAGGGCAGAGAGGCGAAGGGAACTGAGTTCCCGCAGGAGGAGTGCTCGCCTCCAAGCCAGGAGAGGCGAGTCACCAGAGGATCGGGGCCGCCCTATGCCTCGGGGCAGATAAAAGCCGGCCAGCCCCAGCCCCAAGTTGCAGGAGCAACATTGTTGGTGACCCGTTCCTGCCAGTGTTCCTGCTTGAAACCTGTCCTGCTTTCCTGCCTGAGCTCCTGACCCGCCCTGGTTCCCTGCTTGCCTACCTGTTCCTGACTTTGCCTGACTCCCTGCCCTGCACCCAGCTTCAGTTATTACGGACTGCCTTTACGTTACCCCTCTGACCACTTGGACCTCGCCTTTCGGGTAACCCACGGGACCAGCACATAAACGGTGTTTCCATGTGCTCTGGCACTCATCACAATGTCCCGTCGTGCCAGAAGCGGTTCAATCATGCTGGCCACATAACCCAGAAAGCTGCCTGCGGACAGATGGGCACCCCACCCCATAGTTGCCTTTGACTGGACTTAACCATCCAGGGGTCTTTTCCCTTTTCCTTTTTCTAGAGCATCCCTCCTCTGTCTCATAGCCAATAGGTCAGGCATAGGCAAACTCAGCCCTCCAGATGTTTTGGGACTACAACCATCATCCCTAGCTAACGGGACCAGTGGTCAGGGCTGATGGGAACTGTAGTCTCAAAAACATCTGGAAGGCCGAGTTTGCCTATGCCTGCAATAGGTGCTTTATAGCTACAGTTTGGAGGGTAGGGATACCCCATATATAATGTAGATGTGTAACATGATAGTCCAGACCAAAATGAGAGGGGGGGTGGACATTTACTTTACACTGGGACAATTTTTTGAAATTGTGTGTGGCATGGAGAAGGTGGATAGAGAAAAGTTCCCACCTATCCCTTCTCTCACAGCAATGGAACTTGTGGGTGTTTAATGAAGCTGGAGGATTCAGGACAGATAAAATTGAATCCCAAACCGGAATTAAGATAGCCGGAAGAAATATCAACAACCTCAGATATGCTGATGATACAACCCTGATGGCAGAAAGTGAGGAGGAATTAAAGAACCTTTTAATGAGGGTGAAAGAGGAGAGCGCAAAATATGGTCTGAAGCTCAACATCAAAAAACTAAGATCATGACCACTGGTCCCATCACCTCCTGGCAAATAGAAGGGGAAGAAATGGAGGCAGTGAGAGATTTCACTTTCTTGGGTTCCATGATCACTGCAGATGGTGACAGCAGTCACGAAATTAGAAGACGCCTGCTCCTTGGGAGAAAAGCAATGACAAACCTAGACAGCATCTTAAAAAGCAAAGACATCACTTTGCCAACAAAGGTCCATATAGTTAAAGCTATGGTTTTCCCAGTAGTAATGTACGGAATTGAGAGCTGGACCATAAAGAAGGCTGATCGCTGAAGAATTGATGCTTTTGAATTATGGTGCTGGAGGGAGACTCTTGAGAGTCCCATGGACTGCAAGAAGATCAAACCTATCCATTCTTAAAGAAATCAGCCCTGAGTGCTCACTAGAAGGACAGATCCTGAAGTTGAGGCTCCAATACTTTGGCCACCTCATGAGAAGAGAAAACTCCCTAGAAAAGACCCTGATGTTGGGAAAGATTGAGGGCACAAGGAGAAGGGGACGACAGAGGATGAGATGGTTGGACAGTGTTCTCGAAGCTACTAACATGAGTTTGGCCAAACTGCGAGAGGCAGTGAAGGATAGGCGTGCCTGGCGTGCTCTGGTCCATGGGGTCACGAAGAGTTGGACACGACTGAACGAGTGAACAACAACAACAACAAGAGTAAAGTCTTGTTGTCTGGGCAGCCCAAGACCTTCATACACACTCCCCAGGCTTGCGCCCCAGGGAGGTCGCTTTGGTGCTGCTAATGCAGCAGTTGGATTTCACTTCTGGAGACGCACTCCATTGTCTTTTGAGACAGATGGATGTCAGCCAGCACATAGTGAAACTTAACTCGCTCTGCAGGAGGCAGTGATGGGCACCAACCTAGATAGCTTTAAAAGGGGAATAGACAAATTCATAGGCTACTCAGCTACTCAGCAATGCTCTGCCTCTACAGTTGAAGCCAGCAAAGTTTCCAAATACCAGTTGCTGGAAACAGCTAGAGGGGAGAGTGTTTTCGGGCTTCAATACTGCTTGCAGGTTTCCCATTGGGGCAGCTGGTTAGAAACTATGAGAACAAGATGATGGAATTAATGGGCTGTTGACCGGATCCAGCAGGCTCTTCTCATGTTCTTATACACAAAGTGATCCTGTTGTCAGTTTATATACCCTGTTTCACCTAAAATAAGACGTAGCCATAAAATAAGCCATAGCAGGATTTCTACGCATTTGTGAAATATAAGCCATACCCCGAAAATAAGCCATACCCCAAAAATAATACATAGTGACGCGGTGCCTCTCCCTTAAGACGGCCTGGATAGGCGTGGCTATGTAGCGTACCGACGCGGAGCAGTTAAAATAAGACATCCAAAAAAAATAAGCCATACTGTGTTTTTTTGAGGGGGGGAAAATATAAGACGGTGTCTTATTTTAGGAGAAACACGGGTAACTACAGATTGTGATACGATTGCTCCTAAATCTCTTTACTGCACTTGGCGGGGGGAGGGGACATGCTAGGGTAAGGGTAAAGGTAAAGGGACCCCTGACCATTAGGTCCAGTCGCGAACGACTCTGGGGTTGCGGCACTCATCTCGCTTTATTGGCCGAGAGCCGGCGTACAGCTTCCAGGTCATGTGGCCAGCATGACAAAGCCGCTTCTGGTGAACCAGAGCAGCGCACGGAAATGCCGTTTACCTTCCCGCCAGAGCGGTTCCTATTTATCTACTTGCACTTTGACGTGCTTTCGAACTGCTAGGTGGGCAGGAGCAGGGACCGAGCAACGGGAGCTCACCCCGTCGTGGGGATTCAAACCGCCGACCTTCTGATCGGCAAGCCCTAGGCCAGGAGTCAGCAACCTTTTTTAGCCGTGGGCCAGTTCACCATCCCTCAGACCATGTGGTGGGCTGGACTATATTTTGAAGGGGGGGGGAAATGAACGAATTCCTATGCCCCACAAATAACCCAGAGATGCATTTTAAATAAAAGCACACATTCTACTCATGTAAAAACACCAGGCAGCCCCACAAATAACCCAGAGATGCATTTTAAATAAAAGCACGCATTCTAATGTAAAAACATGCTGATTCCCAGACCGTCCATGGGCCTGATTGAGAAGGCAATTGGGCTGCATCTGGCCAACGGGCCTTAGGTTGCCTACCCCTGCCCTAGGCTCTGTGGTTTAGACAACAGCGCCACCCGCGACCCTACATGCTAGGGTAGCAATGCCATTATGTTAGTAGGACCCCTGCTGGTGCAAGCAGGAGAGGAAGGGAGGGGTTGCGAGGTGGTGAGCTGACCCTGCTTGACCCCTTAGAGTTGCTCAGTGCTCATTCCTGCCACCTCAACTGCCTCCTGTTCAATCTGCTCCACCCCACAGCCGGTCAAGGCCCACCACCCCTAGAAGATGTAAGACCTAGCCAGGAAGCTTTGATCCTATATATACTGTACATCTCTCCTGTCCCCATGGACTTACCCACACTTACCATTTGCCCTGCTGTTTCCAGGGAGAAGTCCATGATTTTATGCACCATGTGCAAGCTTTTTTGTCTTGTTCCAGAGCTTTCCCCACGAGAACCCACTCTTTAAAGCTGCAGCAAACGTCAATTTGGGTTTTCCACACATTGGCATTTGCTCCGATTGAGCTTTAAAGAGTGGGGTTCTGCAGGAAAAGCTCCTGAGAAGCAAAAAAAGGGTGCTCAGGCACAGAGGTTTTAAATTGCAGATTGTGCCTGGGAAGAGTGGAGAAAAGGTAAGTGTGGATAAGCCCCATGTCTACAGAGCTTTAGAGAGAAGGAGCAAGAGCCAGTGGGGTGTAGTGGTTAATGCGTCCCAGACTAGGATCTGGGAGAGTTCCTGTTTCAAATCCCCATTCAGCCATGAAGCTCACTGTGTGAACTTGGAAGGACAGTCACTAGCTCTCAGCCTCAACTACCTCACAAGGGGAACCACATATGCAGGGGCAGAAGTAATATGGCCCCCCAAAATGGATCTTCTCAATTATGGATCTTCTCAATTTTGTACCCCCTCAGTTCAGTGCACCCTGCACACAGGAACCACTCACACTACCCTAAATCTGGCGCTGACCTACTCCACTTTGAACTCCTTGGGGTGTGGTATAAATGCAATAAATAAATATGACTTGGGGTACTGTGGAAAATGTCCTCGGCACAAACAAGAACAAGCCAAGGCATAGCTGTCGACCTTCCCTTTTTTTTGCGGGAAATTCCCTTATTCCAATGCCGTTTCCCGCATGTAAAATCAACCACTCTGGCCCAGCCCACAAATACACTCCTTCCAAAAGAGTGTTAAAGGATGCAAAGCCTCCAACACGTTTGTATAATAAGTCATTCATGGATGCCAGAGAGCCAAAAGAGTGAACCTGATCCATCCCCCCATGAAGAATTGACACTTTTGAATTGTGGTGCTGGAGGAGACTCTTGAGAGTCCCATGGACTGCAAGAAGATCAAACCGATCCATTCTGAAGGACATCGGCCCTGGCTGCTCACCGGAAGGACAGATCCTGAAGCATTGCATGAGAAGAGAAGACTCCCTGGAAAAGAGACCCTGAGGTGGGGAAAGATGATGGTGTGTAGCCTGGTGGAAATTAATTTGTAGCCTGGGGGGATTACCGCAGCGTGGACTGTCCCCGAGAACCGTAGACTGTCCCCGGGACAGGTGAGGCTGCTGATCCCTTATTTTCAAATCGGAAAGTTGACGGCTATGAGCGAAGGGTAAGGTGTAAAATGGAAAGTGATGTTTCTGAATACCGGTTGCTGACAACCACAGGAGGGGAGAGTTCTCTTGGGATCAGATCCTGCTTTGTGGGTTTCCAACAAGAGGCATCTATCTGGTCGGCCCCTGTGAAAAGAGGCTGCCTGGTCTGACCCTCTTATGGACTACAATTCCCATCAGCCCCTGCCAGCGCGGCCGCTCGACGCTGAGAGTGATGGGAAATGCAGTCCAAAAATACCTGGAGGGCGCCCGGTTGGAGAAGGCTGCCTCAGACGCCTCCTTCCTGTCCCCACACCGCCTGCCCCTCAGAGGCCGGCTGTTTCAGACTAGCTCCCTACACCCCCGCCCTCCATGGAGGAGCCCTGCCCCGCGCAACGACGCGCGGCCCCTTTAAGAAGCCATGTAAACAAAGTCCGATTCCACCCCGCACATTCGCCAGCCCCGTCCCGTCCCCGCGCGCGCGCGCGCGCGCGCAGCAGTTCCCCCCCACCTCCTGCGCGGTGACGTCACTGCGGCGCGACCGGCGGCTCCCTCCTCTACGCCGCCGCAGAGCAGCCGAGCCATTCCGAAAGCCCGCGCGGCGGCCGCAGCGGCGGCGGCGTCCCTGGTTCGTTCGCAGCCCTAGAGGCCCCCGCTTTACGCCGAGTGCGTGAGGAAGGTACCGGCGCCAGTGCGCAGGCGCGGCAGCCCTGGCTGGGTCGCCTGCGGTGGGAGGGGGCGAGAAGCGGCGGCGGCGGCGGCGGCGGCAGCGAGAGCGGCGGCGGGAGCGGAACATGAATGGAGCAAAATGGCGGATCATGTGCAGGTGAGGGGATGCGCGAGGGAGCGCGGGTCCCGCCTCGCCGGGCCCTGGACGGGGCTCGGGGGGCAGGCCGCGCCGCCGGGCCAGAGACCTGAGGGGCTCTCGGGGCCTAGCCTGGCGGGGGCCACCCGGGGGCCGGGCCTAGCCTGCCGGGGGCCGTGAGAGAGAGCGCGCCTCCTGGGCCTGCGCCGGAATGGAGGAGAAGTTCGCGGGGGGCGGCCCTTCAGGACCCGCTTCTGCCCGGCCGGTGGGAGGGGGGTCACGGGGCCGGCTGCGGTCCGAGGCGCGTGGCTCCCCCGGGCCCGTGTAGCTCAGGACCGCCTGTACTGGCTGGCTGGCTGGCAGGCAGCGGCTCCCCACCTGGAGACGCCGGCGGGGGCTGAGCCTGGGAGCTTCCCGCGTGCAAGGCAGGTGCCCCGCCGAGGAGCGCTGTGGCCCGTGGCCAGGCGGAGGAAGAGGCGCGCGCGGGAGAACCGGGCTCGGGTGTCGGAAGGGGCTCCGGCTCCCTCTCACCCAGGGGCCAAAAGATAGAGGACAGCAGAGCTAGGAAGCCCCAAAACCCAACCACTAGCCTCGGCCCACTTCTTAAGTCACTTGCCTCGGCTGTACTTGCTTCCAAGGAAGGGATAGCAAAAACAACCTTCCCAAGTAGCGCAGCGTTATGCCGGGATTTTTATTGCTCTTTTGCAAACTGTGCTTTGGTCAGTTACAGGTAAAAACAAAATAACAAAATTCCTTCCAGTAGCACCTTAGAGACCAACTAAGTTTGTTCTTGGTATGAGCTTCCGTGTGCATGCACACTTCTTCAGATGCACTTTGGTCAGATGTGCCTTGGTCAGTTCAGCCTCCTTGGTGGCCTTTTTGCCGAGACTCTTGCTGTGGTTTAGAAAGAATGGAAGAACTTGCAGGAGTTGTGCAGAGGGGGATGTGGGCCTTGGGCTCCTCCAGGGCAGTGGCTCTGGGCATAACATCCCCCAGCCTGCTCCTTCTGAATTTGGTACCTCCAAGTGCCACAAGGGTGAGCTGTTCATTTGCTCGTAACTTACCGGTAGCTGTGCAAGTTCTTGGAGATGAAATGCTTTGGAGTCACTTTGCACATTGCAGAGAAAAATGGCTCCCCGCTCCTCCACCACCCATCATAGGTTGACATGTCTTCTGAAAGGCATTTGTGTAACTCCTTATAATTATGCCCCCAGGAACAGCAGCAGACTGAGCCTCCTCTGGGGAGGTATGTGCGTACCATCTCCCCTCAGATTTTACAAGTGGCTATGGTTGACACCGAGTGGGAATGCGAGGGCCTGTCTGTTGGAATGCATGAAGTGCCCCAAGTGTTTCCCAGATAGATTTCTTTTTCTCTCTCCCCATTTTCCTTAGTTTTGCCATTAATAAGAATTAGTAATGGTCTGATTAAATGTGAACTTAATCAGGCTGTAGATCATTCTTTCTAGCAGAATAGTTAAGCTATAGAACTCACTCCCACAGGAGACAACGATGGCCACCAACCTGGATGGCTTTAAAAGAAGATAAGGTGAGACAGCTATTTATGGCCGCTGGCTATGACAGTGGTGGCTAACCTTGGCACTCCAGATGTTTTGGAACTACAACGCCCATCATCCCTAGCTAACAGGACCAGTGGTCAGGGGTGATGGGAGTTGTAGTCCCAAAACATCTGGAGTGCCAAGGTTAGCCCCCACTGGGCTATGAGGTCTATACTGTGCATTCACAGTTGGCGCAGCAATGCTTCAGAATACACTACAGGAGGCAAGAGTGCTCCCTATGCTTGGGTCCTGCTTGCAGGCTTTCCTTTGGAGCAGCTGATTGTCCACTGTGAGAACAGGATACAGTGGACAATTGGCCTGATCCAGCAGGCTCTTTATATGTTCTTACATTAATCTTTGGATATATTCACTAGTCATTTGTTTTAATACCCCATATGCGCAAATGTAAAATAAGTTTCTCAAGTTTCATCATGGCAAAACATCTGGTTTTCTGTTAAGTTTGTTCAGGCTGCCTTTATACCAGGTGAGCTTTCTTGTCCATTGAGCCCAGGATTGTCTACTCTAGCTTGCTGCAACTCTCCAGTCTTCAGCGAATGCCCTTTCCACCACCTGATTCCCTAACTAGAGATTGGACTTCGCTCTACTACCAAAGGTTTCGAGTTACCATCAACTGGGATGATAATTTAAATTCGTTCCAATGAATGTATTTGTTTATTGCATATATATCTCACCTTTTCTCAAAGGAGCTCAAGGTGACGTACATTTTTCTTGCCTTCCTCATTTAATCCCACAACAAACCTGTGAGGTAGGTTAGGCTGAGTGGCAGCGACTGGCTCAAGGTCACCTGAGCTTTGTGTCCAAGTGGAGATTTGAATCCTGGTCTTCTAGGTTCTAGTCCAGCCCTCTAACCAGTACACCACACTGTCATGAGTAGAATCATAGAATTTCAGGGTGGGAAGGGACCACAAGAGAAATCTAGTCCAACCCTCTGTAATGCAGGGATCTTTTGCCCAGTGTGGGGCTTGAACCCACAACCCTAAAATTTGAATGCCCTTCTCTAGTGAAGGCTGGTGTATACCAAATGTGAAAAAGTCCACTGCTTCACTGAGAAACTGCAGGTTCTGGTTTGTTTGCATCAAACTGGCAAGGAGTTCTGTCTCCTAGTTTAAGAGTAGCAGCAACAAAATTTCCCTCCTCCCAACACACATAAACACACACACACACACACACACACACACACACACACACACACACACACAAAAAAAAAAAAAACTAACCTAATTTGTGCTTCTAAAAGGGAGAAAGCTTGGGGTAACTAGGAGTCGTTTTTGTGGAAGAACTGAGCTCTGGAATTCAAAGCACATTCCTGGGTTCAGGAGTTCTTCAGTGTATGCATTTTGCACCAGCTCTGATTGATAGAACTTGGGGTTCTAGTAAAAATTGTAAGTAAATCCAGCAAGCGATAAGCCTGTCCACACCTCTCCTCAGGTCAGCCTTCGGTCAGATAATAGGAAGTTCCAGTTCAATAGAGAGAGATCTGTGCTTGCCAGGTGTTAGGTAAAGGTAAAGGGGACCCCTGACCATTAGGTCCAGTCATGTCCGACTGTGGGGTTGCGGCGCTCATCTCGCTTTATTGGCCGAGAGCCGGCGTACAGCTTCCGGGTCATGTGGCCAGCATGACTAAGCCGCTTCTGGCGAACCAGAGCAGCGCACGGAAACGCCGTTTACCTTCTGTCAGAACGGTTCCTATTTATCTACTTGCACTTTGATGTGCTTTAGAACTGCTAGGTGGGCAGGAGCTGGGACCAAGCAATGGGAGCTCACCCCGTCACAGGGATTCGAACCGCCGACCTTCTGATCAGCAAGCCCTAGGCTCTGTGGTTTAACCCACAGCGCCACCTTGCCAGGTGTTACCTGTCAGTTTAATATTGAAAAAGGAGTGATGAACAAATAATGTATGTTACAGGTAGGTAGCCGTGTTGGTCTGCCATAGTCAAAACAAAATAAAAAATAAAAAAATTCCTTCCAGTAGCACCTTAGAGACCAACTAAGTTTGTTCTTGGTATGAGCTTTGTGCATGCACACGAAAGCTCATACCAAGAACAAAGTTAGTTGGTCTCTAAGGTGCTACTGGAAGGATTTTTTTTTATTTTTTATTTTGTTTTAAATAATGTATGTGTTTGTGAGAATGGACGTTACCCAGCAGGTAAGAGCCTGCTGCATCATTCCAATGGCACATCCAGTCCAGCATCCTGTTCTCACAGTGGCCAACCAGATGCCCATGGGAAACCAGGAAGCACGACCTGAACACGACCATTTTTCACTCCTGCAGTTTCCAGCAACTGGTATTCGGAAGCATTTCTGCTCTCCTGACTAATAGCCATTGATAGCCCTCTCCTCCATGAATGTGTAACCTTTCATCACATTCTAAAACCCAATAATGTATCTGTAAATCGAAAAAATAAATAAAATCCCCTCCCTCTTTTTGTTTTGTTTGGGCAACCCTTCAAAATACTGCCACAGGTGCAGAGAGTTGCAGTTTTCTTCCTGCAGATAGGTTAGCCATTTTCTCTTGTTTTTTAGTCTACAGGCCCTTGTTGCTTTCAGTCCAGTTGCTGTCTGAATGTAGCACATGGTAGATCCCTCTGAACTCAGCTGCATATCAGCAGCAGTAGCTGCTTGAACCACCTTCTCCCTGACTGTTTCTCTCAGCTGTCCTGCTGTTTGTCCTCCTTTCTGGGATTTAATGGTGAAACTGGTTGGGTGGTTTTAGAAATTGTTCTAGGAGAGATTTCTTTACTGTCACAGCAGGATGTTGTTGGCTGGTATGGATTGCATTTGAATAGAACTTTTCTGGAAGCAGGCCTTGTTGGGTATCACATTTGGGCTTTTGAAATAATCCTTCATAGGTAAGATTGGATGGATACCTTGGAGGGTTTTTGCCTCGCTCTGTAGCATATGACATGTTGTCTAGAGAGCTGTTGTTCTGCACTTGTCTGACAGCCCTGTACTTTCTCTTAGTTTGTGGTACACTGCTGTCATCTGGATTCAGTAGATAGCCAGATCAGAGTGGAGGTGGTGAATGGCATGAGATTGGACAAGATGGCACTTGGGCTCTTTTAGTTCTGATCTTATGTAAATGTCCCCCGTCCCCCCCCCCCCCCAATGCACTCCTGGGCAACTTGTAAGTCATTGAGGCAAGCACAGTCCAATGCAGATTATGTCCTGCTGGGGTCTTGATCAGCCCTCTGTTTTGCGATCCCTGGGAATTGGCAAAAGGTCTATTTAGGCTACAATCATAGAATTGTAGAGTTGGAAGGGATCCTGAGGGTCATCTAGTCCAACCCCATGCAGTGCAGGAATAATTTGTGCAGTTTTATGCAAGTCTTCCCCAGCCTCGTTTCATCTCTCCATATGTTTCAGACTGCAACTCCTTTCAGCCCCAATCAGCTTGCCCATATGATGCTGAGGCTGAGGGGAGTTGACTCTAACATCTGGAGGACACTGGGTTGGGGATGGCTGGGTTGGATACAGTAGCAGATCAGTGCTTATTCTCTAGCCCTGTAATGGCTTGAAAAACAAGGCTGCACTGTCAATTGAGGGAGAAAGTTGGTGTATTTTTGCTCGGTGCTCATGACTTTTGCTTTGGACTTGAAGGGCTGTTATTGTGCGTATCCATTGCAGAAGATGCTCAGAGTGGCTTGATGCTGCCATTCTTGGAACTTATGGTGAAGCCATCATCTGCTCCAGTCCCATTTGAAAGTTTCTCCAAACAGCAGGTTCTGCGATAGTCAAAAAAGTACCGCAAAGGTGGGCTTTCCCTCACCCTACTCCTGCCCCACTTGTACCACTTTCGAGTTTTCTTCTCTTCAGTATTGCTGCCTGTTGAATGTGTCTGTGTTGCTGTTGTGGGACTGCTTGTGATGTCAGCCCCAACACCACACACCATGATGGTTAGCATTGGCTACCATACCAGGTGGCGCTGTGGGTTAAACCACAGGCTTGCTGATCAGAAGGTCAGCGGTTCGAATCCCTGCGACGGGGTGAGCTCCCGTTGCTTGGTCCCAGCTCCTGCCCACCTAGCAGTTCGAAAGCACGTTAAAGTGCAAGTAGATAAATAGGGACTGCTCCAGTGGGAAGGTAAACGGCGTTTCCGTGCGCTGCTCTGGTTCGCCAGAAGCAGCTTTGTCATGCTGGCCACATGACCCGGAGGCTGTCTTCGGACAAACGCCGGCTCCCTCGGCCTATAGAGCGAGATGAGCACGCAACCCCAGGGTCAGACACGACTGGACCTGATGGTCAGGGGTCCCTTTACCTTTACCTTTACCATAAAACAACTGACTTGGTGTATCTTTAATTCAGTATTTTGAGCTTTGGGAAGAGAATCTACATAACACAAAGTAGCACTTTTTCAGTCCTTTCTGTAGCATTCCCCCTCCCCCTGCCCCCAGAGTATAAAGTGGCTTTAATAATAATAATAATAATAATAATAATAATAATAATAATAATAGACGCCATTAAAACAAAAGGTGCCTAGATAATCAGTTGTGGCAACCGTAACCGAGGTTTAAGGTTCCATTTGGTGATTAGGTTATACATCTGAGTTTCTAACACTGCTTGTTGATAACTGACTTGTACTCTAGCAGTACTGACATCTGTTATACTCTTCACTATACTGCCTGACATTTTATGAGTACCAATGCCCACTTAACTGTTCAGCATGCTACCAGTACCTCCCATCTTTTTAAATCAGTCACCTGACCAATATAGTGTTTCCCATTTGGCTCTGACTTCAACTTCTGGAATGGCTTTAGACTCCACCCTGACCTCAGTTAAGGTTACTAAGGGACTTTTGGGAGCCCTTTGCTCCTCGGGAATTGGCCATCAAAAGTTTTGCTGTCAGCACTCCCATCACTAGCAGACAGGCTTTTCCTGATCTTTCACATCTCCCAAGAAGTGCAGTCCTCTCTCCAGTCCACTTCCTGACATCCAGTTGCTGCAAGACACCTGAGGCATTTAAGCATCAGCTTTGACTTCACATATGCCCCTGTTCCACTACCCGGTAGCATTTTACATTTGGGTGCCAAACTCCACCGTTCCATTCATACTTGGTGCGTGAGCCCCATGGGTTGTTGGTTGCCATCAGGCTTCAAAATTAAGCAGGGCGCTGGGCGCATTTCAAACTTAAAGATTCTCCATTTGCGAGCACCTCAAAAAGTCTGTGTGCCATTTTCTGCGCTTGGCTGATACTTGAGGATTACCGAAGTGTATATATTTTGAAGCCTCGAAATATATGTTAAGGATAGACAGTATACTGAGGAGTTTAACGATAAAGAGTAGAGTGTTTTGAAAATTGAAGCATGGTACCAATATTTTTATTGTAAACACCAAATTAAACATGGATTAACAATTTCTCTTAAAAATGTGATATTAACAGTGTTTCACTTTTGTGAATTGTGTATTAGTTCATGCTTATCAAAATAATAAACAAAGTGTTGCCGACCCCTTCCCCCAAATGGCGACTAGACATTCTGTTTTGGTGCCCACAACCCAGGTTCCAGGAGCCATTTGGCTCCTAGCTTTTCTATCCCAGTTCCCTCTTTTGGCAGTTCCCTCGCTGTGAGAAGTGAGGATACAGGGAACCAGGAAGAGGGCCTTCTCGGTAGTGGCGCCTGCCCTGTGGAACACCCTCCCAACAGATGTCAAGGCAATAAGCAACTATTTTACTTTTAAAAGACAACTGAAGGAGCCCCTGTTTAGGGAAGTTTTTAATGTTTGATGCTGTATTGTTTTTAATATTCGGTTGAAAGCCGCCCAGAGTGGCTGGGGAGACCCAGCCAGATGGGCGGGGTACAAATAAATTATTATTATTATTATTATTATTATTATTATTATTATTATTTCTAACACTGGTTGCTGTACTGGGTATGCAGTAGAGTTTGTCTCACTTCCCATGGCACCATCAGTTAAACCCTCCATCTCCTCCTTTTAAAAGAGGCAATCAAAGCCCTGCTTTGAAAGGGTGCAGTGAGATCTAGCAGCTTCATGGGTTCCATTCAAAGTATTTCGCCGTTGCCAGAAAGATGGAGACTTCTTGCCCATATTCGACGACTAGTAAATTAAGCCCGTTAAGATAACGGGCGGGCGCTAGCCCCCTCCCTGTCTGCCTGCGAGGGGATTGCTGTAGTGGCCTCCGTGTGGAGCTGCCCTGGGAGACACTGGGAAACTGGTCTGCAATGCAGCAGCCAGACTATGGGCTGGGATCCCTCTCTTTATTTCTGGCCTTTCTCTCCCCCCTTTCCTTCCTTCCTCCATGTGGTGTTTTTTGGGGGGGGGCTAGTCCCCCTCCTCGTCCAGCTTTGGAGAACCATCTGCACATGTTTCCTCTGTTGTGCAATGACGATGAGCGACGTCACACAGAGTTAAAGTCCTAGGGACTCCTCTGTTGAAAGAAGGGAGAAATGAGTTTGGGATCCTCTGATCTCCAGGAAGGAGAGCGTTGCAGACCTCGCCCCTCCCTGGCAGGACCCTCTCCTCCCCCTGCATGAGCAGATCAGGCCCCCCAGGCATCCTCCCCCCCCCCTGGGACCCCCACCGTCTCCCCACTGCACCCTGGGGGGGGGGAAGAGAGAGAGAGAGAGAGGAGTCTCACCAGATCCCAGGAGGGGACAGCCATGCAGCCCTTGCAGGAAAGGACTGGGGAGGGAGGGGCCTGGGCTCTGGAGGACCTGGCCCCCCTTGCTTCCTGTCCTCTCTAGGAAGGCAGCTCGGTTCTCTTTAACCCTTGCAAAGCAGAGTCCACCTAGCTCAACCCTCGCTAGAACGGAGAGGAGGGCCGGGGCGCCGCGCATCCCACCCTCCCTCGTTCCCGGCAGGGCCGAGGAGGGAAGCAGCCGCGGCGTTCCCTCGGCCCGGCTGTGAAGGTAGGGAGAGGGGGGAAGCGCGCGGGGGGGGCTTGGTTGTGGGGGGGTTGTGTGTGTGTGTGTGTGTGTGCAAGTGTGTGAGTGTGCGGGCGGCGGTGGCAGGTGTGCGGCGACCCTCTTCGGCCTCTGGAGCACCGGCGCTCCGTGAGGCGGGTGGAATCAGGCCGCTGGGGGGTGGAGAGGGGCTCCCTCCCCCTTCTTCTTTTTCCCCCGGGGGCAGCTGCAGCGGCGGCGGGGATGGGGCGGCCCTCCTTGGCCTCCGGAGCACCGGCGCTCCACTGGATGTCGAGGCGCTCCTGGCCCGCGGCGAGCAGGGCGGAGGGGGCTGGGCTTCCTGGCAGCAGCGGCGGCGCGCTTCGGAGGGAGCCGGGTGCGCAGCATGCGGCAGCCCCAGCTCCGTGCGAGGCAGCGGCACTGAGGCAACTGACGACGCGCGTGCGCCATCGCTGCCTCTCGGACACGCCCCCAGTCGCCTATTGGTCCGTACGCTCCAATCCGTGTGTCAGTGGAGCGCATGCCCACTTGCGAAATCCTGTGACACACGGAAAGTGGTACGTACGGACACAGGCTCTTTATTATATAGGATAAGGATAAGGGTTTTTTAAAAAAACATTTATTTAACTTTATGAAAGAGTCAGATGGTGAGTTGCTGTTATAAATCCATAGTGCATGGTTGGATATGACATTGGGACATGAAGAGGTTCAATCCAAAGTCAGACTAGAAAACAAGATAATTGTTCTCACAGGAACAGTGAGAGCCAGTAATAGTGGATATCGGTATGTTGTCAGTGTTATGATTTTTGTCCAAGCCGAGCGGCAAACAGCTTCAGCGAGGCCTGGTCTGACTTTTGCCTGTCTCACTAAACCGTGAGAAAGCTGCTTTATCTTTTCCTACATGGAATGTTTATGTTTTACTGTACTATTGTAAGCCTAGCCTTTGTGCTCACTCTTCTGGCTTGCAATGATGCCGGACAGACGGCTTTATGGCAGTTCTGTCATTGAGCTGGCAGCAGAGATTCTCTCTGCACTATTCCAACAATAAATAGTTTAGCCTTAATTATGGCTTGTGTGTGTTGTTCTTCATGCTGGGAACAATCACATATGACTGCGCCACCGGACTCTCTGTAGCCGGGGATGTGCACACACGGCCTTGCTCTGGCTTTGGGGCAGTCTCACAAACTGCCCCAAGCGGGGTATTTGTTGACAGTCAGTACCAAATAAAAAATTAATGGGAACCCACCAGACCTGAGATTATTTCTTAATAAATATCAGAAACATCCACCATGGGGTGGTGTAGTCCATTGGCTTGGTGCCTTGAGAAGCATGCATCAAATGGGTCAACTTTTCTGAAACTACAATATGTATAGCAATAATAATAATAATAATAATAATAATAATAATATATTATTTATACCCCGCCCATCTGGCTGGGTTTCCCCAGAAGGCCCTTGGAGCTGGACCTCAGTGTCTGGGCTGGACAATGGAGGTGGAGACGCTCCTTCAGGTATACAGGACCGAGGCCGTTTAGGGCTTTCAAGGTCAGCACCAACACTTTGAATTGTGCTCAGAAACGTACTGGGAGCCAATGAAGATCTTTCAGGACCGGTGTTATATGGTCTCGGCGGCCGCTCCCAGTCACCAGTCTAGCTGCCGCATTCTGGATTAATTGCAGTTTCCGAGTCACCTTCAAAGGTAGTCCCACGTAGAGTGCATTGCAGTAGTCCAAGCGGGAGATAACTAGAGCATGCACCACTCTGGCAAGACAGTATAGGGCCTTCTGAAACCAAAGGCGAGTGAGAGGTGACATGATAGAAGTTCATAGAATGGCTCGACTCTGCCTCCACAGTTGGAGAAAGCAATGCTCCTGAATACCAGTTGCTGGAAACCATAGGAGTGGAGGTTGCTCTGGTGCTCGAATTCTGCTTGCAGGTTTCCCCCAGGTATCTAGTTAGCCACTGTGTGAACAGGTCAAGATGCTAGACTAGATGGGCCCCTTTTAGCCTGATCCAGCAAACTCTTGTAGTGTTATTATGTAAGAGGAGGTGGAGTGCTTGCTACATCTTGTTTTGAGATTTACCTTTGAAAAAACTCCAGCTAGTGCTTCTTCAGTGCTCTCCTGCTCGCTGTCTCATGCTTCCATCCTTATCTAGTGTGCACAGGGCTCCTTCACTGCATCGCTGCTATGCTCAATACTACTTTATCTAGGTTGAAAGGCCTGATATTGTCCAGCCATAGTAAGGAATAATCCCCACCCTTGGGTTGGCCAAACACATGCCTTCATTGGCTGGCAGCTGGGAAGTGAGCATTTGGCAACTTTGAACAGGATGATGTTACAGTCTTCTGTAGCTGGAGGGGCAGACGCAGAATGGGGCACCAAGGGGGTTGAAATGTTCTGCACTCTTGTCATTTGAAAAGGAAAGCAGCCATCCCTAAGAATCTCCAAAAGCCATCTTAGAGTGTGTTTGAATGAATCAGTCTTTTAAAGTGGCCGCATACTGAGTGTTTCTGCAGTTTGTTCTATATGGTTTCATTGGGTTTTTTATAGTGTGGTCTGGCCATCTAGTGCTAAGTAGTTTATTTTAGAACTTTTTGTGTAGATGTACGTAAGCCACATTGTGATGGTTATACTTAAAAGGCAGTCTAAGAATCCCTCACCAATACAGTGGTACCTCGGGTTACAGGCACTTCAGGTTACAGGCTCCGCTAACCCAGAAATAGTACCTCGGGTTAAGAACTTTGCTTCAGGATGAGAACAGAAATCGCGCGACGGCAACGCGATGGCAGCAGGAGGCCCCATTAGCTAAAGTGGTACCTCAAGTTAAGAACAGTTTCAGGTTAAGAACGGACCTCCAGAACGAATTAAGTTCTTAACCCAAGGTACCACTGTAATAAAAAATAGAGTTCCATGTCCGCTTCCCTCATCCTTCAATTACCGGTAATGAATGCAGGAAGATGGAGAGGGTTTTTGCAACAGAGAGATTTATTCAACTTAGGAAATACAGGAAGACTCCAAGAAGCTGGGCTGCGTTAGCACAACCTGCACTTTACCTACACTGCTTTCTAGCCTTCCAAGCTTGAGGTTGCACCTTCCAGAGAGGAAGGTGAAATAGCAGAGCTGTTATTTGTTGCTACTCACTCTATTGTCTGCTGGCTTCCTAGACCAGGATGAGGTTGCATCGCTCTCTGTCCTTTTTGCCTCCAGCTCAGTCCACGCTGGCTGTGGCCACCACACTCAGGCACCAGTTATTCCATCCCCTTATAAGAGCATACGAAGAGCCCCGCCAAATAAGGCCCATCTAGTCCAGCGTCCTGTTCTCACAGTGGCCAACCAGATGCCCCAATGGGAAATTTGCAAGCAGGACCTGACCACAAGAGCCCCCTCTTGCTGTTGCGGTTTCCAGCAGCTGTTGTGCAGAAGTATAGTTGCCTCCAAGTGTTGTTCTGGATCACAGGCCCCAAGGAGTGGTTTGATGCAGGGACACCAAAGAAGGATGTCAGAAACACCAGGATGGCCAGATCTAGTTCTTTATTAAAGAAATTTGTAAACTTAGCAACACAACGTGCAAAGCCTCACAGTGAGAGTTTGTCATGACTTGTGTGCAAACAAGTCATGACAAACTCTCACTGTGAGGCTTTGCACGTTGTGTTGCTAAGTTTACAAATTGGGTGCAACCAATTGGGTGCAACCAAGGAAACATGTATACATCTTTTATTCACAAAGCAGCTTACCCAGTTTACCCAGAACCTCCAATCACATCTGGTCCATGAGGCCATAGGTGGCTGCTATCCAATGCTTCTCCCCTTCTGGGCCTAGAGCCCAGCATCCCAAGTCCTACAGATAAGTACAGCATCAAAACTTGCCAATTAGTATACATCAAAGCAAGTACATATAAACATATATGAGCTCATTCTTGCAACAACTACCAATTAGTTTGGGGTTATCTTGACTACCAAGATGGCGCTTGCAGGCCTTCTGGAACATTTCGCCTTTGGTTCAGCACAGCTGTGAAGGCAAAACGTAGCCATTATGACCAGTAGCTATGGATAGCTCTCTTCTCCAATATGAGTCTCTGCCCATTCCTTGTTCCTACACCCCAGTTTGATCCTTCTCTTGCTATCCATTCTCTTCTTCTGACCTTTAGAAAAGAGGAGAGCCTGCTAGATCAGCCCAATGGCTCATCTTGTCCAGGATCCTGTTCTCACAGTGGCTGGCCAGACGCCTGTGGGAAGCCACAAGCAGGATTCTCACACAAGAGCACTCTCACCTCCTGTGGTTGCTGGCAACTGATATTCAGAAGCATTGCTGCCTCCAGCTGTTGAACATCTGGAGGCAGCAATGCTTCTGAATACCAGTGGCATGCCATCTGAAGCCATTTCCTAACTTATTAATTGGCTTTGTGGCAGCATCTACATAGTCCCTCTCCCACTGTTTTCCCTCCATGTCTTGCTCTGCCTCTAGACCTGACTTCTAGCTGCCTATCTCAGCTTGCAACTGGTGGAATACCAGAGTTCATTTTGCTGCCTGTGTGGAGATTCCACATTCCAACGCACATGCAGTCTTGAAGGCTTCTCCAGCCTTCCTTCCTAGTATGAGGCATTGACCTTTTTCTGTGCTGTTAATTCCTCAAAATCCTCCTGAGCATGGCCACTTGACTCAAGATATGACAGACCTGCTGGGTCTGCCATGCTTTGGGATGTCAGTGCAAAATAAATAGTGGGTAAGGCACAGGGGAGTCTTCTAGCCCTGCTTGTTGATGCCTTGGAACAAAAACTGTTTGACATCTGCATAAAACCCCAGACAGTACAAGGCACTTGGTGTTTCATCCCCTGGCTTTCAAAACCAGCATTTCAGAAATAAATGTATGCTGTGCAGCTTCGAGAATTGAGCACTTTTTGAAAAAAATGTCTAGACTTTTAAAGTGTCAGGCTCCTGGGA
Organism: Darevskia armeniaca; assembly: GCA_034641395.1. NCBI lineage: Eukaryota > Metazoa > Chordata > Lepidosauria > Squamata > Lacertidae > Darevskia > Darevskia armeniaca. The sequence goes on along the minus strand of JAWWNF010001029.1, from coordinate 59,921 downwards.
ATTAACTTTGAGGATTGCTGTTACAAATGAAATGTAAGCACATAATGAGGATGGGTGTTAGAGAGTGAAATAGACCCAAATGCTGGTGCATATATAGAAACAACATATGCCCTTTTTCTCTGTAGCAGACAACCCTGTATAATGTACCAATCATTCTTGGCACTCTTGATGTTTAATGTACAGAACCAATGTGTGTTGGAAATTCTCATATGTTGATGTCAACTGGTGTTAGAATTCCTCAGTCATAGTAAATCTTGGTATTTTTGAAGTCCTTTTGCATTCCAGGCTGGTGATCTTCAGATATCTTAGATCAGTGGTGTCCAAACTTTTTTCAAAGAGGGCCGGATTTGATGAAGTGAAGGGCCACGAGGGCTGACCAAAGGGCCAACCAAAGTTGTTAACCTTTTTTTAGGATTGAAGTTGTTGTGCTTTTTTTAGGATTTTACCCCAAAGTTGTTGAGCTTTTTTTTTTAAGGGTTGAAGTTGTTCAACTTCTTTTAGGATTGAAGTTATTGAGGTTTTTTAGGATTTTACCCCAGGAAATAAGCTGCCGCAGGGGCCAGATTAAACCGATCGGTGGGCTGGATTAGGCCCCCGAAGCGGACTTTGGACATGCCTGTCTTAGATGATTTATTTCCTCATGGGCAGAAAGTTTATAAATAGTATTGTGCAACATAATGTGAATTAGATTTTGGGAAGTGTACATACAGACTTTCACTAAGGAAACTGTGTTCCACAGCACACATGGAGAAGAGAACCACGTTGATTCCATTGCCAATCATTTCCTTAAAGGTAGAGAACTTGTCTCTTTTATACACTCTTTGTTGTTTTCTCCCATCTCTTCTTTTAAACCTGTTTGGGAGACGGATCTTAGAAGAGTAGTGGATAATGTGCAGCGGGGGAAACCATGCCTCGTTCCCCCATTTAAATCTGCCTCTGCAAATATCCAAGAAAAATCTTTTAAAAATAGCCCATCAGTGGTTCTTTACATATACCGGTAACTAGAGCCAGTTCCCCTGTGTGTTGGAGAAGATGTAACGAAAGAAGACCCTGTTCACACATGTGGCAGTCTTACAGGTGTGTGCACATCTTTTGGATAGAGGTCATGAAGGACATTTCTGAAATAATAGGTGTGCTGGTGCCTTTAGACCCCAAACTGTGTCTCCTATCAATTTCTGAGAAATCAAATATGGACTTAATATATAAAACACTTTTTTTGTTGTTCGTAACTGCTTGTTTGACCATATTGCAGGGCTGGAAGGAGTCCTGGTTTTTCTTCAATCATTTGATTCAACAAAGTAATGTTTATTCTCATTTCTGAGTAATGAAGTTATAAATTGAGGGTATCTTGGGGTTCAACTAAGCCTATGGATTTTGCCTCCGTTTGGTGGCCATTTGTTACTTATATGACAGGCCAATCATGGCAGTGGCAAGTCCTGATGAAATGTTGCTTTGCTTGGTATTCATAACATTTGTCTTGTACTCGCTCTGTATCAGGTTGGCTTTTGGTGTAACATCTAAATCAATGTGTACTTGAGAACGTACCTTATTTTATGAGGTAATGGCTGTGAACCCTGGATCTGTGGGGAGGTTGGTACTTTCCTCCCCTTTATTTAATTTCATATTTTCTACTGGATTGTTACTTCACTGTCATGATAAAGTCTTGAAAAATTAAATGGTACATGGCTATCTAAAAATGGTCAAATGCAGTGAATTGCCGTATTTTTCGCTCTATAAGGCGCACCTGACCATAGGACGCACCTAGTTTTTAGAGGGGAAAAGCCCCAATTTTTTGAGGATCAGCTCAAATTTCTGTAGCTTCTTTTGCAAAGGAGAAAAGCCCCATTTTTTTGAGGATCAGCTCAAAGTTGTTGAGCTTACTTTGCAAAGGGAAAAAACCCTGTTTTATGGGGTTTAACTCACAGTTCTGCAGCTTCAGGAAGCCATTTCTACAGTTTCCAGACAGATAATCTAATCAGCCAGTCACATGTTGCTGGGGAAACAGCTTCCCTCTGCAAGGGGGCGGGGCTGGAATCTCTCTCCCTTATCTCTCTCCCCGATCGTTTGCTGAGCAGCTGCTCAGCGGGCTTCCTTTCAACACCCCCTTCTCTCTCTCTCTCTCTCTTTTTTTTTTTAAAAAAAGCACGATCTGCTTTTGCCCCTGAGCAGTTCAGCTCCAGGGACCACACATTCGCTCCATAAGACACACAGACATTTCCCCTTACTTTTTAGGAGGAAAAAAGTGCGTCTTATGGAGCGAAAAATACGGTAGTAGAATGAGAACTGTGAGGACTCCGTAGTTAGACACAATTCTCCATTTTTTAAACAACTTGCACAAATTAAATATTTGGCTTATTCAGGTTCAGATTGTGTGTCCAGGCCTAGAAACATGGTTGGCAGCACTACATAAAGGAGACCACTGAACTGGAGTCCTTGGAAGTCCTGATCCCAGGACAGAGCTGGTATTTAATGTGGTGGTGGTATTTAGAAGAGCCTCTGGGCTATGTGAGTTTGGAAACTGGGTTCCTTCCAGGTTTCCCTTTGAATTGCTATTACCGTAGTTCCAAAGGGCCGGAATAGGAGAATGAAAATCTGGTGTTTGCTTCATATAAGGTGGCAACATATCGGTAGTTCTTTTAGCGTAGGAGTGTGGTTTTCACCCCCAATCCAAAATGTCAGGGTTTCAAGATTTGTGTTTAGCTTCCCCATGGCTGCATTTTTCCTAGCAGTTGCCCTTAAAGGAAGTCCCACCAAAAATATAAAAAATAATAATCAAGCTCTCCTCTTTGGTTTGTTACAGAGTCTAGCCCAGCTAGAGAACCTGTGCAAGCAACTGTATGAGACAACCGACACCACAACACGGCTCCAGGCAGAGAAAGCCTTGGTTGAGTTTACCAACAGTCCGGACTGCTTGAACAAGTGCCAGCTTCTCCTTGAAAGAGGGAGTGTACGTAGGCCGAGAAACCCACCACCCTGCTTTCAAACCACCTAAAGTGTTCTCTGGGTATTTGCCTGTGCTCATGGCTTGGTACAGAAAAGCACTGCAGGGGTCCTGCTGGTGTATTCTCTCCTCTGCTCTGCTTACAGCCATGAACTTGAGAACTGATCACTATTGGGTCTCCTTCTGCTTTCTTTTGGAGTAATTTACACAGAACATCTTGGCCCTTTCTCAAGACTTCCTATTTAAAATACTTCTAAAGCACTATAAAGGAAGTTGAGTGGAACTATCACAGAATTAATGTGATCCACTCTTGGATCTGCTTGAATTCATAAGATTCATTGCAAACCAGTATGAGAATTCAGACACCTCCAACAGACTTCCACAGTTCCTAGCCTTGAACACCTCCTGTGGTGAATCCTTGTGCTCTCCTTACACACTCTTTCCTCCAGTATACACTACAGTCTTTCCTGTGAATGCATCTGAGGATCAGACCCTCTTGTCTGTCATGGACTGGCTGAATGCAGAGGAATGGTGGAAGGCACCAGCTGGGGTACACCCAAGGAAAGAGAGGGCTCAGAGACACGGGATTGGTGGTGGGGCGACATTGAATGGTCAGAGGGAGAAGGAGCAGAATAGGAGGAGGAGGTGTTGGAAGGTGAAGAGGTAACGGTTTAGTGAACAGGAAGAAGCTGTGGCAGAGAGCAGTCCAGAAGCAGGCAGAAGCGGAGGCTGGAGAGAAGAGAGACTAAGATGCACAGACCCATAGAGCAGGGGTAGACAACTCCCAAGAGACTGCGATCTACTCAAAGAGTTAAAAACTGGCAGTAATCAACCCCCTTTTTGGGGGTTCAGGTCAGAGTTGCTGAGCTTATTTTTAGGAAGGAAAGCCCTGTTTTTTGGGTTCAGGTCAAAATTGTTGAGCTTTCTTTAGGGAGGAGGAAAGCAGGGTTAACATCATGAGCTTTTTTTAGGGGGACCAAAGTTGTTGAGCTTCATTGGGGGAGCCAGTGACCTACCAGTGATCTACCAGAGACATCCAGTGATGTACCGGTAGATCACAATCTACCTGTTGGATGTGCCTGCCATAGAGGTATGAAGAGGATGGAGCAAAGACAGGCAAGGAAGTCTCAGGTTGTTTGGGAAGGACCTGAGTGGGGGGAGAGAGAGATTTAGAGAGCTGTGGGAAGGTGGGGACCTGCAGTCCTCACTACTGCCTCACTGGAGCAAGGCCTACTGGGAAGAGTTGCTGTGTTCACTAGGCCTGAGCTGCTTTCATTTCTTTGAATACAGTTTACTTCACTGACATATTGTAAGTTATTGCTGAGCGGCTCCCAGTTCATGCCTTAACACTGCCTTACCAGTGTGAACATACTTACATCCTTGACCTTTGACAATCACTTGGAAACCTTTGTGCTTTCCTGCTTTTGCCTACAATTTCACCATTTGCTTTCTGTTTGTGTTTTACAGTCGTCTTACTCCCAGTTATTGGCTGCTACATGCCTTACGAAACTGGTGTCACGCACAAACAACCCTTTGCCCTTGGAACAGCGGATAGATATACGTAAGTAGAAGAAGAGAGCCAGCATACCCAAGATCGAAATCAATTACATGAGGAGTTTACAAAGATGCCCATGGTATTAAAAGAGGACGCCAACATCTACAGTTGGGCAAACCAAAATGTCGGAAAAGTGCAGCAAGCCTTTGAGTTCTCCCAAGCTTTTCATCAAACAAGATGTTACACGGGGGAGAAAAGTGAGGAGAAAAACGGTACAAGCACAAGGCTGATGTTGTAGCATTAAGATCAGCTTGTAGGCCCAGGTCCAAGATAGTATTGACTAGCTTAATAAGTCTCTCCCGGGTGTTGCAGATACTAGGTTGCACACCTAGGATTCTGGGATAAAGAAACAATGGCTGCTCCTCATCACCGAGAAACTGACGTTGGGCGTCAGCATCTGGAAGGCTGCAGATTCCCCCTCCCAAATCTTAAATGAAGCACGCAGGTTCCCAAGCAGAACATCTAAACTTCAATTTATCTGAGAGAAGGGTCAGCCAATGTTACATCATCCCCAAATCTGAAGTGTGTAACCTGCTAAGTGTGGCACTTGGGAGGGACTTATTCAGCCTTAATTTCTGTCTTGGGGCTCAGAAAGCAAGCTGACATTGTTGTCTCAACATAAGCCTGATTTTTGCATCTTATTTTTCTTGTCCCCAACTTATCCCGTGATCTGTGTAGCATCTTACCTGATGAAGAGTTCTGGAGAGTTGTTCATGGAGTTCAGTCGATTATGCTTGGCACAGTCCTGTGACAACTGGCTGCTCCTAATAACAGTATTGCCAAACTGGATTTTGGAGTTTTTCTTATAGACCAATGCAGCTACCTTTCGCTTTTTAAACTTTTGAGAGTGCTCTGTACCTTTCTCGAATGCTAGCCTTCAGTGATTCTAACAACTATTCAGTCATTTAGTGGCACGATGCTTAATCACCATGCTGCTAGTATGTGACTCTTTTTGGCAAAGTTTTTTTAAAATTTCATTTTATAATGTATATTAAACATGTATATTAAAAATATTAAAATAGGCACACAGAATGTGCACAGTAGCACATGGGTTAAAATAACAAAGTAAGTAAAGACTACCAGCCTTCTCAAGATTATCAAGTATAGTTCCAGATATGTTAGGCTTGTGACAAGCGTCTCGAAAATGACAGTTCCCCGTATATGTCATTAAAGAATGCCAAATTATATAACAAGTGTCTGGAGGTTCTAGTCCTTATCAAAATCTCAAATTATGCATAATTTTCTCCTATTATAGCTATATTCCAGAGTGAGTGGTACCAAGTGTTCACTGAAAAAAATTGGGCTGTTTTCCATTGAGTTGCAATTACCATTTGTGCTGCCAAGATCGTATATAAGGCCAATTCTTTTAAATCTTCCGTTCTTCAGGATGCATTTCGTCAAAACTACAATTGCATGTGGCATGTTTTTCCAGGGGAGTTATGGGTTGGCTTTGTCTTATTACATACAGTAATTATTTAAAACATGTTTACATTTCCTTTCCTTAAGAAGCCCAATGCAACCTGCTACAGACTTTTTGAAATGGTTAACTATTATTATTATTAAGTCCAATAAGCCACCAATAAAGTGTTAAAACAGCCTAGAAACAGAAGCAGCCATTCGAAAATAATTTAACCACAACAATTACGTACAGTACAATTGCATCTTACGTGGAGGCTCAATTCCTAGGGTGCCACATATACTCAAAAATTGTATATACCCAAGCCCTTGGAAACCCTTACCCTCACAAGCACAAAGTGACCCAAGTGGACCTGGCACAAAAATAACTTTTAAACTCTCCTCCTTGCTTGGAGGGCAAGGCCTACTTAGTGCACTAACTCCAGCAGGCTAAAGATGCTTGCACAAAATCTCGTAGGACCTCTGATGTCCCCACGAGATCTCGCAAGAGCATCCCAGAAGCAATGTGCCAATAGGGCTTTACCCCACAAGCAAGGGGGAAAGCTTAAAATCTGTGCTTGGAAACCCCAAGTGGACCCGGCACTAAGGCAGCCTTCAACTACGGTACGTGAGGTTAAAATCACACAAGTTAAATGTGCACAAGTACAGTCATATCTTGGTTTTCGAACAGCTTAGTTCTCGAATGTTTTGGCTTCCGAAAGCCGCAAACCCGGAAGTGACTTCCGGTTTGTGAACTATTTTTGGAAGCTGAACGTCCGCCGGGGCTTCCAATTTGCTGCAGGAGCTTCCTACAGCCAATCAGAAGCCGCACTTTGGTTTCTGGACGTTTTGGAAGCCAAACGGACTTCCGGAACGGATTCCATTCGACTTCCAAGGTACAACTGTACTTCAAAAAGGGACCAACCCTTTATAGCCCAAAAGTCTTCCTGAAAAGGAAGATTACAGTATTTTTCGCTCCATAAGACGCACCTGAACATAAGACGTACCTAGTTTTTAGAGGAGGAAAGGTGGAAAGCCCTGTTTTTTTGAGGATCAGCTCAAAGTGGTGCAGCTTCTTTTGCAAAGGGAAAAGCCCTGCTTTTTTGAGGATCAGCTTAAAGTGGTGCAGCTTTTTTTGCAAAGGGAAAAGCCCTGTTTTTTTGAGGATCAGCTCAAAGTGGTGCAGCTTTTTTTGCAAAGGGAAAAGCTGTTTTTTTGAGGATCAGCTCAAAGTGGTGCAGCTTTTTTTGCAAAGGGAAAAGCCCTGTTTTTTTTTTAGGATCAGCTCAAAGTGGTGCAGCTTCTTTTTCAAAGAGGAAAAGCCCCGTTTTTATGGGGTTCAACTCACAGTTTGCAGCTTCTAGTCCTACCGGAAAGGGAGCCATTTCTACAGTTTCCAGACAGATAATCTAATCAGCCAGTCACATGTCGCTGGGGGAAACAAACAGCCTCCCTCTGCATTCAACAACGGAGGCCTGGGCAAGGGGGCGGGGCTGGAAAGGGAGCCTTATCTCTCTCCCCGATCGCTCGCTAAACAGCTGTTCAGCGGCTTCCTTTCAACACCCTCTTCTCTCTTTGTAAAAAAAAAAAGCACAATCCGCTTTTGGCCCCTAGGCAATTTGGCTCCAGGGACCATGCATTCGCTCCATAAGATGCACAGACATTTCCCCTTACTTTTTAGGAGGAAAAAAGTGCGTCTTATGGAGCAAAAAATACGGTATGTTCATCCCATGGAAGGCCACTAGAGGGGGCAAGATGAGTGTCCCTTGTGGAGGAATTGCAGAGCCACTCGCAGAGAAGCAGCCAAGGAGAAGCTGCCCCACTCTCCTTGGTCCCAACTAAACATATCTCTGGGGCGGTTGATACTCACAGCAGGGCCTCTGACACTCGTCAGCAGGTGGGCAGGTCCACACAGGAAAAGGTGATTCTGGTCCCAAATCATAAAAGGCTTTCAAAGTCATAGGCAGCGCTTTGAATTAGGCCCAGAATCAACTTGGGAAGCCAGCTTGGCTGTGTCAGTAAGGGGGCAGCACACTTTGTCTAGGCAGCCCCTCTTCAGCAGCCTGGCCACAGCATTGTCAAGCAATTGTAGCCTCTGAGCCCTTTTCAAAGGCAACCATACGTAGGGAACTCTTCGTAGTAATCTAAACATAAGTGGGTGGTATTCAACTAAGTTTTACTCAAGTGTAGAGGTCCACTGAAATTAATGAACATGATTAAGTGAGGTCCATGAATGTCGGTGGGTCGGAGGTTAGTTGAATACTAACCAATGTATTTATGTGTCACCCTGAGCAAGTCTTTCCTCAAGAAACTTGCTCTGAGGTTACTGTAGGTAGATGGAGTAACTTCTGGCTAATGACAGAGAAATGGACGTTTGACCTCAGAAGGGTTCTGATCTTTCCAGAACCACATGTTCCCCCCCCCCATTTCTTTTCCAAGGCATTCCATATGTGGTGTGGGGTCCTCAACATAGAGCAAGTAGCATGTGCATGCCTATGTAGAAATTACAATAAACGTTCCACTTGCTCCTGCGTTTGATATTATGTAATCGCCAGGGACACCCAACAGGCACAACTATAGAAGCATAGAATTTGCAGAGTGGGGGTGGACATCAAGGGCCATCTAGTCCAAGCCCCTGTGATTGCTTTTCTGTGTTGCTGCAGCGGGGGGGGGGGGGGTTGTTTCAAAAGGTCAGCTTCAGGAGATGCTTTATTTATCAGTTTTCGGCTCCTGTCTTTGCCGTTGTTCTTCATCTGGATGTTTCCGTGTCTTCCAGGGAACTACGTGCTCAACTACCTTGCCACCAGACCGAAGCTGGCAACTTTTGTTACGCAGGCACTAATTCAGCTCTACGCCAGGATCACAAAGCTGGGCTGGTTTGACTGTCAGAAAGATGAATATGTTTTCAGAAACGTCATCACTGATGTCACAAGGTTTTTACAGGTTGGCCGTTTCCTCCACCCCACCCGTCCCACTTGGCGTATGTAGTGCTTTCACCAAGAGGCTTCTCGCGATGCCATCAGACTGTTGTCACCAACCTAATGCTCTCTAGCTGTTTTGGACTGTAACTCCCAGCCAGCAAGGCCATTTGGCACTGGGGCTGATGGAAAACCCTGCAAGGTGGTTTGCAACAATAAATTAAAATAATGAAACACAGTAATAGAGAGTACCCAAAATATTGAAACCAAAAGCCATCAATGCACAGTACAGAATCACTTCTGCCCAAGGGATCTTAATTGTCTCTCTGTGTGTGTGTGTGTGTGTGAGTGCAGTAACATTTGTCATCTTGCTGCTTGACCTCCCTTGTCATTCAGTCTGACCTGCCTGTTCCTTCTCCAGGACAGTGTAGAACACTGCATCATAGGAGTGACAATCCTGTCTCAGCTAACAAATGAAATTAATCAAGTAAGTGTCTCAGCCTTCGCCAGTAAACTCACTGTCAACGCTTCTCCTTTGGATTGCTGCTGTATGTTATGCACCGATTTCATGTCCTTTGGTGGTAAGAAATTGAGCACTCCCTCCAGAGATTCGTCTCTGCCATCTCAGGCTTTGCTTACACCTCTTTCCTATCCAGAGACTCAGAAGGGCACTGCTTTCTATGAAAAGCATTAACTGATGGTGACCCGGAGTTCTTTCTCAACCAAAAGTCCTCATTTCTTCAGTAAGAGTGGCAAAGCCACTCTTTGCAAAATTGCAAATAATCACTCTCTTCCTCCAGCTTCTCCTTTCCAGGCATTTAGGTGCACCTCATGCAAAGGAGACAGTCAACCTCAGTCGGGAAACTTGGGCATTGCCTGAATGCTGCCAGGCTGTCACAGTTTTGTTCTGCAGAACTGTAAATCATTGAACAGACTTCTGAATTCTTAGCTGGGATTCCTGCATTGCAGGCTGTTAAGACTAGATGGCCTTCAAACCCTAGAGTTCTATGAAATTAGTGCTCTAGGTGGTTAGCATGCTTTATTTACTGGCAGAGGGCAATATATGGGGTGTTCTGCTGTTTCGTGTTTTTCCTTTATTAGGATGCTTATTTTGACTCTGCACTCTAACTTGAGTTCTAATGATCCCTTTCTCTCTCTATCTCTCCTTCCCTGCTCCCCACCCCACCCAGGCAGACACTACACACCCACTGACCAAGCACAGGAAAATAGCCTCTTCATTCCGAGATTCATCTTTGTTTGATATTTTCACTCTCTCGTGCAATTTACTAAAACAGGTGATGTGAGAACAACTTTTGGGGGGGGGTGGAACTTTGGACAGTGTTTTCTTCTAGCTGTGAGTTTAGGACCCTGAAATGGCTTCTGTCAAGAATGCTCTGTCAAGCAAACACCTGTGTGGTTTAAAATTAGCTGAGCTGTACTGACGAGAAATTTAGCTGTCCTGAAAAGGGAACTGCAGAATAATAATAATAATAATAATAATAATAATAATAATACCTTTATTGTCAATGCATAAGATAAGATTTCTTTATTGTCATTATGCAAATACTATACAATGAAATTGGATGCTTTCCCATAAAAACAACACAAAACATTACTTGTGCAGCGATTGATATAGCATAGAATTGAATGCTCGAAAATATTTCAATTGTTTCTCCTGAAACAGTCCTTCAGCTGGTACAGTGAAATTAACCGAGCCTCCCCCCACCCCACAAACACTCAATCTCATTGCACTCTGTGTGCTTGTCGCACAACACACCAATCCCAAAAGTCAGTTGCACTATATTATTTTCCATTCAGCAGCCTAACAGCCCATGGATAGAAACTGTTTTTTAGCCTGTTGGTACGACTGATTATACTTCTATATCTCCTGCCCGAGGGTAGAAGATTAAAGACGTCCTGGCCGGGGTGTGAATCGTCCCTGATAATGTTTCTCGCTCTCCTAAGGCAACGATCCCTTGCAATGTCATCTAGCAGGCTCAGGGGACAGCCCATTATATCATGTGCTGTGTTCACCACCCTCTGTAAAGACTTTCTGTCCGTGGCTGTCAAGCCAACGTACCACACTGTGATGCAATATGAGAGGACAAGAAGCAGTGTTGGGTTCAAATCCCCACTCGGCCATGAAGCTCACTGGGTGACTCTGGGCCAGTCACTCACTCTCAGCCCCACCTACCTCACTGGCTTGTTGTGGGTGTTAAATGAGGAAGGGGAGAATCGTGTGCACCACCTTGAGCTCCTTGGAGAAAAATGTGATGTGTGAATGCAATTAATAACAGAAATAAAGCAGCAGAAAATTGAGGGGAGGGAGACACTGATTAAAAGCCATGTCCTTTTACATGGTTTTGTATGTTTTGTAGTATTTTATGCACTGTGACTTGCCGTTATTTTTATTTATTTTAGATTAGTAATTCTTTATTGTAATTGATAAGTGTAAACTGTTTATTAAACTGATGTTTAATTTTACTGTTTACTATTAAATTCTAATGGATTGTTGACTATTGCTTTATTTAAGTTGTTTATTTTAAAGTTATTGTGACTTTTTATATTGGATCAGATTGTTATTATTAGTGTTCAATGTTTTATTATGTTTTTATATGTGTTGGATATAAAACCCAACCAGATGGGCAGGGTATAAATAAATAAAAACATTATTATTATTTATTAAAACTGAGCTCCACGGGAAAGCAGCTCCACTTTTTCTTTTACTGTAAGATTGGGACATTCCAGTGTTTCTGGTAGGGGAGCCCTGAGATGAAACCATTTTGCCTTCCTACTCTAGGATTCCCTTTGCCTTTAGGCTTGGCAGCTGTCTTGAATTCTGCCCATTAACAGATGTGGTTTTCCATTCTATTTTTCTTCTTTTGGTAGGCTTCAGGGAAGAACCTGAACCTGAACGATGAAAGCCAGCACGGCCTCCTCATGCAGCTTCTCAAGCTCACACACAACTGCCTAAACTTCGACTTCATTGGTACATCCACAGATGAGTCCTCAGATGACCTCTGCACCGTGCAGATCCCCACCAGCTGGAGATCAGGTAAAGCACCTTTCTTCCCTGCTCTGGCCCAGCCTGGAGAGGCCTTGGGAAGTGAGCTGTGTGAGGGGAACTTGATCAGTAGCAGGTGTGACTTTGCAAGCTGTGCACAGTCTTCCCATCCTCTCTGAGTGACCAGCGTCCTGACCATAGCTGTCAACCCTCCCTTTTTGGGGGGCGGGAAACTCCCTTATTCCAATGCCATTTCCCGCTGCTATCCCGGATTGTTGATATCCCTTAAATTTCCCGGATTTCCAAGGAAGCAGCTCCTCTCCCTCCCTGCCGGCCAGGGAGGCTCCTCAGCTGCGTTGCTCGGCTGCCAATAAGGAGTCTGAGACCGACTGGGGGCGGAGCTTGCATGCCTTGTGCAGCCAGACCCTCAAGCCCAGCCAGACAGCCTGCCTGCCGTCTACGCGCTCGCTCTTTCGCTCACCTGTTTGCGCGCAGCCTCTGGAGCGCAGGGTGGCGAGGCTACTTGGTGCCATTGCACCGCCCTCGCGGCATCCCTTATTTTCAAATCCGAAAGTTGACAGCTATGGTCCTGACAGATCCCCAATTCAAGTATTCCTGTGCTGGGGTTGTTGAGAGTTGTAGTCCACAACATCCAGAGGGCACCAGGTTGGCATAAGTGGAGTGCTTTGAATGCGCCACGCTGCAGCTTGTGTGAATAAAGATGAGTATGAAATTGTAAAGTGTTTAGAAATTGGTGCCCGAGTTTTGATTTATTTATTTTTTAATACTTACTTTCCTCTTCCCTCCCTGTCCCTTGCTTGTGGTGAATGAATGGATGGATGTTTAGGGCAACCTTTACCATCCTGGTGCCTCCTCTAGCTTTTGGACTGAAAGTCGCATTGGCCACAACTGGCTAGCGTTGTAGTGGGTGTTAGGATTCTTGCTCCGTGTTTGCAGTCATGGGATTGTTGTCTATCACTTGACGGTGTATATTTTCATTCCACATAGTGGGAACCAGGCAGAGGGCCTTCTCGGTTGTGGCACCCACCCTGTGGAACGCCCTCCCTTCAGATGTCAAAAGAGAACAACAACTACCAGACCTTTAGAAGACATCTGAAGGCAGCCCTGTTTAGGGAGGCTTTTAATGTTTAATAGATTATTGTATTTTAATGTTCTGTTGGAAGCCGCCCAGAGTGGCTGGGGAAACCCAGCCAGATGGGCGGGGTATAAATAATAAATTATTATTATTATAAGTGACGGAGACACGATGTTTTGTGCTACAGTGTTCCAGAATGTAGGACTCTTGTCCTTTGTTTCCTTCTCTCTTTGCTGTCTGATGAGAAAGAGGAAGGAGCTAAGTCAGAATGCTCTGAGTGTATTATATGTAAATAAAGTAGATTAGCCAAAATGCTGAGCTATTGAGTCTGTTACGCGAACCGCCAATACTCTGCAGGTTCCTAAGTGTGCTGATGCTTCTTGGTATCAGTCGCTGTGATGTTCGGGCTGAAGAAAGCTTTTGAAGCTCCCGAACGATCGACCAGGCGGAAGAGAACATGCCAGTTGGGCATGTGTCTCTGCCACGGTCCTACACGCGAGTAGGACGATCCTAACAGTGGGGGCAGTGTTGGGAGCACAGCCACGCATGCTGGGGTCTGGTCCAAAACTTACTGAGTGCACCAGGTTGAAGAGGGCTGGTTTAGTAGAAGCTTCGAAAACAAGAAGCATAAGGTGGCACTTTTAAACAAGGCTGTACTTGCTAGTTGCTGCTCGGTTCATGCCAGTTAAAAAATTCTCTCCAGAATGACTGCCTCCCTCAGTGGGGAACCAGCGTGGGGTGGGGGATCTTTCAGCAGAAACATTCTGCAAATAGCATTGGTTTTATTTTTGTTGTTAGAAGACATCTGAAGGCAGCCCTGTTTAGGGAGGCTTTTAATGTTTAATAGATTACTGTATTTTAATGTTCTGTTGAAAGCCGCCCAGAGTGGCTGGGGAAACCCAGCCAGATGGGCGGGGTATAAATAATAAATTGTTGTTGTTGTTGTTGTTGTCTTAGAAAGAGAACAGTTTGCTTCTGCATGCTAGTTTCATTCAGCAGCTGCTGCTGCTGAATGTTAGAGAATTTCCTTAATGTTTGTATTACAAAAATTACACCAGTGTGGTGTAGTGGTTAAGAGCAGCGGACTCGTAATCTGGTGAACCGGGTTCGATTCCCTGCTCCTCCACATGCAGCTGCTGGGTGACCTTGGGCTAGTCACACTTCTCTGAAGTCTCTCAGCCCCACTCACCTCACAGAGTGTTTGTTGTGGGGGAGGAAGGGAAAGGAGAATGTGAGCCGCTTTGAGACTCCTCCGGGTAGTGATAAAGCGGGATATCAAATCCAAACTCTTCTTCTTGTATTGAAGTCTGAAAGCTCTTTGTTTCCAGTCTCAACTCTGTGTGGGTTGTGATGTTTAAAATTTCTATACCACCTTCATCCGAGGATCACAGGGCAGTTTACAATATAAAAACACAGAAATGCATACCACAGGAACAAACAAAAACACACACAGTTTAAAAGGCCATGGTTTGTTTAATTAGGCAAAGGTCTGGGAGAAGAGGAATGTTTTTGCCTGGTGCCTAAAGATATGTAACAAAGGTGGCAGGCAAGCTTCCCTAGGGAAAGCATTCTATAAGCAGGGAACCACTTTTTATATATGGATAACTGTGCCTTGCTTTCTTGTGACACATCAGCTTTAAGTAGGAGCCTCATTTCACACTGAATTTAAGCCAAGATATATTTGACATGAGAAGAACCACTCATGGATCTCCTGAGGTCTTTCAGCATCTTTAAAAGCAGTTGAGAGTGGGGATTAGGGCCGTGGTGCTGCAGATTGGCCTCCAGTTTTAGAATCATAGAGTTGGAAAGGACCATGAGGGCCATCTAGCCCAACGCCCTGTAATGCAGGAATCTTATAATGATCATAATGATGATGAAAGACCCGTCAGTGCCAAGGGCATTGGTAGGGATGCTGCGCTGAGCAAAGCTGAAGGCCTGAGATAGAGTGCTGGGTTGAACCACTTTGCCAGAGTTCGGGTATCCACAGTGATGTGTTGTTTGTTTCTTCCAGCCTTTCTAGATTCCTCAACTTTACAGCTGTTTTTTGACCTGTACCATTCCATCCCTCCTACGTTTTCACCTCTGGTGAGTGTGGCATTCCTGACTTATTGGGCAGGGGCATGCTCACAGGGTGGGTTTGATCACCCTATTGGAGATCAGGAGGAAGTTTTTCTCTCGCCCCCACAAAATGGTTACCTGCTTGTTTGCATTGTCTTTCCTTAACCTATATGCCAATGCAAGTGTGCATTTGGTTTATATTTTATTCCAGACAACTTACGGTTCTCCCTTTTATTAACCCTCCTACCTTTAGGTCTTATCGTGTCTAGTGCAAATCGCCTCTGTACGTAGGTCCCTATTTAACAATGCAGAAAGAGCGAAGTTCCTGTCTCATCTCGTTGATGGTGTCAAGCGAATACTGGAAAACCCTCAGGTGAGTCTGTCAGAACTGTGGATGGGAGTCAACCGTGTGTGTGTGTGTGTGTGTGTGTGTGTGTGTGTGTGTGTGGTCGCAAACTGCCTTTTGAAGCTTGGAAACAATGGAGAGCAATCCAAAGGCCCATGGAACTGAGCAACAGGTGGTAAACTAGCTAGCAACCAGGGCATAGCTTAAGAGGGTGAATAAACACAAAGCATCATCGTACACGTGGTTAACTTTGGGCAGGCAAAATCAGGGGAAAGAAATAAGTGGCTGTAACTGAGAAAATGTCCCAAGATTGAGATCCGTCAGTATGTGAATGCTTCATACTGAAACCAGCAACATTATGTGCCAAGAGATTTTTTTTGGCAAGTCTCTGTGCTGAGCTGTGCAGTCTATAGTGTGTGTGTGTGTGTGTGTGTGTGTGTGTGTATTGCTGTGTGCACTGTTCGGTTTTTTTACTCACTCCTTCCACATCTACTGACCGTGCTCTGTTCTCATTGGACTGCTATTCCAGTTGTTGAAAACCACTGGAGAGGAGAGTGCTCTTGCACAGGTTTCTGATTGGAACATCTGGTTGGCCATAGTGAAAAGAGGATGCTGGACTAGATGGGCCTTTGGCCCAATCCAGCAGTCTCTTCTTATGTTTCCTCCCCTTGTGGTCCCACCCTTCTGCAAACCCCCCCCCCCCAGTTGCTGATTCCTTCTTGGGTGTGGATGGTGCCTTTTGTGGTAGGTAAAGGCAGGAACTTGGAACAAAGTCTCTCTTTGTATATCTGTTTATTCTGCTAGATAAGAAGCTACAAAGAGATGCAGGTCACAGGAACCTCAGCCTACTCCAGGCTTCATAAATTTCACCTGGCCATTACCTGCCATTCTTGGTGCACAACAGGTTTGAGCAACTTTGCTGTGCCCCATCTGAAGACAAGGGCAGCTGTTGACTCCATACAGTATGCTAGGCTGGCTCACGGTGGTAGGATGCCCACCACCATTGCAGAGAGAGTCAGAGGTCTTGGGTGCTCAGTTATTTAGTGCCTGAACAAATTAGTGTTTTGGATACTGTACTTGATGGCAGCCCCTACCACCGGCAGTGTTGGGCTGCTGTCGCCTGGACTTTCAGGTAGACCCATTCATTGCATGCCACAGTGATGAGCCTTCACTCCACAGCTGCGAGGGTTATAATAGCATTGGAAAAGCAGATATGTACCCACCAGATTTGATTGGATACAAAAACTAACAGAGCATGCGGAGTTAGACTACTTATCAGAAAAAATCAAAGATAAATCCAAACAGGAGTTTGTCTCACATTGGAATTGTTTTAAGGAATACTTGAAGAGTAATTGCAGCAATCTGAAAACAGTAACGGCCTTTGAGTAGTTTCTGTTGATACCAAATTTAAAAGGAAAATTGATAGATAAGAAAATATTATAAATAAAAAGACAATGGACAAATATAGGCAGTAGGTTTATTAGTACAAAATGGAAGAGACGGAAGTCATTCATTTATGAGGAATATCATGATTTTAAAATTACATCTTTTTTCTTTTTTGTGTACAGTAATACTTGTCGATCTATGATAATAACAATTGCGAACATACTCTGAAAACAAGAATATGTATAATTGTAAGATGTAAAGTCATGATGTAAAGATATACTTGTGAGTAATAAAGGAAAAACTAAAAGAGAAAAAAAAAAGATGAGCCTTCACTAGTCCCCAGCCATGGGAGCAGAAGCTTTTTGTGCTGTGTCACACTTTTATGTTGTGAACCGCCCTGTGATCTTCGGATGGAGGGTGGGATACAAATTAAATAAATAATCAATCCAGTTTACTGAATCCGGTGCCATGACCCATTTCGAAATTTGTTCCTTTCCCAGAGCTTGTCAGACCCAAACAACTACCATGAGTTCTGCCGACTTCTGGCCCGCCTGAAAAGCAATTACCAGCTCGGGGAGCTGGTGAAAGTGGAAAACTACCCTGAGGTCATCCGCCTCATTGCCAACTTCACAGTGACCAGCTTGCAGGTGAGAAGCTGCGTGGTTTGGGTTTGGCACCGTGTGCGTGTGTGTTGCGGAGGGAGGGTTTTCAGCAGGGGGGAGAGCACCCAAAAGCACACTGCAAACCTTTGACCTCGTTAGGTTGAAACTGAGAGGGGAAGTGGTGGGCTGCCCTCTCAGAGTCGCCTGCTGTGGGTGTATAAGGTACACAATAGTAATATTGTGCCCCCTGTCACTACATGCATCATGCAGAATTGCCCTGGTTCCTTCCTCGCTGCACAGCATTTTAGCTCATTAAGAGTGGAAAACACTTCCAACTGTGCAGGCCACAGCAAGGCAAAGCGTACCTTCTGTCAAGGCCACCAGTCTTCAAAACATCTCCTCTCCCCATGTGGTATATTTGGGAAACGTACTGACGTTAGGACGTAGCTGTCAACTTTCGGATTTGAAAATAAGGGATTTTCCCCAAATTTTCGGATTTGAAAATAAGGGATGCCGCAAGGGCGGTGCAATGGCACCAAGTAGCCTTGCCACCCTGCGCTCCAGAGGCTGCGCGCGAACGGGAGAGTGAAAGAGCGAGCGCGTAGACGGCAGGCAGGCTGTCTGTCTGGTTGGGCGTGAGGGTCTGGCTGCACAAGGCATGCAAGCTCCGCCCCCAGTCGGTCTCAGACTCCTTATTGGCAGCCGAGCAACGCAGCTGAGGAGCCTCCCTGGCCGGGAAATTTGAAATCCAGGAAATTTAAGGGATATCAACAATCCGGGATAGCAGCGGGAAACAGCATTGGAATAAGGGAGTTTCCCACCCAAAAAAGGGAGGGTTGACAGCTATGGTTAGGTAGGCTGCATGTGAGGGAATTCAGAAAGTGTGTAAAAGGATATTGTTAGGAGAATCTGCTTCCTGTATGTTTCTGTAATGTTTGTATGGGGGAAAATCTCAGCCTTGGACCAGTTTGATAGAAAGTAGACACTGAATTCTTCTTGCTTAACCAGGCACCCAGCTCTGATAATGCAGGCATGCTTTTCCTCTGAGAATGTGACTTAATTTCTGCGCATGTGTAAAGCGAAGGTGAGGGAGTGCCTCTGTATAAGCTACTCTTGTTCTGACCAAATAAAAGCTATCGTAAACGTTGCAAGTGGAGTGGTGAATTGAAGAAAATCCGCTGCCTTGGCCAGCGTGGCAAAATCTTGTTTAATTTTATAAAAATGGAGGAGCTTCCTTTGTTGTATTCAGGTGCTGAGATGCATGACACACACCCCCAAAATAAGGATGTTCAAGGTCCCAAGTACAGACTTTAGGTTCCCCTTTAGAAGCATACAGGTGTCCAAACAGATCTGCACTGCGCTGCTTACTCTACTTACAACTGTTGACGGCTGTTTACTTGAATGGCTCCCATGTCCTTAAGCACAAAGGCTGGGGGTCGGGGTCGGGGGGTGCTGGCCAGCCTGCAAGTGGCATTCCATTTCCTTCCCTTTGTTCCTACAGCACTGGGAATTTGCTCCGAACAGCGTTCACTATCTCCTGAGCCTGTGGCAGCGCCTGGCAGCGTCTGTTCCTTACGTCAAAGCCACAGAGCCGCACATGCTGGAGACTTACACGCCTGAAGTCACCAAAGCTTACATCACCTCCAGGCTGGAGTCTGTGCACATCATACTAAGGTAAAGAGGCCAAGAGTGGTACTCAAGGAGTGGAGGGAGAACAGCCTGCACAAGCCCTTGTTGGTACCTAAACAGTTCAGGACCCAGTTATCTGAAGGACCCATGTACCCATACATACCTACCCAAGCTATAAGTTTGGCCCTGCGGCTGCTGTCCAGTGCACTGGTAAAAGCTGTTACCGTAGGTTGGTGAGTACCAGCAGCAGCGCCTTTTCTGTGGTGGCCCCCTAACTCTACAACATCCTTCCCAGGGAAATACACATGACTCCCCTCCCCCTCTTATAAACCTTTTTTCATTCTGGTCTGTGCTGGGGTGATTTTAGGGTTACTGTGTTTTAAGAACTTGGTTTTATCTGCAGCATCTGTTTGTTTGTTTGTTTGTTTGTTTGTTTGTTTGTTTGTTTGTTTTTAAAATGCTTTACAACTTGGGGATTTTAATATTGCTCTGTTGTTGTGGGAGTTATTACCCACACAAAAATATGCTGTGGTTATTTATTTACTTATCAGTCTTATTTGTAGCCCCCTCTTATTTGAATGTTCTCAGTCCCAGAGTGGGGAGCAAAGTAATTTTTTTTTAAAAAAGCCATTGAAAAATGATACAGAAAAATTACAAAATCATATAAACAGGACCAACAAACAGCTAAACAATTCTATCATAAGGTAAACAGGTAAAATTGCATCAGCATGAACGAATGGATGAATGAATGAATGAATGAATGAATGAATGAATGAATGAATATTTCCAGTTTAACAAAATGTGGGCCTCAGGCTCAACAGAGCTGCCAGGTATTGACTTACAGGTGGATTTGCTGGCCTCCAGAGAGTTGCCACAAAGCAACAGCGTAGTGGGCCTTGCCTTACAGCCTAGAGGTGAGAAACAAGCTTGATCCACCTTCTGGAAGCAGCGTTTCACTCTCTCTCCCTGCCTTGCTGCTTGCTCCCCATGCAGAGACCAAAAATAAGCAACACAACGGCCAATGATGGTTTGAAAGTGATATATATTTTTTCTTATGAAATAACACAAAGGCAACGGACAGTGTTCCGGTAACCACTGCTCACATATTTCTATGACCACTGCTCCGTGAAAATTTCTATCATATGGTTAGTTATTATATGCTGATGAAGACACTAACGAAACAGTGGCAATACCGGAACACTGTCCGTTGCCTTTGTGTTGTTTCATAAGAAAAAATATATATCACTTTCAAACCAACATTAGCCGTTGTGTTGCTTATTTTTGGTTTTCTGCTTGAAGAGTGCAACACACAGGTTTTTTTGTCTTCCCCATGCAGAGACGGCTTGGAAGATCCACTGGACGACACGGGCCTGGTGCAGCAGCAGCTAGACCAGCTGTCCACTATTGGGCGCTGTGAATATGAGAAAACGTGTGCTCTCCTTGTGCAGCTGTTTGACCAGTCAGCACAGTCCTACCAGGAGCTGTTGCAGAGTGCGACGGCCATCCCTGTGGATGTGGCTGTGCAGGAAGGTGAGGGCCCAGAGATAAGCCGCATCACTCCTGTCCATCGCGGCACAGAAGATTTCGGGGGAAGGGGTTGTATAGGGTGCTGCTACTCCTTCACCCTTTAGGCAGCCCTGTTTAGGGAAGTTTTTAATCTGTGGTATTTTAATATATTTTGATATTTGTTGGAAGCCGCCCAGGGTGGCTGGGGAGACCCGGCCAGATGGGCGGGGTACAAATAATAAATTATTATTATTATTATTATTATTAGCCAACCCAGTGTACTTTAAGATTGTGACCCTTTGCATATTTTAATTAGTTTGTCATGGGTATTTGCTGTGAATTTTTCAGGTTGTAAACTGCTTTGAACAGATCTTGGAAAAGGGGACATAAATTGCTTTCCTCCAGAGATTTTGTCAGCAAAGCAGATATGGCATGCAGCAGGGAGGGACTCTGTTTTGGTTGCTGCCCTACCTTGCACCATTTGCTGCAAATTATAGTATGTGTTGCGGTAATGGAGCAATGGAAATGGCAAAGGACTTTGGGACAGTAAGAGAGTAGGTGGCAAGTTTCAGCTTAAGAGAAAAATATCAGAGGAAAGGGGCATTAGAACCTATTAGATGCTGGTTGAAACTGCTGAGGTTAAAGAAAAAAGAATAGCAGTTGTTCAAAGGTTACCTGTGGTTAGGAGGAAGAAGAAATTAAAGTCCTGACATAATCTGCTATTTAAAGCCACTGCTTCTGACTACTGTATAAGAACAGATCAGCAGTGCAACAGATTGTCAGGAAAACAGTAGAAACTCACTCCCCCTCCCCTTTTTTTAGGAGAGTGATTGAGATATTTTTAGTATGAACTGTAGATGCAAGGGAATCCCACCTTCCCCAGTAGTTGGACCTTGATCTTAGCTTTTCAGGGAAACACTTCAGTGGATCAGGACTCTTGCTCTTCTGGTTTCAGGACGCCTGACATGGCTCGTCTATATCATTGGGGCTGTGATTGGTGGCCGAGTGTCATTTGCCAGCACAGATGAGCAGGACGCAATGGACGGCGAGCTGGTTTGTCGGTAGGAGCCGTTGGATTCCTTAGCAGCCCTGGTTTCTTCATGCTGAAAACACTAGAATACGGAAAGGGCCATAATGAAGAGCTGTTATCTGGGATTGGTGGCTGGCTGGGTGGGAGAATTAGTGGCACAGCTCTGTGGCTGCTCTTACCTTCAGGGTTACCATGAGGGCTGTGTACTGCACAGGTTTGAGCTCCGAGGAACGTCCATCCCAGAATTAGTGGAAGCAGAATATATTATACAGATCTCCATCTTATTCTGCAGAGACTGCTTGCAGATAGATAGAGAGGTTCCTCTTGCCAAATACAAGTTGTGCATTCTGGAGTAAAACGTAATTAGGAAAGTGTAGAAAACGCTTCTAAAACAGCAGAAAATGTTGGGTGAGAAGCATTTTGAACTTGACTGAATACTTAAAATTCCACACAGGTCAAGGATCCCTGAGAATCTTTTAAGCCCTTGTAGTGGATTTTCTTCATTTAATCCACACCAGTTGCGGCATCCATCTCTGATCATGCATGCTTGCTTTTCCTCTGAGATTGTGACTTAATTTTTCTGCTTGTGTAAAGTTAATGCACAGGAATGCCTGTGTTTACTTACAAGCCTTTGTACCCTGCTTTTGTGAGTTCCCAATGGTTGCTGTTGTTCTGACCAAGTAAAAGCTGTTTTAAACATCACAACTGGAGTGATTAATCAAAGAAAAACCACTACACCCTCTTTGGCTCAATCCTACCTAAAATTATGGGCAGCGCATTGAGTTATTTTCAGCCTGCAGAGAGCACAGAAGCCTGGCTGAATATTCCCTCTGCCCACTGATACAACTCGTTCTTGTATGCTGCTAACTGGTGGTTGGACACCAGTGAACTGGAGCAAGTCCTGCGTCTCAGAGGCACCTTCGAGTGGTGACTAGCATGGCCACAGGCTGCCTAACTGCCTGGTGTTTTGCTCTGCTCGCCAGTCTATATGGTGGCTGCATCTTTAGCCTGGGGTCCAGTGACGCAAGTGTCTGCCCTACAGCTAGCCCCCTCTCCTTGTGTCGAGAGTGTGTGTAGAGTTCTGCAGCTCATGCTCCTCATGCCTGCGTTCATCTAACATTGGGGTAACAGAGGCACCCTTTCCACACGGCAGGGGCAACTTCAAACTTGCTGGCTAAGTACTGAGCCTCTGTAATGTTGCATGACCTTCAATTCCCACCCCCTCACTTGTTGCCTCTCTAGGGTTCTTCAGCTCATGAACCTGACCGACTCGCGCCTGGCTCAGGCCGGCAATGAGAAGCTCGAGCTTGCCATGCTGAGCTTCTTTGAGCAGTTCCGGAAGATCTACATCGGAGACCAGGTGCAGAAGTCTTCCAAGGTAAATGCCTCCTAGTGGCTTTTACGTTTTCGGGCCTACCTGCTCTCATGCCATAATGAAACCTGCGACTGCTTTTTTGTGAGTTCCTGGCTGTTGGAAGCCGGCCATGGTTAAGGCTAGCGACCAAAGCAGACGTCAAATGTTTTCACTGTGCAGCTTCTCCATACCCAAATCGAGAGGTGCAGGGTGCTTGGAGAAGTTCCAAGTGAATGCAGCTGCCTCCAAATGGGGAATACCAGGGTGGGGTCTGGGCTAGACAGAGGGCAGCATGGCTGTGAATCCTAAAAGAGCCTCCCCACAAGCAGCAGGAAAGCCTGAGCTCTATATAGCTATTGATGACTGCTGGCCACAATAATATGCTCTGCCTCCACAGTTAGGCCGAAACGTTTCTGAATACCAGTTGCTGGAAAGCACTGGAGGGGAGAGTAGCTCTTGTGTTCAAATCCTGCATAACCACAGTGAGAACAGGATGCTGGACTAGATGGGCCATTGGCCTGTTGCAGCAGACTCTTCTTGTATTCTTAAATGATTCTAGGAGGCAGGTGTCATACTAAACAGTCATTGAGTGTTGTGTTTTCTTTTTCCTGGCCTGCTTCTGTTTCCTCCAGGCACCTGTGGTCTTAAAGGAAAAATAACAATTTCTACTGAAGCCTCTAAGCTTGACTTTTGTTTTCCGCTTCTAGCTATATCGGCGGCTCTCGGAGGTCCTTGGGCTGAATGATGAGACCATGGTCCTGAGTGTCTTCATAGGGAAAATGTAAGTGTTCTGACTCCTTGCCAGTTGCACTTGTCCATCATATATCTCTGAAGCCCTTGGGCCTCTGCTGGGATGCTCAGAGAGTAGAGCAGGAACACCTGGCTACAGGCTGAACCTTGGGCCTGAGTTTGGCTGATGGGCTGCTCCAGAGATGCACCTGTCCTCCTCCTCTACACCTTCCCCCACATGAGATTTCTCCTCCCAGCAGCGGTTTTACCTGGAGAGGAACTCAGCATGCCAGTCACCTGCCTAGGCAGGAGTGAAAAGGCATGCTCCGTTTTGCACGCCAGCCACCTTCCAAGGCAGGACTGTTCTGCCCACCCCCCACCCCCCGGTAGCATTGCTTAGTTTTAAATGGTTGAAGGCTCCCTTCTTGGAAGTGTGGCCTGGGATGAGCCAGTCAAGCTCCTGAGGGGCCAGTGGGGTCAAGCACTTCCCTCCCTAGCCCCCAGGCCAAATCAGCCCTTGGCTGCCCACCTTGAGGCCTGTGGCTGCTGGGTGAGACTCTTCACAAGGGCTTCTGGAATTCTGCAGCCGGTGGTGGAAGGGGCAGGTTGCCTCACGGCAGAGGGGCATGTTGTCACTGCCGCAGGATTCTCTTGCCCTTGCTGCAGAAATCGGCCCAACAGTGCCACAGCATTCCACGGGCCCTGAGTTTGGGCCAGTGTAGCTTTGGGATCCAAGTAGTGAAGATTATCTGAAGGATAATTTTCTAGTCAACCAAATGTAAGTACTGTGACTTTACGCTGGTATTTTCTGGCTTGTGTCGTTGTCTATGGCTTTAGGGGAGGATGGAGATGGGTGAGAGGAAGGAAGGGCAGTCTTGAATCTGAGTGCATTTTTCCCCCTCCCCTTCTAGCATCACCAACCTGAAGTACTGGGGGCGGTGTGAGCCAATCACCTCCAAGACACTACAGCTTCTCAACGACCTCTCCATTGGATATCCTTTTCAGCAGACCTCTCCCTTGGGTTTGGGAACCAAACAGGCACTCCCACATGTCATTGCAGACAGCTGGCAATTGATAACTTTGGTCTGCCTCAAAATCATCACCCCATTTCTCATTTTGCCCAGAAAAAAAATGGCCCCTACTCCCTAGGCAATTGATTCCAGCTAAGTACTAGGTTTTTGCACTAGAACAGGTTAAGTTCATTTTCTTAACTCGCTTTGTATTTGCAAAGTGCAGATAAATTGGGGAAGAAGCTTAGCCTAGTTGGGTAGGTGCAACTAGGATTTTAAACAGCAAACTATTAATCAATAAATATGGGCTTGGAAGAGGACCCAGAAGTTGCCTTTTCAACTCCCAGCCCAATGCAGATTAATCTCTGCAGTCCTGACCATAACTAGGGAGCAGATCTACCACATGAATGTACTTGCAGAGCAGGGAACTTACACACAGCAGAAGGAAGGTGAAAATCCCATTGTGGCTCTGTTCTGCCCCCACAGTTGGAGGCAGCAGTGTTTCTGAGAATTCATTACTGGAAACCACAGGAGGGGAGAGGGCTCTTGTGCTCAGATCCTGCTTGCCTGTTTCCCACAGTCATCTGGTTGACCGCTGTGAGAGCAGAATGCTGGACTGCATGGACCATTTGCCTGATCCAGCAGGCATTTCTCAAGTCCTTAGGGTCACTAGCCAACCTGACCTATGGGTCAGGGACGGAGTGTGTGAATGCATGAGTACACGGAACTGCAGATATTGCAATAGGCATCTTTGACATTAAGGGCCTAACTCAATCACTCACGCTGGCTGGGGCTGATGGAAGTTGTAGTCAGAATAATCTGGAGAGTACCAGGTTGAGGAACCCATCTTCCCGGGTTTGCATGAGGCTACCTTGTTGGCAGTCCCAGGAATTATCCCTTCATCCTCCCAGGGCTTTCTAACCAGTTTTTGACTGGTGCTGTTTCCTTAACATTGCTTCTACCTACAGCAGCGTTAGGAAACTGGTGAAACTCAGCGCTGTGCAGTTCATGCTGAACAATCACACGGTAAGCTTTCAACCATCTCTGGTGCTTCACTGAGGGTGAATGAATTTGCACGGTGAAAGGTGTCCCTGATGGTTCCTTAGGATGAAGTCTTCCTGGGCCAGGTAGCTTCTGTTCCCAAGGTCTCTGCTGAATACTTGGCAGCTCTCCTGTCCATAGCTGGCAATCCTCCCTTTTTTTGCGGGAAACTCCCTTATTCTGGTCTCAGACTCCTTATTGGCAGCCGAGCAACGCAGCTGAGGAGCTGCTTCCTTTGAAATCCGGGAAATTTAAGGGATATCAACAATCCGGGATAGCAGCGGGAAACGGCATTGAAATAAGGGAGTTTCCTGCAAAAAAAGGGAGGGTTGACACCTATGCTTCTGTTGACCATTCAAATTGAATTTCAAAACCACGCCTACAACATGGCACTTGAATACGAAGATAAGTGAAAAATCCTGTGCATTGTAAGTCATCTAGTGGAGCTGCGGGCACTTGGCAGCTGGGATTGAATACCAAATTCTAGGCAAGCTGCCGAAAGCAGGGTGAGGAAGACAGTGTGCTCTTGACTGGCCAGTGTAGGCACAAGCCAGGCACAAAACCTGCCCCTTCACCCCCTGACCAGCTGCTCCTCAATAACCTAATTTTTGTTCTTCAACAGAGTGAGCACTTTTCGTTCTTGGGTATTAACAATCAGTCCAACCTGAGTGATATGAGATGTCGGACCACTTTCTACACTGCACTTGGGCGCCTCCTCATGGTGGACCTAGGTATTGCACTCTGTTCTTACGGGGCCCAGAAACTGGCCGCTAGACTCTTCTAGTCTTAACTAATTTAATTATTGGTGGGGGCAGTTAATAAGTTAACTTCCTGTAAAGCAAACAAATCTGCTAGGCTAGGGGGGAAAGATCTGAATGTTGATCTTTTATCAATCAATCAATCAACTTTATTTCAGCTTTAAGCTCATAACACAAGACAACACAAGAACAGCAGTTACACTCACACAGTTGAATTTAAAATTATTGGCAAGAAATAATAAGTATACAAGATAGTGTAAATATTAATTCCAAACAATTTCAATTTCCAATCAACAGTCCATTTCGTCTCTTGTATGTCAGAACGGAAGCTAAAAATTTTGCCATTTGTAGGGTTACAAACTGGTCAGTGTCTTGCATTAAAAAAGCAAGGAGGAAGTCAACCGGGTGCCCAGACAGTTTTTGGATTAATGGTTGCACTAAATTCTTCCGGGCAGCATCATATAGAGGGCAGTTAAACACCATATAGTGGAGAGATTCTATCGATCTGTTATCACAAGAACATAAAACCGAAATTTGACCCCCAGAAAATCTATGGAAAGGGGAATTTGACGGGAATACATTAAAACGCGCTTTAATAAAAGCAAAGCGGTGACTGGCGATAGAGATGATAGGTAGGTTGGCGCATGGCCTGGCGGAGCAATGCCCAAGTGCCTCGGGGAGCATGTACCCCCACCAAGCATAAGATTACGTTTCCACTCTATGATCTTTTATCTTGTACACATTAGCACCCCAAAGTTCACTAGACGGGCCAATTGAGGAGAGAATTAGTTCTGCTGACGCCGACCCCAGATTTGTGGTGTGTGTTGCTGTGTGGAAGATAACAGTCCTTCATGCCTCTCTTCCAGGGGAGGACGAGGATCAGTATGAGCAGTTCATGCTGCCCCTCACAGCTGCCTTCGAGACGGTGGCTCAGATGTTCAGCACCAACACCTTCAATGAGCAGGAGGCAAAGGTAAGGAAGGTCCAGCTCTCGCTCCCCCAAGTCTTCAGCCACCTCCTCGCACAAGCCTTCAAGCCACGGAGAGCTTCTTTCGCCTGCTTGGCAAAACATTCTGGACTTCAGCTTAAATCTATCAGCCAATGGCCCTGCTCACTGGGACTGATGCAAACTGTAGTCCAAAACTTCCAGTGGGCGCCTGGTTGGCAAAATCTGGCTTAGAGGCTCTCTCTCAACTTGTGTGTGCAACCTAGAGGGCTCTTCCACATATAGTCTCTAGTTATGGCCAGCCTCCTTCAGAATCTGAAGCAGGGATTACCTGTCAATGGAGGATGGTATCTTTTGACAGGTCTTTTACAAATCAAGCATACTGCATCAGGCCATTAGGAGGAGGCTCTCCCTCAACATACACACACCCTTAAATTCCTGGTCCTGCCTGCTGTTGAGGCTAGGCCAGGGGTCAGCAACCTTTTTCAGCTGTGGGGGCCGGACTATATTGGGGGGGGGGGTGAATGAATTCCTATGCCCCACAAATATCCCAGAGATGCATTTTAAATAAAAGGACACATTCTACTCATGTAAAAACACGCTAAAGTAATAGTACCACTGTATTCCGCTCTGGTCAGACCTCACCTGGAATACTGTGTCCAGTTCTGGGCACCACAGTTCAAGAAGGATACTGACAAGCTGGAACGTGTCCAGAGGAGGGCAACCAAAATGGTCCAAGGCCTGGAAACGATGCCTTATGAGGAATGGCTTAGGGAGCTGGGTATGTTTAGCCCAGAGAAGAGAAGGTTAAGGGGTGATATGATAGCCATATTCAAATACATAAAAGGATGTCATATGGAGGAAGGAGAAAAGTTGTTTTCTGCTGCTCCTGAGAAGAGGACACGGAGCAATGGATTCAAACTACAAGAAAGAAGATTCCACCTAAACATTAGAAAGAACTTCCTGACAGTAAGAGCTGTTCGACAGTGGAATTTTCTGCCAAGGTGTGTGGTGGAGTCTCCTTCTTTGGAGGTCTTTACACAGAGGCTTGACAGCCACCTGTCAGGAATGCTTTGATGGTGTTTCCTGCTTGGCAGGGGGTTGGACTGGATGGCCCTTGTGGTCTCTTCCAACTCTAGGATTCTAGGATTCTGATTCCCGGACCGTCCGCGGGCCGGATTGAGAAGGCAATTGGGCCGCATCCGGCCCCCGGGCCTTAGGTTGCCTACCCCTGGGATAGACGTTTGTCAGAGCTCTTGTGCCTCTCTGAACTTCCTCGTTCTCTTTTGGCTACCAGTAATTTCCCCCCCCCCTCCCCTTCCTCCTTCTGCAGTGCTTAGTTAGGTTGCTGCCTCTGTTTGGCCACTTAAAATTTTACTCACTGCATACAGACCTCATTGGGATTTCAGGATGCTACCTGCCACCTGGACTGTAAAGCCATCAGGCTCCTCATGCATTCCTGGCCTGAAAAGAGCAACGACCACGGCTTAATTTCATTCAGCAGGAGGTGGGCAGACAACCACTCAGCAAACAGACTCTCATCATGGATAGTTATTTATTTATTTATTTCCCACCCATTTATACCCCAGTTGGCAACAGAGGTGGGCTGTCCGTCCCCGTCCCCGTCCTCCCCCCCCCCCCCCGGCTTTTTCTCTTATCTGGCCCTGATCATTTCACAGGACTCTTAAAACTGTCACAGGCAGCAGATGCTAGCCTGTATGTGATCTATTATTTTTTCCCTTCTCATCCCACCACAAGATGGTGGTGTGCTTAGAATGAATTCATGGCCTAAACACTGAATCATGGAAACGACCTCTAAAACAAGCCTTTCTGTGGTTCCTGATCAGAGTTTCAAACTATTCTGGGAAGAAGCCCTCAATGACATGCTAATTGAGACATTATTCTTACTCTCATTTTATTTGTACCCCGCCCATCTGGGGGCTAGAGGATTGCAGAACCAGAGCGCAGCGTTGATGTCAGATGACGCCATCGCTCCTAGAACAAACCAGAGTCACAGCGCCAGCCAAATGTGCCCTTGACAATTCATACCTTCCCTGCTGCCAGAAGGGGAAACGGGGGAGAAGGGGATCATCCTAGCAACAGTTTTGGCCATACATTGACTCCAGCAAAAGGAAGGCACCAGTTAATGTCACCAGAGTCCGGGTCTTCAGAAAAATACACCCTAGCCTCCCTGGAAATGCAGTATCCAATATCTGCTTGATATCCACAGTACAAAACAATTCCAGATTCTCAGAAATGTCTGGGGTGTACAATAGGGGTGAATGTTTGCTTTTTAAAATGAATTTAAAAAAATGAACGAACCGTATTTGATTTAAATATAAAATCAAATGGTAATTCAAAAGAATGAGGTTTAAATAAGGAAAAAAGCCATTTGTTTCTTTTGGGGTGAAAATTTGAAACTCTGGAACAGCTTGTACTGGTTGCAGGGAGCAAGAGAAGAGCAGTCAGACACTGTCTGCGCCTTTTAAAGTTTCCTATAAAACGGGCCGTTTGTCCTCTCCACTTGAAATTTGGCAAGTCTGATACCGTCAAAGAGTTGTAGGGTGCTTCTCAGTTTTATGTCATTTGGATGGAAAGCCCTGCAATTAGACAGCAAAAGACTAGCTAGATTTCCAACCGAAAGAAACGGAAACGAAAATGTGAGATTAAGTCAAATGCGCTTGCTCCAGTTCAGTAAATAACAAAACAAATGGCATTTTAAATACTGAAAACAAATAGAGTAACTAACTGAGATACGTGTCTT
The DNA here is from genome assembly GCA_034641395.1 of Darevskia armeniaca. Lineage (NCBI taxonomy): Eukaryota > Metazoa > Chordata > Lepidosauria > Squamata > Lacertidae > Darevskia > Darevskia armeniaca. The sequence continues at coordinate 29,853 of JAWWNF010001029.1, read as the reverse complement.
GTTCACCTCTTGATGTATACGCCCGGTATTTTTCTTGCCCAGGAAAAATGTTGACTTAGAAGGCAATTGTGCATCTTGAGCACCTTTTCATCTTGTGCAGTGGAGGCACTCTGCTCCATCACAGGAGCCCAGGCGACCACCAGATTTACCCCCTCTGATAGTAAAGCATACCTGCATGTTCTAATGCATCTGAGGCACTCTAGACTTCTTGGGAATCTCTATTGCCAGCTCTGAGCCCACCCTTTCAGGCTCTTGCCTGTATTGTCTTCACAAAGCTTATCCTTCTCCTGGGACAAACACAGAGACCAGGGTTCAGTTGCTGTGGTAGCACATCACCAAAGCTGCCTGGCTAAGTCACCAAGACTTGGACACCAGAGTCTGAATCCTTCTGTGTGCAAAGTGATTCAGAAGCATTTTGGCATTTCCAAAGTCACCTGGTGAATGGCAAAGTACACCGTTTATTCGAGGTTCCCAACAAAGCGTGTCAAAGAAGTAGGTGCCCCATCTTTCCCATCATCCCGTCTCCTGACCAGAGACCTTGGGAAGTCATGGTGAGAAGGAAGAGATTGCATCGTGGAGGAGATGTGCTGGCTGCCTAGCCCTACTCCATAGCAGCCTGTACTCTTTGCTCCAGACTAGGAAGCAGGCCATTCCTCATCTCTAGCCAGCAGACAGAAGCTTGACCCATCCCCACTGAGTGACCGAGAACCCACCTAGGCTTAACATCCAGGAGAGTTGGGGCTATATTAGTTCTTGGCTGTCTTGCTGCTGCTGGCATAAGCCAGTTGTGGCTCTTAGGGCTTCTGTAATGTGAATAATCTCTGCTATTGTATCCCTGACCTGTTCTTAGAGGCTGTTGTATCCCTCTCCTTCCTTCTCTAATCTTGAGGGGTTTAGTTTAATGCCAGTTATTCAGTCTTTTTGGTTGGTCTCAGTGGCGTTGTGCCAAGCCTCCTCCTGATGGATGCTTCAGTTTGCTTGCCTTTTTGGCACAAGCCCTGCCTTGAGAGTGAGCGAGAGGGCAGGAAGAATTGCCTCCCTCCCTCCACCACAAGGAACATTCATAGTAAGTCCCACTGTTCTTCTTTGAGTGGTATCAAATGAGACAATGGGCGTGTCTGGGGACTCAAGGGGTGTTATTTCCACCAATAATAATAATAATAATTTATTATTTGTACCCCCGCCCATCTGGCCGGGTCCCCCCAGCCACTCTGGATGGCCTCCAACAGATATTAAAATACATTAAAATATCACAGGTTAAAAACTTCCCTAAACAGGGCTGCCTTGAGGTATTTTCTGAATGTCAGATAGTTGTTTATCTCTTTGACCTCTGATGGGAGGGCGTTCCACAGGGCGGGCGCCACTACCGAGAAGGCCCTCTGCCTTGTTCCCTGTAGCTTTGCTTCTCGCAGTGAGGGAACCGCCAGAAGGCCCTCGGCACTGGACCTCAGTGTCCAGGCTGAACGGTGGGGGTGGAGACGCTCCTTCAGGTATACAGGACTGAGGCCATTTAGGGCTTTAAAGGTCAGCACCAACACTTTGAATTGTGCTCGGAAACGTACTGGGAGTGCTCACACCAGTGAGGTGCTCCATGTCTTCCCACTAAAGGGGGGAAGATGAGCACTGCGTTCCAATGCTGTTGCTCAGGGAGTACAGTACGATCTCATCTTATGTGCAATTGACTCAAAATTTCAACCTTGCGTGGTTGAAAATAGGCTGGTTGAAATTGCACAGTTTAAATGCACACAAGACAGAGAGTTTAAAAGCTTTTTTTTTGCAGCGTGTTTTCCTGGCACTGAAGTAACTTGCGTAATGGGCAAGTCCTGCTCAGCACGTGGGCTCTGGGGTGCTCTCGTGGGAACTCGGATGACCCACAAGAGCATCCCAGAGCCCTTGCCTGGTAAGCAAGGTGGAATGTTTAAAAGCTTTCCACCTTGCTTTGGGGGCAAGGCCTGTTTGGCGCACCAGGTCTGGAAGGCAAGGATTCCAAGGAGTGGTTTTAGCGTACATGGTTTTGCATGTACGCACCATCCTCAGAACGTAACCCAAGTACAAGGTCTGATCCTACTGTATCAATTTCTACAGTTGCTTTTGGGTGGACTCTTGCTTCTTTCCCCTAACCCACACCTCTCCCTTCACACAGAGGACGTTGGTTGGCCTGGTGAGAGATTTAAGGGGAATTGCCTTTGCCTTCAACGCCAAGACCAGCTTTATGATGCTCTTCGAGTGGATGTATCCTTAATCCTTATGTATGTCCCTTTACTTCTTCCTGCCACTGCCGAAAACTGCCTTGTGTTGCCTTCAACCCTCCTGGTGATACTGCAGCTCAGGTGATGGGCCCTCAGCCGCTTCATTGAGAATTGAGTCCCCTGCCAGACCTTGAGCTTAATCTGTTCTTTTCCATGGAGTAGCAAAACTGCCTGATCTTCCCCGATCAAGAAGCAGGGCATGCGGGCCACGGAGTGCTACCTGTAGAATTCCTCCTGTTTTGACATCTGGGGAGGCTACATGACTGTGGCCAGGGAAGAGAAACCACAAATAAGGTGCAGACATAGTGGTGGCAGTGGGATCTCAGCCGAAGGGATCCAGTAAAGTACTCGTCCACTTTTCAGGCTTATTCTCTGCACCCTAATCTGGCAACATCAGGTGTCTTTTGTGAGTGCCCATGCCCTCCTACCTTTAGCCAAATAACGCCCTGAGTTTTAAGAACCTGAATGTTTAAAGTCATCCTGGAAGCAGTGTGGCCTCCTTAACTTCTGCCTCACAGCTACCCAACCTACATGCCAATCCTGCAGCGGGCAGTTGAGCTCTGGTACCACGACCCAGCCTGCACCACACCTGTGCTCAAGTTGATGGCCGAGCTGGTGCACAACAGGTAGGTGAGGGGAAGAGGGTTGGAACTGCCACATAAGGGGAAGAGAGGGGCTGAGGAGTGGTTTTAACAATCCAATATTGGCAAGAGAGTTAAACAGGTTGTTATTTTTGTGTCAAAGTGCTGTTAAACAATTAATAAACGTTTCCCTTCAGTTAATAATTTCTAGGGTACCACCATCAACTTACCTACGAGATCACCTTGCTTCATATACGCCCACTGGGCGGAATTGGCACTCAGTATTTTAGTGTGGTGGCACCTACACTTTGGAAATTCCTGCCTTTTGACACAAGGCAGGCCCCTTCATTATACTCTTTTTTTTTTTTGGTGTCTGCTAAAAAAAAACACATTTTTATTTAGACAAGCCTTCACAGATGTTTAGAAAGCTGATGTGAGTTTTAATCTGTTTTTGGTTTAATGTTGTTTGAACTTTTTGAAAATCTTAAACTACTGTTGTCATTTTTTCTTACTATTAATAATAATAGCTGTCAGGTTCCCTTATCGGTTGTTCAATAGAAAAGCCAAGCCATTTGTCTTTTAGTTCTTTTATTCAGTGACAAGCTATATACAGTGCAGAGCTCAGTCTTATCACGTCTGTTCACTCACTAGCAGAATCCGGAAGTGCCTCCCTCCGGTTTTGGCGCCAACACCACAATCTTGGCATCCTAAATTGCCTCCTCCTCCTCCTACGTAATCTATGCGCCAGACCTGACGTCTCCCCCTCTGATCGAGCCTGCTGGGTGGTGCCAGGTCTCCCAGCCACTAACTGCTTCTCCCCCGTGGGACTGCTGGTTTCACTCGAAGATGAATCTGTAGTTAAAACAGGTGGCGGCTCTCTATAAACACTCAGAGCTGGACTGGGAGGGGCAGGCAGTTCCCTGACAATAATAATATTGTTTTACCTTTTATGTAAACCGCTTGCTATTTTTTTTTTTACAAACAGTGTATAAATTTTATGAAATAAATCTGAATAAGCAGACTTGACAGTAACAAAGAGCGATGCAAGAAACAATCACAGGAGAACATTTAAACATTTGTTTATTTTATTTATTTATTCGGATATCACCCTTCACCCAAAGATCACAGGGCAGTTCACAACATAAAACTCACCAGAAGCTTAAGTGTAACCACAGAAACTAGGGCAGTTCTCCCTGGAAACAGCATAGAAGACCCTCTGCCCTCTGGTTGCCTCTGTTGGCAGGGGCCTCTGAAGATCTGGACAAACCAGAAGTAGTCCTTTGAGCAGCGCATTCTTGTCTGTGGAATTCCACAAGAGACCGTAATGGCTTTTTATTTTCGGTAGCTTTTTAAAAGGATAGCTAAATTCATGGAGGATGGGCCGTTATATTTTATTTATTTATTTATTTAACTTTATTAACAAATTTGCCAAATAAACATACAAAATGAAGAAAGGGGGGAAAAAACATACAAAACAAAGCAAAACAATAACATATCTATATTCAAACATTACCTAACGTCCTCTTATATTGTTTCAATCATTAATATTCCTTCCCCCCTCCCCTCCTCCCTGCTTCCCTCACCTATGTGCAATCTTATTTGTTCTTATATTATATTTCTGCTGCGTTATTCAAACTCCTATAATAAACTCGCTATTTTCTTTTTATCCCTCATTCCCCTTGCGATATACTACTTATATTATTCACTAACCTACTTTTCCCAGGATTTCCATATATATATCAACACATTCCCATTCTTTGTTGACCTTTTGAATGGAACCTCCTCTCATTGACGCTGTTAATTTTGCCATACTCCTAAATTCACAAATTTTTAATCTCCAATCCGACAGCTCCGGAACTGTTGTTGTTTTCCAATTTTTGGCAATTAATAATCTTGCCACGGCTGTTCCATATAAAAATATATCTTTCTTATTTTGGGGGATATTCTCTGTTAATAATCCCAATAGATATGCTTCTGGTTTTTTGTGTATTGTCGTTTAAATTTTTTTTTTAAATTGTTCATGAATTTTTATCCAAAACTGTTTTATTAATCTACATCCCCACCACATATGTATTAGGGTTCCCACTTCGGCATTGCATCTCCAACATTTGTTTGAATAATTTTTGTATATTTTGGCCAATTTCACTGGTGTGGATGGGCCATTATATGAGCTCCAGCTCTTTTTCTCCCCATACTTCAGCCAACTCACCACTTTGTTGCTTCCTTCCAGATCCCAGAGGCTGCAGTTTGATGTCTCCTCGCCCAATGGCATCCTGCTCTTCCGGGAGACGAGCAAAATGATAACTACCTATGGTGGGTCTCTCGAGGGAACGGGCGTCACTTTTCTCCCTTGATGGGCTGCACTAGGTTGCAGTGGATGACCAAGAGGTCCTCCACTCCTTGACTGGCCTTAAACAGGGCGGGGGGGAGAGGAGGCAGCCTGCAACATTCTCCAGTCACAGACCTCCTCTAAAGGAGCAGATCTGCTGTCTGAAGACCTGGAGCAGGAGGGAGAAAAGACCTTCTTGCCAAAAGACAAACAGCCAGGCCATGGCTCTTCCCCCAGAACTTCCTTGCCCTCTGGCACTTTTCCACGGTCGCTGTTGACAGTCTCACTTTTTCGTCTCTAATTACATTCTGGGCTAGGTTATTCACATGAATTTTTGGGTTATTTTAGAGTAGAACCAAAGGTCATAGCGAGCAGCAACAGAGGGCAAACTATGCTGTGTTATAAAATAACGTTTAAAAACAGGAGTACATTCAAAAGCACCTTTTTGTATTAATATAAAGATTGGTCTCGGCCTCACCCCCTTGTGAAGGCCACATCTTGAGAGAGAAGTAATGGTCTCCTGCACATTCACATTTTCGACTTCCACTTCTCTGTTGGCCTCCTGCGAATAATATACTTTGGGCTGAGGTTAAAGGGGGAATGTACTGAGCAGAGTTGAGATAACTAGCTTTTTAAAAAAATGCTTTTGCAGGAAATCGCATCCTAACCTTGGGGGAGGTTCCAAAGGATCAAGTGTATGCCTTGAAGCTCAAAGGGATTTCCATCTGCTTCTCCATGTTAAAAGCTGCGCTGAGTGGCAGCTACGTCAATTTCGGTGTCTTCCGTCTGTATGGGGACGACGCGCTTGATAACGCCTTGCAAACCTTCATCAAACTCCTGCTCTCCATCCCCCACAGCGACCTTCTGGTGAGCTTGTCCGCCCTACATCAGGCCCTCAAACCTTCCCCCACTTTGGGGCACCTTAGGCAGCATTCCATGAACCCATCCCATAAGCGCAAGGATTATCACTAGCACAACCATACTTCTCCCCACACAATCCTCAAACCTGCTTCAGTGTTGGAGGAGCCCCTGGAACAGATTTGCAGGCGTGCAGGGGAAGAAGTTCTGTCGCACTAGTGATAATCCTTGCACTGATGGGATCTTGGCATATAGCCCCTTGTTTTACTGCACTGCCTGTGCACAAATGTCACAGTTGGTTTGCAGTTACTCTGCGCCACAGATGGGCAACCTGCTATCCATATATCCCTTCTCAGAGCTTTTACAGGTAAGATTCCACCTTTTTCGTGCCTTTATGCATTTCCTCCTATGTACCGTATTTTTCGCTCCATAAGACGGCACTTTTTTCCTCCTGAAAAGTAAGGGGAAATGTCTGTGCGTCTTATAGAGCGAATGTGTGGTCCCTGGAGCTGAACTGCCCAGGGGCAAAAGCAGATCATGCTTTTTCTAAAAAAAAAAAAAAAGAGAGAGAGAGAGAAGGGGGTGTTGAAAGGATGCCCGCTGAGCAGCTGCTCAGCAAACGACCGGGGAGAGAGATAAGGAAGAGAGATTCCAGCCCCGCCCCCTTGCAGAGGGAGGCTGTTTCCCCAGCGACATGTGACTGGCTGATTAGATTATCTGTCTGGAAACTGTAGAAATGGCTTCCTGAAGCTGCAGAACTGTGAGTTAAACCCCATAAAACAGGGTTTTTTCCCTTTGCAAAGTAAGCTCAACAACTTCGAGCTGATCCTCCAAAAATGGGGCTTTCCCCCTCTAAAAACTAGGTGCGTCCTATGGTCAGGTGCGCCTTATAGAGCGAAAAATACGGTAGTTTTTGACAACCTGTGCTACAAGGTCTGCACTGGATCCTGCATGTTGCTACTAACAGGTGATTTGGGCAGGAAGGCTAATGCCCCTTGCTAGACAAAACCATGGGGTGGGAGGCAGCACCCTTAACATGGCGTTGTGGGATCCAAATGGGAAGTTGGTCGGTAGATGCTGAAGATCAAGAAAGTGTGCTGTGGAGAATAAAAACCACAGATTCCTCCTCTTACTTACCACCTCTCTTTGCAAACACACACCTTGAAATTCTGGTGTTGAGGGTTCACAGTACATGGGCTGGTGCCTTGCACAAGCTCAACAATCAAGAAGCTGTATTTCCCCTGTTATGGGAGAGATGCTTTGAAACATACTGCTTCTGACAGCAGTGTTGCAGTGGGGTTGTATAAGCACTGTGCTGTTGCTCCCTGTAGCAGTTTTGGGACGCGCCAGAATCATAGCTGTCAACTTTCGGATTTGAAAATAAGGGATTTCCCCCAAACTTTCGGATTTGAAAATAAGGGATGCCGCCAGGGCCGTGCAATGGCACCAAGTAGCCTCGCCACCCTGCGCTCCAGAGGCTGCGCGCAAATGGGTGAGCGAAAGAGCGAGTGCATAGACGGCAGGCAGGCTGGCTGTCTGGTTGGGCGTGAGGGTCTGGCTGCACAAGGCATGCAAGCTCCGCCCCCAGTTGGTCTCAGACTCCTTATTGGCAGCCGAGCAACGCAGCTGAGGAGCCTCCCTGGCCAGCAGGGAGGGAGAGGAGCTGCTTCCTTTGAAATCCGGGAAATTTAAGGGATATCAACAATCCGGGATAGCAGCGGGAAACGGCATTGGAATAAGGGAGTTTCCCGCCAAAAAAAGGGAGGGTTGACAGCTATGGCCAGAATATGACTCTTCACATCTCTCATAGCCACATTCTCCCTCCCTCCCTTTGTTTGCAGGACTACCCTAAACTCAGCCAGTCCTATTATTCATTACTGGAAGTACTCACCCAGGACCACATGAATTTTATAGCTAGCCTGGAGCCGCACGTAATCATGTATATTCTTTCTTCCATTTCGGAAGGTCTCACAGCACTAGGTGAGTGTACCCATGTTCTCTGTGTGTCTCCTTGGATGTGTCAGGGATGGGCAGGAGTCGGGGGGATGTATGGGCAGAGGAAGCAGGTGGGGAGGAAGATTCATGGGGCCAGTGACCTGTGGGGTGGTGGAACAGGGGTCAGGAGGAGGAGACTGGGCAATTGAGACACATCACAAGCTTGCAGCCATAGTAAACCTAGACAGATAATTAAAGATACAGAATGATGGCGCCAGGCGAGCCTCCCTGGGGAGAGCGTTCCACTAACGGGGAGACACTGTTGAAAAGGCCCGTTCTCATGTTGCCACCCTCTGGACTTCCTGTGGAGGAGGCACACGAAGAAGGGCCCCAGATGATGATCACAGAGTCAGGGTCGGTTCATATGGTGGTCCTTGAGGTATTGGGAGTCACCCCACTCTGCCCCTTCTTTCCTGTCTTTGTAGACACCATGGTTTGCACTGGCTGCTGCTCCTGTCTGGACCACATTGTCACCTATCTCTTCAAGCAGCTCTCCCGCAGCACCAAGAAGAGGGCTGCCCCCCTGACGCAGGAGAGCGACCGGTTCCTGCACATCATGCAGCAGCACCCAGAGATGATCCAGCAGGTAAGGGGGGGTGCAGGTAGTGGTGGCAGCAGGTGGCCTCCTTGGCTAATCCTATGACACTCATGGAGATGAATGGCTGAGGCCCAACATTGATTTATTAGTGCATTTGTATCCCATTCTTCAGGCAAAATGACTCCCAGAGGGGCTTGCATACAATCCAAACATGACAGTCCCTATCCACAGGTTTAAAATCTTATTTTTTAAAAAATGAAAACTTCAGGAGCAGGAGGTGGCTGGTGGAGCTGGGCATCCAGCAAAGCAGATGGAACAAGCCCAGCTTCCTGTGTCTCCCACTGAGGCCAGGAGAATGGCTGCCCCAAAAGTTGAGGGGAGAGGATGGGGCTGGCAGCCTGTCACATCAGAGCTGATGCTGCTTCTCAGCATTCCTGAGCGACAGGCCAGTCGGGAAGCACCTGCGGCAAGATGCTAATTTGCAGCCTCCCGACTCCTTCCTTTCAGTGCAAGCTTGAGAATTCTTGTGTGAATCTGAAATAATTGTGTTCAAAAATCAAATCTACTAGTTCCATCAGAAAAAAAGTGGGGGGATGTTGATCCTCTCTGTCCCGGAGGACTTCATCAATGATAGATCGTGCTTCATCTAAGGGAATATTTGTATATAAAGCGGAGACATCCATTGTTACCAAAACTGCAGAAGGTGGGCTTAAGGCCCTCTACTTTTCTAATAAAGTCTCTTGTATCATGCAGATATGATCGTGATTTGGACACTTTCGGTCTAAGAAAGGAATCTAGAAATTTTGATAAGGGTTCCAATATTGAGTTTGTACCCGAAACTAGAAGCTGAGATAATGGGCATTATTGACTCATCCTTGAGAATTCGTGTGTGGCTATTCTTGTGTGCACCTGCCAAGGCTCAGTTAAGGCTACTGGATGGGGCGAGAGAGAGCCTGTGCCCTAGCCCAGCAAGGGTAGTTACTTAGCTGATGCCCATCATTCCCTGTCATGCTCATCCAGGTCACACTGAACAGACTGGATGAGTCTTCTGGTGTGCTTAAAAGTAAAGGTGCCCCAACCGTTAGGTCCAGTCGTGAACGACTCTGGGGTTGCGGTGCTCATCTCGCTTTATTGGCCAAGGGAGCCGGCGTACAGCTTCCGGTTCATGTGGCCAGCATGACTAAGCCGCTTCTGGCGAACCAGAGCAGCACACGGAAATGCCGTTTACCTTCCCGCCGGAAGTAGACCTATTGATCTACTTGCACTTTGACGTGCTTTCGAACTGCTAGGTGGGCAGGAGCTGGGACCGAGCAACAGGAGCTCACCCCGTCGCGGGGATTCGAACCGCCGACCTTCTGATCACCAAGCCCTAGGCTCTGTGGTTTAGACCACAGCGCCACAAAAAGAGTTCCCAAAGGGAGCTTGTGTTGCGGTGTGGGCATGAAGCCATGACCTCTTGGTTTGGGGGATGGGCTTGTGGCCACAGCAATGGTTGCCAGGAATTTGCATAATTGATGGACAGCCCAGCGCCCATATATATAGGTCCAGCATGTGACCCAGTGGTCACTCTGGTCTGGAGCTTCGGATCTCCCACCCCCCCTTCCCTGGTATAGGCTTGTGCGTTGACCTTGCTGTGCCTGTTATGGGGTTGTCTCCGCTTGGGTAGAGGCCTAGTAGGAATTTTTCCATTTGGCCAATTGGCTGTGCCACTTGGTTTTGCCTACTATTCAGCAATTAGTCACAACTTGTAAGGTTGGCGGTTAGGCATTGGTTCAGTGGTATGGGAGGCCGGTGGCCTCCAAGAAGTGATGTGAGTAATGGGAATTCCGTTAAAGGAAGCCAGGGGCTCTACAATGCTTGTCCGAACCTGGTGGGTTGCTGGGCCGAAGAGCATGAGCCCCTGAGGACCCCTGGGGAGGGGGAGGCTCTGATTCACCAGCCTCCTTAACTCTCCCCAGCTAATGGTTTCCCAGCGCTGGCAAGTGGTCAGCTCTGTCCCGCCGGACAGCTAGTCGGTTGCTGACTAGGAGTCAGCTCTGTCCCGTCGGACAGCGTGAACCAATGCCTGCGCAACCACTCACGTGATTTGTATTCAATAAAAAGTTGTGGCCAAAAACATGCCAAAAACCCAAACCAAAAATTATGTGTCTTGTCTGAAGTTATTGGGGAGTGGCTGGGTGACCTACACACGCAACACATTACCATCACCCAGAGTTAAGTTTCCTTGACTGACTGCCTAAAAGCAGAGATGCAACAGACCCTTCTCCCTTTAAATGGTTCCATTCAGTCATACGTCTATTTCAAAAAAAATCCCTGTGATCTCTGAAGAGTGTAACAGCTAGCTTGATTTTGCTCATTCCTTCTAGATGCTATCGACAGTGTTGAATATCATCATCTTTGAGGACTGCAGGAATCAGTGGTCCATGTCTCGGCCTCTGCTTGGTTTGATACTGCTCAATGAAAAGGTAAGACACTTCTTAGAGCGTTGTTCAATGGGTGGGACTCCTTAAAAGGTGTGCTCAGGAGATGCTGACTCCTGTCAGCACAGTCCCTCGGATAACTAACCAGCACCTCCTCTTTTCTCCCCCTTCCAGTATTTCTCAGACCTACGGAACAGTATAGTGAACAGCCAGCCTCCAGAGAAGCAGCAAGCTATGCACCTCTGCTTCGAAAATCTCATGGAAGGCATAGAGCGTAATTTGCTCACCAAGAATCGCGATAGGTCAGTATCTCTCCTGTGCTGCAGAGAGCAGACTGCATAACAGCTGGGGATGGAAGTCTCCCCCGAGGCTGCCAGCAACTCAAGGCCCTCCAGGAGCCACCGCAGGCACCAGGGGAGACTCTTTGCCTCCAGAGCTTCTCTCTGTAACTGGAAAACATATGAGGTCATGAGCTCCTAAGAGCTGCTTGGAATTTGTTGGGCAACACTAGCGGCTCAGACACGGGGTGGATATTAGGAATGGGGAATGTTCACAGTAACTCTTACTTGAGGGCAGAAGCAAGTACCCTGTACTTGCAAGTATTTAAAGCAGTCTTCCCCTCTGCCCCCACGTGTCCTTTTCATTAAGTCCTGGCATTTCCTAATTAGCAAGGCCCTGAGCAGAAGAATATACAGTGGTCCCTCGACTTACGAATGTAATGTGTTCCGAAGGGACCGTCATAGGTCGAAAAAATCGTAAGTCGAGTCCCCATAGGAATGCATTGGGAGAAAAAAAAATCGTACGTCGAAAAAAACCGCATCTAAACTTCGTAAGTCGAGGAAACCGCATCTAAAATGGCCGCAATTTCCTTTCGGAAGTCGAAAAAATTCGTAGGCGCGTGGCCGCTTTGATCCCTCGTAACTTGAAAAATATGGAAGTCGGGTCATTCGTAAGTCGAGGGACCACTGTAATACTTTGCAAAGCCTGTTCTGCAGGCTAAAAGCGAGGGTGCTTAACTGTCCTAAATAGATTATTTTAGGGAGGTGGGAGTGGAAAGTAGGAAATGTCAACAGCTTTCAAATGTTAGAAAGGAAATTAGTGGGGGAACGGTTCTTGAGCAGACTTAGCTTCGGCCATTCCACCCCAACCATTAGGAACGTCTTCCCAACTTGAAGAGCAGTTCAGGGATAGGACAGTCTGCCTAGAGTGGCTGTGGAAACCCATTCCAAGAATATTTTGCAGGTACCAATTGGCCCAGCTTCAGGGAATGTGTGCACACAGCTGCTATCAGCCTAGCTTTCTAGCTGATTATAACAGAATTATTGTACAAAACAAGAGATTTTCAGAGAATGGGGATGTTAAAGCAAATTTAAGGGAAAAATCAGAGAGGGGTAGAACTTAATGGGAAGAGAGTCTGGGTCTAAAGAACCTCTCAGGAAATCAGGACACAAATTATGACCCCTGCAAGTCTTTACCAAACACTGACTTGCCGTGCCTCAAGAAAGGGCTATACACTTTATTTCCAGTTGCTTTTCTTAAAGTGCCTTAAATGAGGTTACCAATTCACATCCCTGCAGCAAAATCGAGAACTGTCCTTATACTTCACTGAGCAGCCTTCCAAGTGATTCTGAGAGTTCAGTTGTCAGCACAGATGACCATCTCGTGCGGGGGTTCCTTTCCCGGCCCCCATATGTGTCGGCAGTGCTCATTTAAGTGTGCCTCACCCCACTCTGCCTTCTTCCAAGCCCCACTCTGCCTTCTTCCAAGCCCATCGGTCGCATGCCAATCGGACATGCCTAAAATGGTTGCTGCCTGTATTTAATAGGTTGACTTACATCTTGTGATGGTGGATTTTGCCCGCTTTCTAACCCAGCTTTGGCTTGCCTCCTTGGCAGGTTTACACAGAACCTGTCTGCATTCCGGCGGGAGGTAAATGACTCTATGAAGAACTCCGCCTATGGGGTAAACAGCAACGACATGATGAGCTGACATCTCGCGAGGAACCTCTCTCTGGCCTGGGCCGGGGAGGTTAACTTTTCCGATGGAAAGACAAAAGGGCATTTCTGATCCCTGCTGGTCCCTGGGGCTAGGCTGCAGGAGGAAGGGGTGTTTAAAAAAAAAAAAAAGAGTTCACCGGGGCAGAGGGGGCTCGTTTCCTTGGGGGCGGAGCAAGGGGGAGACCAGCGTATTTCCCTGGGTGAATGTTGGAGAGGAACCCCAGCGTCCTGCCGCAGCCTGCCTTGTATAAACATGTACATTTTTTCATAACATTTTGAACAAGGTTTATATTGACTCAAGTTTAAAAAAAAAAAAAGTGTGACTGAAATTTTTACAGAGTTTAGTGCACCAATGCTGAAGTGAGGGTTGTATGTGAGTGAGGAAGCCGTGTCTCCTGGCCGCCTGCCGTGTTCCTGGGCAAGGGGGTGTGAAAGTGCAGAGTTATATTTAGTAACCAGTGTAGAGAGAGAGGCACAAGAAGTGTAAAATTCCAAATGTATATTTTTCTTATACATCCCTTTTAACTTGCACCATCCTACCCCAATCTTCCTTCTCCCTTCTTGTTAGGAACTCAAAGCCATGCCATGCTCCATGCTGTTCCGTGAGTGTCCATCCCCTCTGCCCCATCAAACTGACACAGCTCTCTTCCCGCCTGGTCCCAGCTGGCCAGCCCAAGGAAGCCTGAGCTGCTCTGTCCATGCCTCCCCTCCCCAGAACATTGCACCAGGCTTTTCCCCTCCGTGTGTGGACCTCCTTGTTTCTCAGCTGCTGGAAAATGCATAGAGAATCTGCTTCAGGGCCTGAGCTAGTTTCTCTCCTCCCCAAAAGGCGGCCTCGGAGAACTGCCTTGCCTTGTAGAGCCTGGCCATGAGGGCATCTCTGCTGCTTGTCTACACCTGTCTACAGTAAGGGAGTGGGCACAGGCTTGCTACCAAGGCAGGCCCAGCATGAAATCCCTTTGAGAAAAGTCCACCCCCCCAAAAAAAAAATGCTGCACCAACATCAATGTTTTTCAATATTTAAATTTACTTAGAGGAAATAATGGGGGGGAATGACCTGTTTGCCTTGTACTTCCCCATTCTTCTTGCTGCTAGTTCTGTGCACCCCCACCCAAGCCCAGCCCTAACATGCCCCGGTTTCTCTTCCCAGATAGCACCTCCTCGGTTTTTATCCCTTTTTTGTTCTTTCTCCTCTGGCGACTGTGTGTTGGGTCCTTTTTGCGTGAGCAGATTGCTGGATGACTTGTAAGGGTGTTTGCTGCATACAGTGTAAGCATTGTGGCTGCAAATAAACTTCAGTGGTTTCTACTGAGCTGTGTGGAACCAGGCCAGAGTGTTACTCTTGTGTGACGTTAAATGACGGTGGTGTGCGATGGCCACGGGCCGACAGGCAGGTGCCTGGGAGCAAGAGCATAACTTCTTGCCAGCAGTAGGCAACCCTCTTAGCACCTGCTTGCTTCCTCATCCCTGCTGGAAAAATATAGCGGAGGGGCGAGAGTGGGGACGGGAGGAGAGGTGACGGTACCATAACCATCTCCAAAAGTAGCCAGGTTAAAAGGATCTCACACGCAGCATTTGCCTACACAGTACGGTCGCATCTTACATGCATTCAATTTGTGCAATTCCAACAATATGCAGTTGAAGGCCACTGATTGAAATTCTCTTAACTTCAGATGCAAGTGAGGCAGAGAGCTTAACAGTTCCTTTAGCGCTGTGAAAACCCAGTGCAAAAAGCTTTTGAGCTCTCTGGCTTTCTTGGGAAGCATGGCTCTCTGCCTGCACCAGTTCTGGAAGCCCAGGGATGCTTGTGTAGGGGTGGCTTCAAAGGGCTTGAGAAGGGGTCAGCAAACCTTTTCTGCAAGGGGCCGGTCCACTGTCCCTCAGACCTTGTGGGGGGCCGGACTATATTTTGAACAAAAGCACACATTCTACTCATGTAAAAAACACCAGGCAGGCCCCACAAATAACCCAGAGATGCATGTTAAATAAAAGGGCACATTCTACTCATGTAAAAACATGCTGATTCTGGGACCATGCGCGGGTCAGATTGAGAAGGCAATTGGGCCAGATCCAGCCCCTGGGCCTTAGTTTGTCTACCCATGGGCTTGAGTGTACACATTTCTGCATATACACAGAGCCCTTGGAACCAAACCCCCACATAAGATGCAATTGTACGGTACAGGTTTGTTGCGGGCGGAACTGGACTGCTTCTCCAAACTTCTTTTTTATGCTGCAGATTTCCATACTCTGGTAAGTTAAGAGGAGCTATTATAGGAATATGGTAGTAAACCTGATTTGCAGCTCTCCCAATAACCCATCTTTTATCTCCACTGCCAACCCTTCACATTCTGGGCTAGAGCACATGCAAGGGTGGGTGTCTTAGGTACATGACAGGCACACTCATTCTAGACAGAAGCATAGAACAGCATACTAGCACCCTACAAGATTTTTCTGAGATCATTGGTGCCAACTAGCTTTTTTGGAAACATGGCAGTATCCTACATAGTGTGGGTGAATATCCCTCTCAGGATACAGGGCAGCTTTGAGTGTGTGACTTGTAACTTGGTAACCATATTTAACATGGTCGTTGGTGTTGATTACCTGTGATCATCCCACAGCTTTTAAGTTTGTTGTAATCCGAATCGGTGAGAGTGAGTACAAAAACCAGGTACCAGTTAGGACTCACCTGCTGATTTTCATTTTAGCTTTTAATGTTGAGTTCGTTTCCATAGTATTTGGACTCTTGACATTATCAGAGTCTGTTGCTACGGCTGAGCCCACAAATGAGTCACCATTATCCATTATTTAGATCATTTTGGCACCTTAAACAACATTCCAGCAGCAGCTGTGGCTTTTACACCTCTGCCTTGAAACGAACAGTCTGCAGTTCGGCTAGAGTTGATGCTGGTGCAAAGCCATGATCCCTGTCCATTCTGAATGTGTTGCCCTTTCTGAGGGCAGAACGTCTCACCCGGAGCTAGCCTCTTCTGTGGCTGAGCTGGCTTTCTTGGCACTGTTGTAGACCACACTGTTGTAGCCTTCTCTGTTACGGGCTATTTCAATGGCGAAGAATTGGATCCTGGTTGCTAGGAAGAGAACTTTCTTTAGGACGGGCATGACACTTCGGGATCTCACTCCAGTTTCCATCTAATACACCACACTTCCCCGCAAACACATGCAGAACAAAGGACTGGGAGGGAGGGCGCATGTGCAGTGGGAGGGCTTGTTGGAAGGGGCCCTATTTTCCTTCATCAAGGATGCTCTTGGACTGACCAGCAAAGCCATTCTAGGCATCAGCCTCATGACCTCATGCAGGGGGTTGGACTAGATGGCTCAAGGGATCCCTTCCAACTCCACAGCTATATGACTCTATGACCTGGCCAGAGGAAGCACAACTGAAAGCAGAAGAAAGTTACCTTACCAAATACTGTGTTCTCTTCTGTGTAACCTTTACTGCAATCCAGACGTAGAAGTGTGCCATAATTAAAGTCCTCAACTACTCCATCAAACTGCAAGCAGAATGGACGCCATTTCTGTGGAGGAAGAGCATTTCAGTTACTTCCTGCCCAGCAAGAGTCTCAAGAGCAACCAGCGTCAAGCTTCACACCCAGCACAAACCTCTTTAGCAGGTTCGGATTTAAGATCCTCAGAGTCGAGCACATCAATCTTAAGATGGTTAAAGTCCTTTCTGAATTCAGTGTAGATCTGGTCGTCAGCTTTGGTAAGTTTCAGGAATTTGGGATCAACTGAAGAAATGAGCTACACGTGGGGAAAGTAGGCAAGGTTAAGGGGGGAGAACAGAAAATGGGATTGCTACCACCACTCTTTCATCCAGGCCGTTAAGTGACTGAAGCACATCAGTTTTGTGATGTAGGGCTCACACTCAAAGCACCTACAAAACATGGGAGGAAAAGACTTGGTGACAAGACCTCAGACTCCAAGGGGCTTTGACAATTATGTGGCCAATCCTGCCAACTGTAATTGACACCAAAGTCATCAAATGCGGAATCTGTGGGGCTAGGAAAGGGTTGTCCTGTATTGCTCCCGATGCCCTCTAAGGTTGGGGGAGGGTTGGCAGCTTTATGCCCAAGGTGTCCAGAGCATGAAGGCTAAACATGGAAAAAAAAAATTCCCTTTCCTGCGGAAACGGGAGCTCTTGGCTGCATGGATGCCCCATCTACATGCTCCACATCTTTCTGTGGCTAGAGGAAGCTTATATAGCAGTTCCTCAGCCATGGGACTCTGAGCTCCTTTGCTGAGCAGCAATTAAGCCCTCAGAGAAGAGAGGAGATACTGCATTTTGCAATTGGGTTCTATCTAACCCAGTGGGAGGGAAACTGGTGATCAGAATTAGTGGCTGGGCTCCCAAGGCCAGCCAAAATCTAGCCCTCAATTTATACAATGAACCAGTCACTGCTGAGGATATTACCCAATGCTAGCTGGAAAACCAGCAGAAACACCTGCTCCTGAACTACCTGGAGAGCACCGCTATCATAAAAACATCAATTACCTGGATGTACACACCCTCAAGTGTGTACACTAAATTAAGTGAGCCAAGCAAAGTGTGCTTTGCTGCAGGACTGGGACCTGGGAGACCAGAGTTCAAATCCCTGCTAGCCATGAAGCTCACTGGGAAAGCTTGGAGGTAGACCATCACTGCCTCTCAACCTAACTTACGTGGTTATAAATGCAATAAATAAGTGTGCTTGAGCACACACAGGTACTGTGTACACAGAAGCACAGCTCCCCCCCAATGCCTAAAACCTGCTCTAGGCAAGCAAATGGGACATTTTTGCCACTCTTCCTCCGCCTGGGAGCCTCCATGCTCCACCTGGGAGCCTGCATCCTCCACGGCTTGGGAAGGATGCACCTCTTTGCCTTGTCTTTTGACACTTGAGGCTTATGTTTCTTTGGACTCGCTTTGTTTTTATACTTGGAAGTTGATTTTATATTGTGTTTGAACCATAGCTCCAGTTACAGGTAGATGTTGGTCTGTCATAGTCAAAACAAAATAAAAAAATTCCTTCCAGTAGCACCTTAGAGACCAACTAAGTTTGTTCTTGGTATGCGCTTTCGTGTGCATGCACACTGTGTATCTGAAGAAGTGTGCATGCACACGAAAGCTCATACCAAGAACAAACTTAGTTGGTCTCTAAGGTGCTACTGGAAGGAATTTTTTTATTTTGTTCTGAACCATAGCTGTCAACTTTCGGATTTGAAAATAAGGGATTTTCCCCAAACTTTCGGATTTGAAAATAAGGGATGCCGCGAGGGTGGTGCAATGGCACCAAGTAGACTCGCCACCCTGCGCTCCAGAGGCTGCGCGCGAACGAGTGAGCGAAAGAGCGAGCGCGTAGACGGCAGGCAGGCTGTCTGTCTGGTTGGGCGTGAGGGTCTGGCTGCCCCCAGTCGGTCTCAGACTCCTTATTGGCAGCCGAGCAACGCAGCTGAGGAGCCTCCCTGGCCGGCAGGGAGGGAGAGGAGCTGCTTCCTTTGAAATCCGGGAAATTTAAGGGATATCAACAATCCGGGATAGCAGCGGGAAACGGCATTGGAATAAGGGAGTTTCCCGCAAAAAAAGGGAGGGTTGACAGCTATGGTTTGAACCCACCCTGGGACCTTAGGGCGGTTAACCAATAAGCCAAAGTAATACCGAGCAGGGACGACCGGATTTAGGGGCGATGCAGTGTCGGGTTCGTTGTCACCTCCAAAGGCAAGGCGGGCTCCCCTCCCCTTCCCGTTGCCCCCCCTCCCTCCCCTCCCCCGGCAGGACTCACGTTGAAGTAGACCTCGGCGTGCTGGTGGGCCTTCATGGCCCAGATCATCTCCACTGTGGGCTGCAGAGAGAGAGAAAGAGAGAGGAGAGGAGGTGCCAGGCTGCTCCCTGTGTCCCCGTGAGGGTCCGGCCCGCCACCCGCTCCCCACCCGGCCCCTCGCTCACGTCGTTCCCGTAGGCCTCGGCCGGCAGCGAGAGGGCGGCGGCTGCGGCGGCGGCTTCATGGGCGCCCTAAAAGGTGGGAGAGAGAGAGACATAGCGAGTGAGAAAAGGGGGGGGCGACGTCGCCGCCATGGCAACCCGGCCGCCCCTTCCCCTCTCTTCCGCACGCTCACCAGCGCGGCCAGGCCGCCTCCTGCGGGCGCCGCCATCTTGGTCGCGGGGGCGGAGCTGTGCGCAGGCGCCGCCGGAAGGGGCGGGGCCCTGGAAGCGGGGCGGGGCAGGGAACTGAGACCCGAGGAATCAATCAATCATTGCTTCAGGTGGTCCAGGCGCCTCTCTGGATTCGCGGCCGAAGATGGGCACAACCCCTCCGTCTCTCGCACGTCAGGCTCGTTTCCAACGGGATCTCAATGGCTGCTGCTTTTGTCCACTTTTATTCCACATCTGCTCTCTGGGAAGGGTTCCTGCATTTCAGGGGGTGGACTAGATGGCCCTTGGGATTCCTCCTAGCTTGCAATTCTAGGATTCTTCGCTCCGTGCAACGGGCAGCGCAACTCCCGGCCAGTCAGATCTTTCTCTGAACGTATCTTGCAAGCAGCGTGCTCCTTATATTGTGTTTTTCCTGCATTACAAACCGGTATTCTAAACTGTATCCTATATTATAATCTTGAAGTGTCCCTGCGTCCACCGGCAATTTTCTGTGTGTCACGGAAGTGACGCATGGTACAGACGGACGCAGGGATTGGAGGGGGTGGAGAGGGGGGCGGGACGATGCAGAGGCACTTCCGGCCGGGCGAAACTGCGCCGCCGCCATTGCCGGGGGGGGGGAGCGGCGCAAAGCGCCGCTCCCGCTACCGCCGCCGCCCGCCGATGGAGGCTCCCGGCCTCCTGCGTCCTTCGCCTCCTCCTCCTCCGCCTCCCACCGGCTCGGCAGGCCAGGCCAGGCGCAGCGCTCCGGCGCTGAAGGCGGGGCGGGCTGGATGCTGCCGTGCTGCCGCCGCCGCCCTCCGGACCTACAGCCCGCAGGGGCAGAGCGAGCGAAGGGCCCCGGGTTGAGGCTGTCCTGCCGCCGCTGCCAGGAAGCGGAGCCCCCCTCCGCCCTGCTCGCCACCTCCCGTGTGCGACACGAGCCAGCGAGCACGCGGCGGCCACAAAAGGAGGAGGCGGAGAAGCGGCAGCCGCCGCCGCCCCAGACCTGGAAAGCGGAGCCCCCCGGCTTGCAGACGGGAAGTCCCCCGCCTGCCCCCAACTCCGGGACGCCTGAGGTGACACGACGGGAGGAGGCGAGGGAGGCAGCAGCCCCAGAGCTTGCCAGCGCACGTGGGGAGGAAAAGTTGCTCTGAGCCCTGACTCGCCCACGCCTCCGAGGGGAGGAGTGCGGAGCTGGCCTTGGGTGGTGCTTTTTTGGGGGGGGAGTGGCGCGCACTGGGAGTTGGGTGGGTGGGGGTCCCCCCCCCAGCAGGTACACTGCGATCCAAGGGGGCCGGCGCAAGCAGGGCGCTGAATATCGCCACCGCTACAGCCCCCTCCCCCCCTGAAACCTTCCCAAAATATTCCCCTTTGCTCCTGAAACGTACCCACAATATACCCCCTTCCCCCTGATGCCCTCCCTGAACATGCCCCCTCCCCCCTGAAACCTTCCCAAAATATTTCCCTTTACTCCCTGAAACATACCCACAATATGCCCCCTGATGCCCTCCCTGAACCTGCCCCCTCCCCCCTGAAACCTTCCCAAAATATTCCCCTTTGCTCCCTGAAACGTACCCACAATATGCCCCCTTCCCCCTGATGCCCTCCCTGAACATGCCCCCTCCCCCTGAAACCTTCCAAAATATTTCCCTTTACTCCCTGAAACATACCCACAATATGCCCCTGATGCCCCTCCCTGAACCTGCCCCCTCCCCCCTGAAACCTTCCAAAATTTTCCCCTTTGCTCCCTGAAAAATACCCACAATATGCCCCCTTCCCCCTGATGCCCTCCCTGAACATGCCCCCTCCCCCCTGAAAGCTTCCCAAAATATTCCCCTTTGCTCCCTGAAACGTACCCACAATATGCCCCCTTCCCCCTGATGCCCTCCCTGAACATGCCCCCTCCCCCTCAAAGCTTCCCTAAATATTCCCCTTTGCTCCCTGAAACGTACCCACAATATGCCCCCTTCCCCCTGATGCCCTCCCTGAACATGCCCCCTCCCCCCTGAAAGCTTCCCAAAATATTCCCCTTTGCTCCCTGAAACGTACCCACAATATGCCCCCTTCCCCCTGATGCCCTCCCTGAACATGCCCCCTCCCCCCTCAAAGCTTCCAAAATATTCCCCTTTGCTCCCTGAAACGTACCCACAATATGCCCCCTTCCCCCTGATGCCCTCCCTGAACATGCCCCCTCCCCCCTGAAAGCTTCCCAAAATATTCCCTTTGCTCCCTGAAACATACCCACAATATGCCCCCTGATGCCCTCCCTGAACCTGCCCCCTCCCCCCTGAAATCTTCCCAAAATATTCCCCTTTGCTCCCTGAAACGTACCCACAATATGCCCCCTTCCCCCTGATGCCCTCCCTGAACATGCCCCCTCCCCCCTGAAAGCTTCCCAAAATATTCCCCTTTGCTCCCTGAAACATACCCACAATATGCCCCCTGATGCCCTCCCTGAACCTGCCCCCTCCCCCCTGAAATCTTCCCAAAATATTCCCCTTTGCTCCCTGAAACGTACCCACAATATGCCCCCTTCCCCCTGATGCCCTCCCTGAACATGCCCCCTCCCCCCTGAAAGCTTCCCAAAATATTCCCCTTTGCTCCTGAAACATACCCACAATATGCCCCCCTTCCCCTGATGCCCTCCCTGAACATGCTCCCTTCCCCCCTGAAAGCTTCCCAAAATATTCCCCTTTGCTCCCTGAAACGTACCCACAATATGCCCCTTCCCCCTGATGCCCTCCCTGAACATGCCCCTCCCCCCTGAAAGCTCCAAAATATTCCCCTTTGCTCCCTGAAACATACCCACAATATGCCCCCTGATGCCCTCCCTGAACCTGCCCCCTCCCCCTGAAATCTTCCCAAAATATTCCCCTTTGCTCCCTGAAACGTACCCACAATATGCCCCCTTCCCCCTGATGCCCTCCCTGAACATGCCCCCTCCCCCCTGAAAGCTTCCCAAAATATTCCCCTTTGCTCCCTGAAACATACCCACAATATGCCCCCTTCCCCTGATGCCCTCCCTGAACATGCCCCCTCCCCCCTCAAAGCTTCCCAAAATATTCCCCTTTGCTCCCTGAAACGTACCCACAATATGCCCCCTTCCCCCTGATGCCCTCCCTGAACATGCTCCCTTCCCCCCTGAAAGCTTCCCAAAATATTCCCCTTTGCTCCCTGAAACGTACCCACAATATGCCCCCTTCCCCCTGATGCCCTCCCTGAACATGCCCCCTCCCCCCTGAAAGCTTCCCAAATATTTCCCTTTACTCCCTGAAACGTACCCACAATATGCCCCCTGATGCCCTCCCTGAACTGCCCCTCCCCCTGAAACCTTCCAAAATATTCCCCTTTGCTCCCTGAAACAACCCACAATATGCCCCCTGATGCCCTCCCTGAACCTGCCCCCTCCCCCTGAAACCTTCCCCAAAATATTCCCCTTTGCTCCCTGAAACGTACCCACAATATGCCCCCTTCCCCCTGATGCCCTCCCTGAACATGCCCCCTCCCCCCTGAAATCTTCCCAAAATATTCCCCTTTGCTCCCTGAAACGTACCCACAATATGACCCCTTCCCCCTGATGCCCTCCCTGAACATGCCCCCTCCCCCCTGAAATCTTCCCAAAATATTCCCCTTTGCTCCCTGAAACGTACCCACAATATGACCCCTTCCCCCTGATGCCCTCCCTGAACATGCCCCCTCCCCCCTGAAATCTTCCCAAAATATTCCCCTTTGCTCCCTGAAACGTACCCACAATATGCCCCCTTCCCCTGATGCCCTCCTGAACATGCCCCCTCCCCCCTGAAATCTTCCCAAAATATTCCCTTTGCTCCCTGAAACATACCCACAATATGCCCCCTGATGCCCTCCCTGAACCTGCCCCCTCCCCCTGAAATCTTCCCAAAATATTCCCCTTTGCTCCCTGAAACGTACCCACAATATGCCCCCTTCCCCCTGATGCCCTCCCTGAACATGCCCCCTCCCCCCTAAAGCTTCCCAAAATATTCCCCTTTGCTCCCTGAAACATACCCACAATATGACCCCTTCCCCTGATGCCCTCCCTGAACATGCCCCCTCCCCCCTGAAATCTTCCCAAAATATTCCCCTTTGCTCCCTGAAACGTACCCACAATATGACCCCTTCCCCCTGATGCCCTCCCTGAACATGCCCCCTCCCCCCTGAAATCTTCCAAAATATTCCCCTTTGCTCCTGAAACGTACCCACAATATGCCCCCTTCCCCTGATGCCCTCCCTGAACATGCCCCCTCCCCCCTAAAAGCTTCCCAAAATATTCCCCTTTGCTCCCTGAAACATACCCACAATATGCCCCCTGATGCCCTCCCTGAACCTGCCCCCTCCCCCCTGAAATCTTCCCAAAATATTCCCCTTTGCTCCCTGAAACGTACCCACAATATGCCCCCTTCCCCCTGATGCCCTCCTGAACATGCCCCTCCCCCCTGAAAGCTTCCCAAAATATTCCCCTTTGCTCCCTGAAACATACCCACAATATGCCCCCTGATGCCCTCCCTGAACCTGCCCCCTCCCCCTGAAATCTTCCCAAAATATTCCCCTTTGCTCCCTGAAACGTACCCACAATAGCCCCCTTCCCCCCTGATGCCCTCCCTGAACATGCCCCCTCCCCCCTAAAAGCTTCCAAAATATTCCCCTTTGCTCCCTGAAACGTACCCACAATATGCCCCCTTCCCCCTGATGCCCTCCCTGAACATGCCCCCTCCCCCCTAAAAGCTTCCCAAAAATATTCCCCTTTGCTCCCTGAAACGTACCCACAATATGCCCCCTTCCCCCTGATGCCCTCCCTGAACATGCCCCCTCCCCCCTAAAAGCTTCCCAAAATATTCCCCTTTGCTCCCTGAAACGTACCCACAATATGCCCCCTTCCCCCTGATGCCCTCCCTGAACCTGCCCCCTCCCCCCTGAAATCTTCCCAAAATATTCCCCTTTGCTCCCTGAAACGTACCCACAATATGCCCCCTTCCCCCTGATGCCCTCCCTGAACATGCCCCCTCCCCCCTGAAAGCTTCCCAAAATATTCCCCTTTGCTCCCTGAAACGTACCCACAATATGCCCCCTTCCCCTGATGCCCTCCCTGAACATGCCCCCTCCCCCCTCAAAGCTTCCCAAAATATTCCCCTTTGCTCCCTGAAACGTACCCACAATATGCCCCCTGATGCCCTCCCTGAACCTGCCCCCTCCCCCTGAAACCTTCCCAAAATATTCCCCTTTGCTCCCTGAAACGTACCACAATATGCCCCCTTCCCCTGATGCCCTCCTGAACATGCCCCCTCCCCCCTAAAAGCTTCCCAAATATTCCCCTTTGCTCCCTGAAACGTACCCACAATATGACCCCTTCCCCTGATGCCCTCCCTGAACATGCCCCCTCCCCCCTGAAATCTTCCCAAAATATTCCCCTTTGCTCCCTGAAACGTACCCACAATATGCCCCCTTCCCCCTGATGCCCTCCCTGAACATGCCCCCTCCCCCCTGAAAGCTTCCAAAATATTCCCCTTGGCTCCCTGAAACATACCCACAATATGCCCCCTTCCCCCTGATGCCCTCCCTGAACATGCCCCCTCCCCCCTGAAAGCTTCCCAAAATATTCCCTTGGCTCCCTGAAACATACCCACAATGTGCCCCCTCCCCCCTGATGCCCTCCCTGATACACACACACACAAACATACAGAGTGCTTTTTTTCTTTAAAAAAATGTTTAAGGGTACTCTTATTTAAATAAAGTTATTTTGAACTTATTCTGCGTCTTCTCAGATGTGTTTCATTACCTACATTTGTTGGTAAAACACAATTCTGTAAATTATAAAGATGATTCCACCCCTCTATATTATGAAAGGGAAGATCCAGGTTTTCAAAAAAAAATTCAAGCAAATCATTGTAATAACTACCGTAATAAAGCACTGCTATAATCCTATATTATAATCTTCAAGTGTCCCTGCGTCCACCTGCAATTTTCTGTGTGTCACGGAAGTGAGGTACTGCGCGTGCCACACGCGGAAGAAGGAATTGGAGCAGGCGGAGAGGGGGGCGTGGTTACGCTGCTTGCTTGCTGCTGCGAGGTGGGGGGTGGGGTAGAGAAGAAGTCTGCCATATCACATATAATCTAGCGCCCGTTATCTTAACGGGCCTTAATTTACTAGTCCTACATAATAAAGAGCAAGTGTCCCTGCTTTTCCGTGTGTCACGGAAGTGCGTTCTGCGCATGTCACACGGGGACGCAGGGATTGGACAGCTCTACTGTTTCCCCCCCCCCCCAACAGGGACAAAGGCCGGAAGTCAGCGGCGGCGCACGGCGCGTGTCAATTGAGGCAGCACCGCCGCCTTGCACGGAGCCTCATCCCTCGCTTCTTGCTAGCGGCGCCCGCCTCGGCAGCAGCAGCAGCGCCAGCCAAAGCGCGGGGGAAGCGCCGCAGGCGCTCCCGCCGCCGGCCGGCCACCTCCGCGGCTCGGATCCGGCCGCCGCCAGCCCCCCGGAGCCGAATCTCGCCCGGCCGGAGGGATGGCGGAGGAGCGCCCGGGTGGATCCCGGGCCAAGCAGGCCGACGCGGGATCCGCGGCTGTGCCTGAGGCGGCATCTCGGGGGGCAGCAGCCGACGCCGCCGGGGGGGGGCACCCCTCTAGCGCCCGTTTTTCAACGGGCTTAATTTACTAGTTCAAACTATAAGAAATGAAATTAAAAGCAAAAATTAAAAAGCACACCGCATCTTGCACAGTGAGCAGTTTGCAAGCGGTCCATGGGGGTAGTTTGGGCACCACTGATTTATTGCAAGCGCAAGGTGTGAGCTTTGTGGCTGCAGAGCTCTTCTGCTGGGACAGAACTAGGGTGGCCTCCTGGCTCTGCGAGTCACTTGGGAGAGACCCGCCCTTGTTGGCTGGGCCTGAAGGGAATTGTGCCCCAGTAACACTTGGAGGTTGAGGTACAGAGATGCTGCTGTCGCAGCCCCTCCAACCCCAGAGCAAAGGGCCACAAGCCTCCTTGTTACACGTGTAGGTATAGTTGAGAACAGAGGGCAGTTGGATGCCTCCGGGAAGCCCACCAGCAGGGCAGAAGTCTTCTGCAGCTTCTGTTCTCTAGCAGCTGGTATTCAGTGGTACACTGCCTCTGATGCTGGAGGTTCCATATAGCCATCCTGACTGGTTGCCTTT
Organism: Darevskia armeniaca; assembly: GCA_034641395.1. Classification (NCBI taxonomy): domain Eukaryota; kingdom Metazoa; phylum Chordata; class Lepidosauria; order Squamata; family Lacertidae; genus Darevskia; species Darevskia armeniaca. Next base: position 3,587 of record JAWWNF010001029.1, on the reverse strand, counting down.
GGTAGCCTCCGCCTCCTCGCATTCGCCCAATCCCCTTTGATAGCCATCTAATCCGCTAGCCATTAGTCTTGTGGCAGTGAGTTCCAAAAGTTCAGCTACATTGGCAAAGAAAAAGCGCTTTACATGCGTTGTTTATGCATTCTAACACTGTGACACCAGATGGCGCTGTGGAGATTCGTTTTTGCTAACCCGATTTTTCATACTGTACAAAGTTTAAAACGCGTTTAATTGAAACATTTATTTGATGTGTCTAGATCCTGAATCTCCCTGCAGTTTCTATCTAACATGACAGCGAGAGGGGAATACTTGCTTCTCTCTCTGCTACTTCTGCACCGCACATGCCTTTATCGTATCTTCTGTCATGAGTTTCTTGGAGAAAACGGTGGCAGTATACAAATACTGTAGTAGTAGTAAAGATGATGATGCTGCACCTGAAATAAAAGTAATCGGCTGCCCTACCATCTGTAGGCCCCAGAGGGCACCAGAGCACCGCTGTACTGCCCTCTGCGTGCTGACGACGGCTGCTGCTGCTGTGTTGTGCCCGTTTACGCAGCAGGCTCTTTTCAAGGAGGGGATGCGTGGAGGGGGGGCATCTTGGCCCGGGATGAAAGCGGCCCACCGCTCCTGCCAGAACCTCCCGTCGCGTTATAACGGTACGCTAATGAGCCTCATGAGGCACTGTGGGGGTCAAACCACCCCAAAACATCTAGGCGCTTGAGGCTGAAACTCCGAACTGCACGGAGACAATCGGGCTAATTCAAAGGACGCGAAATTCCCCGGAGAGGCGCTGGCCAGGCTCCTTCCGATGAGCAGGCGCTGACGGCCCCCCTGTGCTGCCCCCGACTCTTCCAGGGGAAGGCTTGCGCCCAGTGGTGGGAGCGATCTGCCTGTCCCCCACGCGCCAGGCCCGTCCATCTTGCCACGCAGGGCGGCTCCAGCGGCAGGCAACCCTCTGGCGGTCCTCGGTGCGTGTGCGCTGGAGCTGCCCCGCCGGATGGGCTGCCCGGGTGGCGCGTCCTGCCGGGGATGCCAAGAAGCCCCTGAGCAAAAGGAGGGAGACGCTTCTACCGCCCCCTTTCCCTCGTCCTCGCTGGGGGGCAGGACAGTCGAGCTCCATGGCGAGTTAATCCTCCTGCTCACGGAGCGTGCGAGCCCGCCCTCCCCGGTCTAAATATCACCCGAAGGGGGCATGGAGAAGGACGAGACGGGGCTGTGCTTGACGGGACCGGGGTGCAGGTGTGCTTCCAAGCAGTCCGCCCTCTCGCCTCTGTGTTATGGCCAGGCGGCCTGGGCAGATCGCCAGCTCCAATCCTCCCCGGGTCTGGGCACCCAGAGCTCCCATCACCAGTTCCAAGGTGCCGGGCTCAAGGGATGGTCTCGCTGGGGGGGCGCCTTTGGTGGAGGCTAGGCGCTGTCCGTGCGGCCCCCCAGGACGTCTGCCCGGCGAGAGGAGGAGGGGGCGGCCGCTCGCTCGCTCTCCTCTTCCCCCGCCTTGCGCAGCGGCAGCAGCGGCTGCTCCTCCTCCCCACGCGGGTTGCTGCGGGAGGCGGCCGGGCGGTCGCGCTGGCAACGCGCAGCGCCAGGCGAGAGATGCGGGAGGCAGGAGCGGCAGCAGCAGCAACGAGGATGGCGCCGCCGCCGGGAAGGACCAGCGCCCCGCCCGCCGCTGGGCCCGGGTCGCGCCTCTGAAGGTAGGCGAACGGCTCCAAGGGCGGGCAGAGGCCGGCGGGCCAGGCGCGGCGCAGGTGGGGTGGCCGGCTGGGCCCAAGCTCTTCCTGGCTCGAGAGGAGGACGTCTATTGCTGCCTAGCAGGGCGAGGCTGCGCCACCGCCCCGGCCAAGGGCATCCAAGCGCCTGACACCGTGGCGAGGCGCTAGGGCGCGCAAGGAAGCGCCCTCGGTCGTGGGAGCGAGGCATCACCCTGGCCCGGTACCCGGAGCTCCCGGCAGGAGCAGCTCCACGTCCAGGGGAAGCCGAGGCTGCCCGCCGGCCCTGCTGCTGCTTTGCTGGGGGGGGGGGTTGCATGGGACCCCCCCAGAACTGGAGCCGCGTGAAATCAGTCTATGGAAATGGAATCAATCCGAGCTGGGTCGCCGGCTGCTTCCCTCGTAGGAGCGCTCGGAGAAGCCCTTCCCGGGAGGGTCTGTCCAGCTTGGACTGAAGTCCCCTCCCCCGCCTTGGCTTGGGCCTTTTAAATGGGGCTCTCCGATGGTCTCCCGGGTCCCCCAGCTGCCCGCCCTCCACCTGGCCTGGTGGTCCAGCCCTGCTCTCTTTGTGGATGGAGAAGCCCCTCGGGCATGAAGGAGAGACCCTGCAGAGGCAACAGCCCGGGACTGAGCCTGAGAGCGCTTGCTGCGTCGGATCCCTCGGCCTTTCCAGCGCGGAGGGTTCCGGCGAAGGGTCCGTAGGGGGCGCCACTGAGCCATTTGGGGAAGGGGCAGAGCGTGAGCAGGGTGTAGCTGCGAAAACAGTTGAATGGAGTAGGAGGCGGGAAAGGTGAGCTTTCTTCAAACTACCTGGGGAGGCTCACGAGTGGCAAGGGGGCGCAGGAGGGCGCAGGCAGGGCTGGCCTCGAAGGCGGGGGCTCCAAATCTCAGCACCTCTTGTAGGGGGAATTGAAGCACCTTTGGGCGCGGGGTGGGGAAGGGGTCACAATGGCTGCCAGCTCGTGGGCATGCGGTGGGGGCAGATAAGTCATGGCCTGGAGGGCGGCAACCTCCGAAACAGGTGCAGCGCTGCACCTGTTGGGCGCCCGTCAAAGACGGAGGCGGTATGTGTGGGGCTGAGACGGGGGTCCAAACCCAGCGCGGGCTGGCAGCTCTAGAGCCTCCCCGGCTAGGCGAGGCAAGTGCAGTGCCTGATCCTCAGGCCCAGAGGCGGCCCGGCCCCCGGCGGCCCCCGTCTCTCCCCGCAGGCCTCCTCCTCCAGCCGGGCGCGGCCCGCTCGTGCTTCGTCACGACGCTCCGCTCGCTGGCTGGCTGCTTCCCCGGCAGCGGCGGGCGGAGGCTCCCAGGCACACAACGCGCGCGCCCTCGGAGCGGCAGTCTTCGGCGTTGGGTGCTCGGCGCTGCCCGCGCAGTCCCCACAAACAGCAGCCTCGCTCGCCCGGCCTGGTAAGTGGCGACTTTCTACGGAGACAGGAGGCAGTTGTGGGTACACCTGTTGGGTTTTTGTCTGTCGTAGACCTCTCAAATACAGGGCGGGGGGGGGGGGCAAATAAGCTAGCTGGGAATCGCTCCTTCCTTCCGCTGCGCCTCCTGCGTATTTGGACTAATTTTGGCGGCCGTCGAGCGGGAGGCAGCTTGGGAAGCGTCGCCCAGGCCGGGCCGAGCTGAGCTACCCCTTTCCGGGGCGAGTTCGATAAGACACCCCCGGCGGACTCTGCCTTGTTGTTCCTCACAGCCAGGGAAGGGCGAGGCCAGGAGCGCCAGCCTAGGCGTCTAACCAACCAGATTAAGCAGGGTTGCCAACTTTTTTCCGGCGCGGCTCCTGTGCCACATGTCGAGCTCGAACTGCGTACACGAACACAGATGCCGGGATGGCGGTCTGGACTCCGGGGGATAGGAAGCGCTGCTTGACGGCGTGAA